>JARHVA010000564.1:600000-930000 GCA_037957365.1 Torreya grandis
GACAAAATGTTCATGAACTAAAAAATATATTTTATTTATTATTAAAATTAAAATTACTATATTAAACTAATAGGTATTCACCATACATGGAGTCAAACTAACCAACAAGAGCCAAAATGGCTAGTACTTATAGAATTTAAAAGATGAGAGAGGAGAATGAAGTCCAAGAGTCACAAAAACACTTATCAACCTGAGATAAGAAGTTATATATGAAATATAAAGGAATATAAAATATACCATTTAAGTCTTACTTGGATAAATATCCCTTAAAGCATGAAACTCCTAAAATTTGGAATAGGACTCATCAACTTGCTCCTTAAAAATTGTCTTCATCATTTGGCCTTCTTTGAGCACTCCAAAATACACTAGGGATAGATGAGATCATTAAAATATAAGTGATGGGTTATAAACATGATCTAAAATTCATTGGATTTTTCCCTAATCATAAATATTCTTTTGGCCAAGTCTTCTCACTTCCTGCAGTCATAATCACTCTTCTTCCACTAACCCTTCACACTTGGCCCCAAGATGTGATTTAGTTTCTCAACCTAGTCTATATAGGGGAGTTTATAACACTTTTAAAAGGTCATAATTTCTTTAATTTCATCAATTAGACCTTAAAATTCCTCCCACTTAGATTTTTCACCTTCTCACTTTGTGATCATTCTTTGTTTATTACACGAGTTTGGACTGGCTTAGATGAAGATGATAGTGGATGCACTTTTGAACTTTTTTAAAGCAAAAAATTCATATGAGAGGTTATATTATATCCCATAATATCTCCCAAAGTTATTTTTATCTTTTGAAACCCTTTTATACATGCACAACACACAAAACTATCAATAAAAGCCACTTTCCACCCCATCTATATACGTGGGGTAGAACTCAAATTTATGGGGATTATCCCTAGAGATTCCTATGAAATTAAAAGTCACTTTAATACTCAAAATATCCCTATTATGTGCCTTTTCTTCTTCATATTTCTAATCAAGTCTTTATCAAGGGTTTTAGAGGGTTTTATGTACTTTTAACCCTTAGCATTTGTTCATAAAGGTCTAAAATTCAACCTATGAACAAATTCCACAAAATTAAATTTTTTGACCCTTTTCAACTTATCCCAACTACTAATACTCATATGATAATAATCCATGTTGTTGTGAGCTTCCAAACTTGGCCTCTCGAGTCCTCCAAGGCATTATATGCAAGCTTGAGTTGGTTAGAGCCAAGGTTGGACTCTCTATGGGGTTTTCCTATAAACCAAAGTTTTTATCCCACCTTATAACTCCCCATTAATTTTATCCAATTTTTCTAAATTCTCATTTATCCCTAAAAGTGGTATTAGACCTCCAAATTGGTAATAGGACTAGTTTAGACATAAAGGTTTTAATTATGCTTTATTACCCACAACCACTTCTAAGTATCTTGATATGATTGTGATGGATTTTATATGTTTTTATAATTATAACTCAACTTATTAAACCTTATTTCAAGGCTGAAATAGTTTTTATCTTTCCTTCAAATCATTTGTTCACTAAACCTACAGGGTGTATTCATCTTGGAGTGCCCTCTATCTAAGATAGAATAGAGGGAATCTCCCCTATTACCTCATGTTAAAAAATTATATGATGTTTTTGATAAAGTGGTGGTGACACTCTATATAAATTTTCAAGGTTTGTTTATACTCCTATCACCCTCAAACACCCTAAATCCAAGACAGACTCCTATGTGGCTTACTGACTACAGGGTTTGCAAATATGGACTGTAGTTTGTTATTGAGAACCCTTCCATGCCCTATTTATACTATATGAGAGTCTTATGAATTTAATAAACACTATGAATCCCCTCTCATGTATATCAACACTCAATATTTACCAAATATTCAATGCATAACTTTCTCTTGACATGGCCAAATTGATAATCAAGTGTGATTGTGTATTTCCTCAAAAAATATACCTACCTATATGTGTGCACTATAGGGTTAGTACTTGTTTCATGCTATAATAACTTATTATGGTTATCTAGGTTTAATTATAATTCATTTGAACTTGTCTCATCATACTTATGCTATGTTATCCTCCAAATCATTGTGTTCTAGCTCACTGTCATGCTATAGTCAACTATAGTTGACCATTTTTGGATCATCAAAGGTCTTGTAGGTTATATTTCATCTATTTAAACATGTGTTACATGGTATAGGATACCTTTGAAGTATTGGAATTAAATACAACCTATATGTGTTCTTATTTGTATACCTAATCACTAAGGTTCACCTATGAACTTACAACTAGGTACCTACAATTTACTGTAGGTAAGCCTTTTGAGGGCAAGGCACCTATAGGTGGTGATATAGGTTGATACCTTAAAATTAAATCCTTATTCAAGTTTATTTAATTATTAATGTGTCTCTTACCTTCAATAGAGCCATATACCATGAATACATGATCTTATATTACTATCTTGGAGTGTAAGATCACCTAGAGGTTCAAAATACCATAGTAAACACTGAAAAGTTGTAATGAACAATTACGTGATTTGGAAGCCTCTTAATCATCACATGTTGAAACTAAATTACCACTTATTTTGGTTAAATAATCACCCCTAGGATAGTTATTCATGATAGGATCATTTAGATTCATCTATACTCCCTATAATCTCATCATATGGCAACACCAAAAGTACACAAGGCTCTATTTTAGAGTTTTTAAGGAAACTTGTTCCTAAAGCCAATTTCTACATATAAACATAAATCTTTAAATTGGTCTTCCACTCAATGACCTCAATCATGATTGTTATGGTAAATTCATCACTATATGACCTTAAATAAGGTATCAAAACATGTTCACACACCTTCTATGCAATACTTTTAGATATCTTTGAGAGCCACCTATAGGTGGGCATTTCAATATACATGGCAGTGAGTAGAGACATGAGCAATGTGCATATTACATAGGCTTACACTCATCATTAGAAATTTTCAAGGTCTTTAAATTGTTTCCTTACACCATGAAATATCTCAAACCTTTTCAAATTATTTATTTTATCATGCTTGGCCTTCCATGGGAAACTTGTAGATGCACATCAATGGTGTATGACTATGTGTGTAGTTTGCATTGGTCATCATAGTCCATTTCATACCATTTGAAGGGTTTATATTATTGGTCATGTTCCTTTAATGTTTTTAAAACCTTTAAATCTTCATTACACCTTCATGAACATGATCAAAGTTTCATGCACCATGATTATATATGATACTTATAAGAACTGACGGTGTGTTATGTATTTTGACTGTAACTCTATGAATACTAAACATTAAGATTGAGCTTGGAAGGAATTAGGTGAATAACATGACATGAAAAAATTGAAACATAACATATCACACTAATTTAAAACCATTTTAAGAACCAAGACCTTTTCATTTGGTGTAACATGCCTACACTAGTAATGGTGGTCTCAACCTATAACTTGAGATGTTTGGATTATATAATCTACTCCAAACTTGAAAAAAAAGATTTAAACCATGAGATAAATATGTAAATATCCTTTGGAATCAATTTAATCAGTTGGATTGTATGGATAAGCTTGTACATAAGCAAAACATTTAGGGTATGGGGATTTGTAAGAAATATAAAATAGTCAACTTCTTAAGAATGGTTCATAAATTATAGGCAGCCATTATTATAAATCCTTCCATGAAAATAAATTAAACAAAGTTTAATATCCACCACCAAGATCATTTAACCTAGAACATCTCTTATTGGCCATACCATTAGAAGACATATTAACTAGTTTTGCATGTCTAATGGAGTGATGAATAAGCATAATAGTTTCAGCCATTTATGGTACTTATAAAGTATATAAATCATGTAAATGTATTAATTTAAGCTTAAGGTTCACTACATGAGGTTACCACATGTGCCATACTCACCCATAGTTCGTACAACTTCTAAAACTCCCTTTTTCAATTATTTTATTGGTTTCACTTAACCCCTACAAGTTTTTTAGTTAGTAATGATAAGTAATGATATGGTATGACATATTAGACATTTAAAGTAAGTTTAAAACACTTTTACACTTTTGAAAACTATACCACTTTCATTTATGACCCTTAAATGACATAGAATGACTTAGGACCAAATGTGACCATGACCAAGGCTAATAGCACATTAAATCATATCAAAAGGATCATGGCACACCCTATAACATTATAATATTACCTATATAATTTTTTGACTATAGGGGGTTGACCTATTTTGACTTGTGGTCAAAATAGTCAATAGTTCCTTAATTAATTTAATAATGTTGATTAAAGTTTTGGACTTGACTAGGTCAGGATGCATTTGAATGTTTACTCATGATTCTATTCATAGTATGAATCCTTATTTTGTTAGGTATGTATTTCTTGATCACTCATAGTGTAAACCAGGGATGTAAATCCTAAAATGGTCTTGGTAAGAGTTAAGTTCTTTATGCAGTTGTAATAAAATTTTAGAACCTGATTGGGTCTAAAGCTCATTCAAAATGTTTTTAACTAAAATAAAGACCCAACATGATCTAAAATATGTTATATTTCTTTGAAAATATATATTATGTCTTAACAATGGTAAATGATCCCCAAAGTCCTGACTAGAACTAATTTAGTGGGCATAAACATGATTATTGACTTTATTTGTGTTGTTTGGAGCATGTAATGCCTAAGATGAATGTGAAATGATAAGATAAGACAAAGAAACATTGGGGGATATAATAATTCACCCATAATAATACATTTAAACATATTTACATTCTTAAATTTATCTCTCTACTATAAATTATAGAATAAGACTAGATTATATTATTTTCATTTTTATTAGTTTGTAAGTGACTATGTAAACTATCAAATTTGAAGGCAAAAGTTTTGTATGAGACTATAAGTGTCTATATTTATTTCCTCCATGTTTTTATGTATTGAATAATCTAAATTATGGAAAGAATATTGAATTTTGATCCATTATGTTAAGTGAATGAAATTGATCTTTGTAGGAAGATAGTCAAGTTTTGACAAAATGCTAGTGTGTCTATTTGATTTGGTGAACCACTAAAACATAGGAGTTAATGAAATGCCTTAATTGGTATCCCCTTATTTGTGTTATTACCAATTGGTATCAGATAAATGGAGTTTCCTTGTAGGTATTATTGTGAAAACTCGTCAATGTGTAGAGGGATGTAAGAGAGAAGTCTACATAGGTTGCAAGTTATTGAAGACCTTTCATAGGTGGTTTCAATTATTTGAAGTCCTACAAGAGTGTGTGAGTTTGTGAGAGGCTCAATTTGGATTCTATTTCAGGTTATGAAATAGGATCTTCTTGATTCATTATGAGATATGTCACACAAGATAAGATCATGTGATATGTGTGAGTTCACAGAGATACTAAAAGTGTTCTAGGCAAGATTGAATATGACTGCACTTAGTGATGTATATGTACCTACATGTGATGGTGATGAAGAAGATTTCATTGTGGGTTTGTTGTCCCTAAAATAATAAATATATTTTTTGGATAAAGGCCAAGAAAGTAGAGGAAAATAATCCAACAGATGAAAGAGACTAGCTGAGGTTGTGGTGAAGAAAAGAGGTAAATATTTAAATAATATTTCCTTATTTTATCGACAAGAAAAATTAGAACTCATGACTTGAATAGTTGAGCTAGAGATGTGTTTCATGAATGAGAATATTATTAACCCCACAAGGGTGAAGGATGCATCTAAACAGTTAAGTGAAATTGAAACCACTATTAGAAAGATATCAAAGGGAGTATACAAGTGAAAGGTAAGTAGAAGGTGTGTGCGTGGGAACATATGGTTCCCAAGATGTTGGTTTGATTTGTGCACCCAAAATTATAGTCAAAATGGTTAATGAATCTTAATTTGAAGAGGCTTGAAAGTGTTTGTGAGAATAATATTTCCAAGATCCACAATATAGATGGGGAGTTATCATGTTAATAGCCAAAGACTACTATGATAAGTAGCAAAGTGGTGCATAGGAGTACTAATGAGCATGTTATCTTGGAAGGCAACAAAGATAGGATTCTATATGTAGAGCCTAATACTAATTTTTAGAACAAAAATGTGAATGTGAGTTTCTTTAATCCCATTAGTGAATAAATTCTTATGAAGGATGATATGTATGTGATATATTATTACCAAAAGTTGTAGACCCATTATGTGATGATAGGAAAGCATTTGTGAAGACCCATCACTAGGAAAATTTTATTTTTTTCTTAGTTCATGATAGGAACGATATTGTCAATTTTATTTTGGATGGTAATGAGGTTGAGGAAAACCAAGACATGGTACTTGTTTCTATGATTGAAACAATAGATGTGAGTGAATATTTTATCCATGTAGAGTTACAGGTGAGTAAAAATTGAAGCCAAGAAGAGTTTCAAGTTTATTGGAAAGAAGCATTAGATGTGGATGTTATGAAAGTAAGTGCACATAAGGAGGATATAGTGAAGTTTTAGCCATGTGAATAAGCTAAAAATAAAGGTATGAATGAGGTAAAAATAACCTTGAGAGTTGTTGATGTAAGTAGATACAACTTGCCTCTTATTTCTAAGCTTAGATTGTAGCCTTCTCTGTAAGGGTTATCTATATATCTCTTATGCTATATCGATCTTTATTATTGGTATAAGTCTTATATGATTATAGATCTATATTTTAGGATTCCATTACTCAATTATAAATTATTTCATCATTGTAGGCCCATTTCAATGGTTTTATATGTTAACCCATCTACCTACCATATCTCTACTTCTCTTACTACTTTCACTTACACTTTACCTCTATAAGGCTACTAGTATTCATGTCCAGTTTCAAGACTCTTGTTTTATACTAGGATTTTTTCATTCACCCAAATAACTTACCAAGGTTATTTTCATCATAATTAATATCACTCAACTCCTCTAGAGTGTTATCACTTTCTCTTTCTTCAAGTATTTTATTCACACCCTAAATAGGGCTCTTAGGCCTTCTTAACATGGTTTATAAGTCTTAAAGAGACTTTAAAACTTATTCAAGGTGTTCTAAGGCATCCATGAATTCCTTTTATCACCCTTTATGCTATTCAATTCTCACAATTAAGTGAAATAGTTCACTTACCTTCAAAATTCAAGAAATGTTCATAATTAGGTCTCTAAGCTTAAATTTAGAGCTCTGTAGTTTATAATTTAGGCATAAATTAGTCCAAAATCACCAAGTCCACTTAAAAAAACATTAAAATGAATTATAACATGAAATATCAACTTTCCACCATTTTTTAGCTTTTTCACTAGTTCACGTTTATTTTAAACTTATTTTTTACTTCCAAACCCTAGTTCAGGGTTCTACATGTTGAAAGTGAATAATTGAGAATATATTAAATTGTCATCTTCAAATCATCCTATAACTTGGAAAATTATTATTGATTGGTTATCCTCCTCTAAAAATGATTATTTATTTATACAATTGACAAAGTCATGAAAAATAAGGTTTTTTTCCCCTAACTGTGACACTAAAAATATTGTTTCAAAATTTTATAATCAAAACAAATAGCATTAACATTTTGAACAAGGAGAAGAATACTTATAATATATAATAAAACATAAAATTATTTCATGAAACATGACAAAAGATGTATTTTTATTCAAAATACCTACTCAAACAGATATGCAGAATGTAACCTTTACCAACTTATTCAATAATGACCTTATCAAGACCTGCAACTTCATATTTTATGCCTCTTACTTTTTATTTTGGGATCCTAAAGTGGTGATTAAAATATTATCACCTTATAAATGATGTCCCAAAATTGGTTTGATATTTTTTACACAACAAAGATCTCTTAATAACCTTGTAACTCATTCAGACAAGACAAATTTGGTCATTTCCTATGTTAGATTTAAAATGAGGAAGGTTCTAGACTAAGTTACATAGAGATAAAGATTATATGAATTTTATTACATACTTATATACCTCTATAACCCCTCACACAAAGTCCATGACCCTTGAAATGGACCTAAGACTTTCAAAACCACTCTAAAACTAGTTCAAAATTTCAAATTATGGTTTTGGTAGGAAAACTTGAAAATGCCTCTAAATGTGCTAGCAAAGACAAATGAATAATAATATGGATTTTATTGATTACTTAGGACCTCTAAGACTCCCTAATACCCAAAATAAGCATAATTAATTTATTTACAATTATGTGCTTGCATCATTCTCCTTAGGTGGGAAAATTTGAGCTATAGCTCATTTATAATTTGTTAAGCCTTTTCCTTGCCTTATAATTCTTTCTTCTTTTATCATCTAGTCTTTATCCTCTATCACTCTTCTCATTCTTCTTCTTCCTCTTTGATTTAACATCTATTTTGTGCTTCCTAGTGTATGAATGTAACTAATTACCTTGTTTAAAACATCTTTTCATAGATGAAGTATGATTTTCTTCATCATCACTTCTTGTTAGGATCCTAGCTCCTAAGAGCACACTTGATTACCTTTGTATAAGCAACTAAACACGAAATTAAACCATAAGTAATAAGTAACTATAATTAAGAATCAGAAAAGAATATATGATATGAGAAATAATACAATATGTATTAACACTCTTCCAGAATACAATGAAGAAATCACACTCTTCCACACCTCTTGGGTGTACAGTATTTCTCTCAAGAGTTCTCTCTCTCTCAATTACAAACACAACTCAAACATAGAGTTGTTCCCTCCACCAGTTAGTGACAATCAACTCAATGGTTGTTTTGCCTATCTGCCAACACACCTATGACAATTAACTCAATGGTTGCTTTGCCTACCTTACAGCAGATCTCCTTGATCTTGCTACCCCACAGATCTAACTGACCTTGCATACACACACCCACAGATCCACTTGATCTTTCACACCTTGTAGATCAACTGACCTTGCTCACCAAGCAGACCTTCTTGATCTTTCACACTTACAAATCAACTAGTCTTACTTACCATGTAGATCTTCCCTGATCTTACACACCTTGAGACAACCAACCCAATTGTTTTTCTTGCCTTCAAGTTGAGGATCTAATCCTTCTTAGTCCTTTATTACAATACATCCCCATGGGTCTATTAAATAGATCCCAAGAAAATAATAATTAGAAACACAAACTCAAGACTTAAATTAGTCTTTACATGCAAACACTCGGACCTCCTAGAATTAGACAAGTCTAATTCTGGAAATGCATGCAAACGCATGCACACACACAGGTGACCGATGTTGCTTGCAGTCAGTCTACATATGACTGACGTCAGTTGATCCTTGACTGATGTTAGCAGCTTCTGATCTACCTCTGACTGACGTCAGTTGTCCTAACTAACAACAGTTATTATGACACTTCAGCAACCTCCATGTTTGCATAACAGTGAAGCCTTTAGCTCCACAACCTAAAAATCTCCCACTTGGAGATAAATAGTTGCATCTGTACCTGTACCTATACATCCTCTAATTTGTTTTTGGCTTGCATCCCCATCTTCAAGTTTAGTCTTGAAGACCAACAAGAGTTGAATGAAGATTCAACTTCTCTTTGTTCCTAGCTTTGTTAACATACCTGCAGGGTTCATATCCTTGCTAGTCACCTGACTGAAACAACCTTCTGCATCTCTAAAATCCAGCTAACTACCATTCTGCTAATAGTGAACACATATCCTGTGGTGCTACTCCTATCATCCAAGTAACCTGCCATATCTGAATCTACATACCCATGTAGAGAAGTGCTTGACCTTGCATAGCATAAATACCTGTTGTTGATCCCTCTCAGGTACCTGAGAATCCACTGAACTACTTTCCAGTGATTCTTTCCCAAATTGGCCATAATATTGCTAACAACTCCCACTGCTTGGGCAATATCATGTCTAGTACACATGTACTCAACCTCATCATGTGATTTAGGACACTGTTCATAGCTCAACTTGAACTATCCAACCATAAGTGTGCTAACCAGTTCTGCATCCTACAAATTGAACCTCTCCACTACCTTATTCACATAATCCTCTGGAGACAAAATCAACCTATGATCTTTCCTGTCTCTAGAAATACTCATACCAAGGATTACCTTTGCTCCTCCTAAATCCTTCCTGGCACATGTCTGAGCTACTTTTACCTTTAGCTAAGTACTTCCCTGTATGTGTGACCCTGCAATAAGCATATACACTACATACAGTAATAAGATAATGTAGCTATCATTATCCAACCTGGTAAAATAAACACATTGATTACATTGACATTGACTAAAGCCATGCTTTGTCATACACCTATCAAACCTAAAATACCACTATCCTAGAGCTTGCTCAAGACCATATAACCTCGCCTTCTGTCTCACCTGTCCATTCTCTCCTTTCTTTAACCTATGAATCCATTCATCTTTCAGTGCTTTCTTTCCATCTAGAAACTCTACCAAATCTCCCATTTGGTTCTTCTCTAAGGAATCAAATTCCCCATTCATGCCATGCTCCCACTATTTCTTAGATTCTACCTACATTGCCTCTTCAAAACTTCCTAGTTTTCCACCATTAGTGAGAAACAAGTAGTATAAAGAAGGGGAATAATGAAATTGAGGTTTACATACCCTTTTGGACCTCCACATGGGTGTTTGAGACTCATTGATAGCTTGTTGTCCACCCAAATTTCATTCTAATAGTGATCGATCTCAGTCATCTCTCAGTCTGCACCCAACCAACATCAGTTCCATGCAACTAACTTGACCGACATCGATTACTACCTGACTGACGTCAGTTCTTACCTGATTGCTGATGTCAGTTCCCTGGCTGACATCAATGTCCACCTGCTCGACATCACCAAATTTGGTCTCCACTGGACTGACGTCAGTTCTTACCTATTTAACATCAATTCTCACCTGACCGATGTTAGTTACCTCCTGATTGACATCACCGACTTTGGTCTCCACCAGACCAATGTCAGTTGCTTCCTGATCGACATTGGTCATGACCTGACCAACGTCAGTAACTGTGTTTTCTTGTGAGTGATGATTTTTACCTGTGAGCTCATTTTGGATCATAACCTTGTCCAAATCAACCTTGCCCTGCTTAGAATTATTCAGCCCCTTGAGCTGATCTCTATCCATCATCTTCTCCTTGAAAACCAAGGCTTTCCAGTTCTTAAACATGTTAAAAACATCAGATCTCCTCTTTATGCAATAAACCCAATCCTTTCTTATAGCATCATCCATAGAAGAAACATACCACTGTGATCCTCCAAAAGAAGCTCCCTGAGCTAGTCCCCACACGTCTGCGTGAACAAGCTCCAACCTGTGCTTCTTCTTTATTGACCCAGTTGTGAGAAACCTCACTTTCACCTGTTTCCCAAAAATATAGTGCTTACAGAAATCTTGGTCTATCAAATCTAAAAGCATACCTTTTGACTTAAGAACATGCATTCCCTTCTCACTCATGTGACCAAGCCTACAGAGCCACATCTTTGCATCTACTGCTGAAATAGATAAAATAGAAGGAGAATTAGTAATATAAGTAGATAGATAAAGTGTACCTACTTTCTTACCTCTAGCTAATACAAGTTCACCCTTGGAAACTTTCCAAGATTCTGCTGTGAGAGTTACTGTGCAACCCTCATCACCCAACTTCCCTATAGAAATCAAATTCCTCTTCAAGATGGGTACCTGCATAACATCCTTCAACACCCATATGTTGATAGTCTACAATTTTAGCTACACTTCCCTTTTGCCAACCATTTGACAAGGCTCACCATACATATAATCCTCTATCTGCATCCTCCATAATTGATCATTCTTGCCATTGAATTTCTCCATTCTTAGCATACTTTTTTCTGCCATTGCTATACTCCCACTCAAATAGAAACCCCTGTGAGTGACATGTAACCAACAAACACTTAACACACTCTGAAACCAAGGTGTTAGTGAACCAATCTCTGATACCACTTGTTAGGATCCTAGCTCCTAAGAGCACACTTGATTACCTTTGTATAAGCAACTAAACACGAAATTAAACTAGAAGTAATAAGTAACTAGAATTCAGAATCAACAAAGAATATATGATATGAGAAATAATACAATATGTATTAACACTCTTCTAGAATACAATGAAAAAATCACACTCTTCCACACCTCTTGGGTGTACAGTATTTCTCTCAAGAGTTCTCTCTCTCTCAATTACAAACACAACTCAAACACAGAGTTGTTCCCTCCACCAGTCAGTGACAATCAACTCAATGGTTGTTTTACCTATCTGCTAGTCCACCTATGACAATCAACTCAATGGTTTCTTTGCCTAGCTTACAACAGATCTCCATAATCTTGCTCCTTGTGTTACAGATCTCCTTGATCTTGCTACCCCACAGATCTAACTAACCTTGCATACACACACCTACAGATCCACTTGATCTTGCACACCTTGCAGATCAACTGACCTTGCTCACCAAGAAGACCTTCTTGATCTTGCACACTTGTAGATCAATTAGTCTTACTTACCATGTAGATCTTCCCTAATCTTGCACACCCTGCAGATCAACTGATCTTACACACCTTGAGACAACCAACCCAATTCTTGTTCTTACCTTCAAGTTGAGGATCTAATCCTTCTTAGTCCTTTCTTACAATACAACCCCATGGGTCTATTAAATAGATCCCAAGCAAACAATAATTAGAAACACAGACTCAAGACTTAAATTAGTCTTTACATGCAAACACTCGGACCTCCTAGAATTAGACAAGTCTAATTCTGTAAATGCATGCACACACACAGGTGACTGATGTCGATTGCAGTCAGTTTGCATATGACTGATGTCAGCTGATCCCTGACTGATGTCAGTAGCTTCCAGTCTACCTCTGATCGACGTCAGTTGTCCTGACCAACGTCAGTTACTGTGACACTTCAGCAACCTCCATGTTTGCATAACAGTGAAGCTTTTAGCTCCACAACCTAACACTTCTCTCCTCTATCTTGATCAAATTTATAAGATCATACAAATATTTTGTCTACCATGTGTATAAATTGAAATTGACTAAAACCATGTTTGTAATTCAACAACTTGTCTCTCATTGTCTCCCTTGGTATGTATGATTGTTATTATTTTCATAACATCCTCTCCTAGATCAAATAGTCTATCCATGGACTCTTATCCATGTTTATTGGATGCCCATAATCCTCGTAGGCCTCTTTGAAATCACTCTTCCTTACACAATGCCTTATGTAATTCAATTTTCCAACTATGCCCAAATTCCTTTGGAAACAAGTAGTGGCATCATTTATTCAATGTTTGTACTATGAATTAAGATTCTTGAGCATATACTAAATGATCCTTATAAACCTCATTCAACTCCTTATTTCAATAAACAAATAGTCTTCCTTCTTGGCTCAAAACAACCTCAATGGTTTGTTCATTGTTTTCATCATCAACCTTATATTGGTTTACCTTCAAATCATCTTCCTTAGGAATTAATACTATTATACCATCACATGATTGTGTGTTCTATTTAAACATTCTCTTATCTACTAGATCTTGTCCTTTCCCTTTAATCTCTTCACTCTCCTTGTTTTTTCATTCTTCCTCCTTCAGATTCTCCAATGGTTCCTTAAGAACCTTCCTTTCTTTGAAAGTTAATATACTTACATATTGATCTCTTAAGGTTTCCTCATGATGACATTCCACTTCCTTATTATTTTCTCCCCTTGAAATGTTATCTCCTTAGTTAAATTAGGTTCATAATGGCATATGGAATTCTTACCTTGCTTTTGCTTACTTGGCTCATCTTTTTGTGGCCTCTCTCCTTGAATTTCCTTATTTGTCTCTTCATTATTTTTCATATCCAATTTTGATTGAATGTCATTTTCACTTATACTTGTTTTAGGACTAATGTTTTCCTCATCTAAATGTAATTCCTCTTTCAAGTTACCCTCTTCATGAGGAATATGCATGTCCTTATCTTTATCTTGCCCTATCATGGTCTCTTAATTTCCATATTTCTCCTTATCCATATGTTTTTTAAGTTTCTCTTGAATTGCATTTCCATATCTACACAATCAACATATTTAGGGCATATCAACCTTAGTGCATGATACTTAATGATCTCTTCAATGATTTCATGATCCTTATCATCTCCTCTTATGTTTTATTGAAGTGCTTTTTCATTACAATGTCCTTCAACATCACTCTTATTTCACACTCTTGGACATCCATAATTTTCCTATCATCTCCTTGTGGGGTTTTATAATTGATGTGTTCATGACTTTGGGATGATACTTTCTCATAACTTTACTTGCCTTCCTTGGTTCATGGAGTTGACAATACACTAGTGTACACTCTTCATGTTCTTCATCTTGATTATTTTCCTTATGACCTTTGATAAACATAAATTTTGCATTCTTATTCATATTTTTTACCTACTCCTTACTTTACTCATTAGTAACTAAGGTCACTCTTTGTCTTATTGTGTCTTGAGGTGCTTCACTCAGTGTTATCTCTTTCATTCTTGGAATGAATTATTTCTCTTGAGTTGATACCATATCATCTCTTTTTATTGAGTCCTTTGTGAGGTTCTCTTTTCATCCCTTCTCTTGTCATGGACATGATTGAGTTATCTTATCCTTGATATTGAAAATACCTCACCTTTTCCTCCTTGACCTCTTCAAAAAGTAAGTCTTCAAACTAAATTTTTTCTTTATCAACCTACATTCCTATAATCAAACATTATTTAGAATTAAAATATTGAGGCTAACTTGCCTCTTCAAAGGTCTACTATAATAGTATTATTTTCTTCATGGTTTGAGTCCTTGAAGACACCTTCTTCTTGTGTACTTCCTCTCCTTCAACTAAAATATATTCTAAGGCATCATAGAACTCTTCACCATATTCAAAATCTTCATGTGCATCTTGGAATGCTTCAGCCTCATCATCATTTCCAAGCTTTTATTGAGCATCATGATATACTTCCTCATTGGATTACTTTTTTAGTGTCTTTATCATATTTTTCATGCCTCTAAATTCTTGTTGTCTCTTTTTTATTTCCAAATTTTACTTAATTGGCCACTTGACCACCTTTTTGATGCATAATTCTTATTCTAATGTATTTTATTCTTATATAGATTGCTTCAAATGAGCTAAGGCATGCTTCACCCATCTATCTCCTATTGCATGTCTACTTATTTTCTTACCTCATTATTTTTTGCATTTGACTCTTCTTGCTTGTCAACCATTCCATTATTTTCTTCTTTGGTTTATCTCTTTCCATGCCTTGATATGCCTCTTGTATATTCTTAATTCCTACAAATAATTTCTTGGTTTAATATACTCAAATAATATACAAAATGGTAAAACATATATACTTACATTGTTAGAGTTACAATCACTGGGAGGTGAATCAGTGATACTAGATATTTTAATTTCAATTCAAATCATTTCAAACTATTAAAAAAATATCATATATAAAATTGATCAAGTAACATAAACAAGAGAGATAATTCATTTAATGCATACACAATATCAAAAACACAACACATAGTTCTTATGGGAAACCCTCATGGGAAATAAAATCCACACTCAAGCCTATAACACATGGACTAATTGTCTTATAAGATATTAAAAACAAGAGACTAGTCAAGTCCTTTAGACCATAAACCATGATCAAGTACTCCTAACCAAATTTATTTACCGAAACACCTATTTCACAAGGATAAACTACCCCTAAGGAAGATCAAGTCTTTTAGACCCTCCTTTGAAGTGAACACCTCCACCTTAGAACTGATGTCTTCAACACCTGATGATGGATATCTGATTATCTAAATCTTACACTAACTCCCTTTCTATCTCATACATACCTTTCACATAGGCATGTCATAATCTCTCTCCTTATTAACTCAAATTGTTCTCATATTCACACTCAGACCTCTTCACATATCCTCTAATTGTAAATATGTGAGAGCACTTTTCTGTCATTAAAAATATAACTTGCAAGCCATACACTTAGTCAACAAATTAATCTACACATAAACTCATCCAAAATACACACCACCTAGCCTCTATTTTTCACTTCAATGCATACTCCACACATACAAAACTCTCTCAAGTCTTCCACACCTCTAGCCCACCTCTCTAGCTCTCACAACAAGAAATCAACTTTTTTTATTTCACTATTTATAGAGAATTCATGATTATTAACATCTTGATTGGATATTAGGCATGAATTATCCATTAATTCATCTCTCACATCAAGACATAGCTCAAAAACAATATTCATAGGTCAACCATAGCATCTATGGGTCACCCTTAAGTAGCTACACCTTTCAAATAGGCCCTTATAGCCCTTATAGGTCTTATGGAGACCTATTTACTTTATTATCACAAAAATGAGAAATATAGAAACATAAGACCACTTCCAAAATCATAATTCGACTCTAAATGACACTTAGTCATCCTCAAATGATCACAGTCATCTCTACTCACCTCTATGTATGATGTATCAACTCAAACAATGACCTTGTATATAGGAACAACATGAATGAACACACATTCAACTTAATAAGCATTGTTCATATTCAAGATAGATTGATAAAACTTTAAAAATACATATATATGATCCTCATGTATTATACAGCACTCTCTAATAGCTAAGTCATCATGAAACATCAAAACAACATTAACACAAGATCAATTATCCTTCTCAAGTCACGTACATTCTATGCACAAACACACAGTTAGTTTTTAAACCTTTTTTCACACTGGATATGATTGGTTAATCCTTAATAAAGCACATATAATATACACATATATTATATAATACTCTTAAATATCTAATTCATCATGATACATTGAAACAACATCAACGCAAGCTCAAACGTTATTCTTGGGTCTTTAACAGATGAATGCTAAACACATAGTAAAATTTGAACCTTAATATATTTTATTGTAAACACTTTTATATCTTTAAATTTATATTTATAGAAGTTCCTTTGAGTCTTTTACAAATTTTATTTTTACACCATTGGAAAATTCTACCTGGATCAAAAGTTATATCCAAAATATAGAGAACTAGTTTTTCCTTTATTAAATTTAAATATTTTAATTCAAACAGTCACAATTAAACCTTGAATACCATGTTATCATCTTTTGTCCTCACTTATTAGATAAATTATAGACAATTAATCTTGTTATAACTTTAATTCATAGTGCACCAATGCCCAAACATTAAACTTAGAACAATTGACCTTATCTCATGTAATCTTGTAATATTGACTCATTGTGCACCATCGATCTCTATAAATCATCCAGGTCTTTATCATGCAACATGCATCATTTGATAA
This sequence comes from Torreya grandis, assembly GCA_037957365.1. Classification (NCBI taxonomy): domain Eukaryota; kingdom Viridiplantae; phylum Streptophyta; class Pinopsida; order Cupressales; family Taxaceae; genus Torreya; species Torreya grandis. The sequence continues at coordinate 617,329 of JARHVA010000564.1, forward strand.
ATTTGTATGAAAAAACACTCAACATTAAATCCTTATCTTTTACCTTTTCTTAGTGTTAAACCTTGAACACTTGTCCTCATCTTGTTGCTTCCCAACATCTTAAAATGAATACATTTCATTCATCTTTTTGTAAGGAACTCAATCTTTACTTAGTTTAAACATCAAACACTTTGACCCATTTGAATTATTACACACCATATATATATATATATATATATATATATATATATATATATATATATATATATATATATATACACAAACTCTTGAAAACCATTGAATCTCCATTTGGCCTAGATATTTAACACATTGCAAAATAGACTAAGTATGGGGACCATTGCTTATCTATTTGGAAGACCAACTTTGGACCTCAATAACTTTTGTTGTACTTAGATGCATGATCTAAAATTTGTACCATATGATATCCTCACATATAATAATCCCACCATGTGTCAAACTAATCTTGAAACCTTCACTTGTGTGAGATATAAGTTTATTAATCTACTCACTTAATTTTTTTTGACATAGAGCCAACTATGCCAAGAACTGTCTGGAAGGCCAAATTTTCACATGCATATCTTTTGATTCCCTTCATCACATGATCTAAAATTTAGCTTAAATCAACTAGGAAAAAAACTGAACAAACCCATATAATAATTTTCTCCTCAAACCTTTACACGTGTGAAATATAATAACATCAAAATGCCTACTCAACTTTTCTTGCCACATTGTGAAGTTGGCTAAGTATGAGAAAACAATATCAAATTGGCTAGGAGCCCAACTTTGCACTTGCATATATTATGTTTCACTTCATCACATGACCTAAAATATATCACATAGTAACTAGGCACAAATTTTATCACAACCATATGACCAACTTCCCCTGACTCATCCACATGTGGCAATGGTGATGTCAATAAACTGCCTACTCAAATTTTCTACCACTAGACCCAAAATGTCTAAATGAAAACAATTATCAACCAGATGAAACCCACTCATGAACACAAGTAATTAAATCATATAAAACCTATTATATGAACCATTTCACATTCTCAATACTCCATACTCATCCCTAAACATTTATTTCCATACCAAAATTGAAGATCAACCAAGCCTCCTTCAAGCATACTTAGGACAAGCACATTGTACACTTTGTCATTATCACTTAGACTATTAAAGCACTTCATTCACTCATTAGGACACCTCCATGACATCACCATGACATCATTAACAACTCTCCAATAATCTCCCCCTTTGTCATTGATGTCAACAATCATCATATAGTAATATACAACTCACCTTCTTTTTCTCTCTTCAAACACTCCATAATAGGAACTTTCTCCCCCTTTAACACAATTACAAAGTGGGAATAAACTAATATTGAGGACTTAAAAAGATAATAAACATCTGAGAGGTACTCCCCCTAATATTTTTGATCCATTGCTTCACTTGAGCATATTCAAATCTCCATACACCATGAAGAACCTTACTAGTCTTCTCTCTCAAACCACCTCAAGGACCACCAACAAAAAATATTCATACCACTCATAAAATATGAAAAATTCTCTAATCTAACTTGATAAATTTATTTTATATACTCATACCTTTCTATTTTGGATAAACTAAACAAAAAGCACTCATCTTCTCACTAGGCTTGTATAGTCTCCTTATAGCCCTACTTGGAATTTGCAGAGCCCACAACTTTTAGTAGACATATCTTTAGGACCTAAAACTTCATATCTAGATCAATTTCATATGCCCCTTCAAGCATCAAATTTTTTAACACCTATATCACCCTATGAAATATACTTTCTTCACAAACCAACTTACTAATTATGCTTCCATCTTGATAAAAACATGAATAAATTGAAAACCACAAACCTTCAAATTTATCTGAAGATTGATTTGACAACCCATTTATCCCATTTAGCATATTAAAAATCCTTAGACCTCAATTCATAAGGTAGACCACTTTTATAGCAAAGCCTAAAATCCTAGAAACTCAAAACAAATAGTCAACAAACCTCTTTTTGATCAACATCTACCTCTAAAAATTCTTATACACTGGGAGAAAACTAATACACACTTTTGGACTAAGTTTTGAGATTCCACATCTTTGGGAACCCATACCTCCTATAACCCATTTTAGGACTAGCATACTTTTAAGCACAAACTGGGAAACCTAAGAGCAAATAAAAATATTTAATTTGACTTCAACATACCTTTAAACCATAAAACCACCTAGAGTATCCTAGAAAAAGGTCAACAGACCTTTGTATGAAAAAAGATCATTTTGAAAAAACACAAATCCTCTTTTCCCACTTGAAAACCTTCAATCTGACCTTGTAGACTGACCCTATACAACTATGACATCACTCTAACATCACCATAACATCTCTTCTATTTAAACATACCTGCTCCAAATAAAAACACTCATCTCTAGCCTTCTAGTACCATCTAAAGACAACCACAGTAACACTTGCTTCTTCACTGAAAGGATCCTCTTAAGAAGAATAGATAGAGACATCATTTGCACCATAATGCTCTAAAATAAAGTGAAGCTAGGAGTGGCCCACATCTCTTAGTAACCATTATAATCCTCTTATAGATATAATATTTATTGATTTTATTCTTCTTCTTAGTATGAATTATGACAACTAGTGTTAGGTTGTGGAGCTAAAAGCTTCACTGATGCAAATGGAGGAGGAAGCTGAGTTACAAAGCAATCAATGTTGGTCAAATCAACCGATGTTAGTCATCTTCAGTGTACGCAGTAACCGATGTTGGTTAGGGGTCGGCCGACATCGATCAGACAGGAACTGACGTCGGTAGCCTGTGTGTGCATGTGTTTGCATGCGTCTCTGGAACTGGTCTATTTTTGGATAGACAGCTAGTTTACATGTAAAAGACTAATTTAAGTCTTGAGTCTACATTTCTAATTATTTTAATTAGGAAGTCTAATTATTGTTTGTATGGGATCTATTTAAGAGACCCATGGGCTATATTGTAAGTAGAGGAATCAAAGAAGGGATCCTCCCGATTGTAAGATCTAGGTCTGCAAGTGTGCAAGACTAGGTTGATCTACAGGTGTGCAAGATTAAGTTAGATCTACATGGTGTGTAAGATCAGTTGATCTGTAGGTGTGCAAGATTAGGTAAGATCTACATGTGTAAGTAAGGTCAGTTCATCTGCAGGTGTGTGTGTGTGCAAGGTCAAAGGAGATCTACATGGCAGCAAGGTCAAATGAGATCCACAACACAACAAGGTGAAAGATCAGGTGAGATCTACTTGGAGTATGTTGAGTACTCGGTGGACTGGAAGTAGGCAACAATGGTGAGAACTAGTTGTCACTTACTGGTGGTACTGGCAGTATTGTTACTGATTGGTTGAGTGAATAACAACTCTGTGTTTGAGTTGTTTATTGTGACTGTAATTGAGAGAGTGAACTCTTGAAGGAGAATTACTGGTAATGCCCTAGAGGTGTGGGAAGCCTCAGAGGTGTGGGAAGAAGAGTGTGGCACTTCTTCATTGTATTTCCTTCTAGATGAGTATTAATACAAGATTGTATTGTCTCTCATATTCTATGATGTTTTTGAATTCTAGTTACTTGTTATTTTTGGTTTAATTCCATGTTTAGTTACTTATACAAAGGTAATCATGTGTGCTCTTATGGAGTGTGGATCCTAACAAGTGGTATCAGAGCTTGGTTTAGAGATTGTTTCACTAACACCTTGGTTTCAGAGCTATGTGTAGATCCTGACAATTGGTATCAGAGTAGGTCAAGTACACTAACAAGTGGTCAAAGCATGTTAAGTGTTTGTTGATTATAGGTCACTCTCAGGGGTTTCTGATTAAGTGGGATTATAGCAATGGCAGAAGAAATTACACTAAGAGTGGAGGAATTCAATGAAAAGAATAATCAATTACTAAATTATGAAAAGAAAGGGTAGGTAAAGAAAGATTGTTGGTTGGTAGAAGATCAGCATGAAGGAAATGAAGAAGTAGATGTTGCAGGTATTGTTGCACAGGATGCTCTCGTATGTTCCTTGGATAAAGTAGAATCTTGTTTTTTAGATTCTGTTGCCTCTTTCCATGCAACCCCAAATAGAGTATTTTTCCATGGAGACTTTGGAAAGATTTATTTAGGGGTTGGTGAGCCTTGTCAAATTGTTGGCAAAGGTGAAGTGCGGCTGAAATTGTAGATGGGCAAAACATGGGTGTTGAAGGATGTCATGCAAGTCCCAATCCTGAAGAGGAGTCTAATTTTAGGAAATTCAGGTGATGAGGGATGCACAGTAACTCTCATAGCGGATGCACTTGAATTAGCATGTGGTAATAAAGTAGGTACTCTTTATCTATCTACTTGTATTACTGATTCTCCGTCTATTGAAAATATGTGGCTTTGTAAGCTTGGTCACATGAGTGAGAAGGGGATGCATGTTCTTAAGAGGAAGTCTGATGTCTTTGACAAACTTAAGAACTGGAAAGCCTTAGTTTTCTTAGAGGAGATGATGGATAGAGATCAGCTCAAGGGGCTAAATAATTTTGAGCAGAGCAAGGTTGATTTGGATAGGGTTTTGATCCAAAGTATGCTCATAGGTAATGGTCATCACTCATAGGAAAACATCGTTACCGACGTTGGTCAGGTGAGAACCAACATCGATCAAGTAGCTATCGATGTCGGTCATGTGCAGACTAGATTTGGTGATGTCAGGTAGATGGATACTGACATTGGTCAGGGAATTGGCATCATAAGTTAGGTCAGTCGCATGGAAATGACATCAGTCAGGTGCAGACTGAGGGGTGACCGACATCGGTCACTATCAGAATGGATTTTGGGCAAACAACAAGCTATTAAGGAGTCTCAAATGCCCATGTGGAGGATTGAAAGGGTAAGTAAGCCTTAAATTTGTTATTCCTCTTCTTTACACTACCTGTTGCTCACTGATGGTCAAGAACCAGGAAGTCTTAAAGAGGCAATGCAGGGAGAATCTAGGAAATAGTGGGAGCATGGCATGAATGAAGAATTTGATTCCTTGGGAGAAAACCAAATGAGAGATTTGGTAGAGTTTCTAGCTGGGATGAAATCACTAAAAGATGAATGGATTCCTAGGTTAAAGAATGGAGTGAATGGATAGGTGAGATGGAAGGCCAGGTTATATGGTCTTGAGTAAGCTCTAGGACAGTGGTACAGGTTTGACAGGTGTATGACAAAGCATGTCTTTAGTCAATGTCATTGTAACCATTGTGTTTACTTTACCATGTTGGATAATGATAGCTACATTATCCTGTTACTGTATATAGTGTATATGCTTGATGCAGGTTCACACATGCAGGGAAGTTTTGAGCTAAAGGTAAAGGTAGCTCAGATGTGTGCCAGGAAGGATTCAGGAGCAGAAATCCTTGGCATGAATATTTATAGAGATAGGGAAGACCACAGGTTGATGTTGTCTCAGGATGATTGTGTGAATAAGGTAGTGGCGAGGTTCAAGATGTAGGATGTAGAACCGGTTAGCACACATATAGATGGACAGTTCACAGAACAGTGTCCCCAATCACATGATGAGGTTAAGAACATGTGTACTAGACCTGATGTTGCCCACATAGTGGGAGTTGTCAGCAAGTTTGTAGCCAATTCAAGAAAGAAGCACTAGAAAGTAGTTCAGTGGATTCTTAGGTATCTGAGAGGGACCAACAGCAGGGATTCATGCTATGTAGGGTCAACCACTTCTCTACATGTGTATGTAGATTTGGATACGGTAGGTTACTTGGATGACAGGAGTTGCACCACAGGTTATGTGGTGGTTGGTCTTCAAGATTGAACTTGAAGAGGGATACAAGCTAGAAAACACAATTAGATGATGTATAAGTACAGGTATAAGTGCAATTGTTTATCTCCAAGTGGGAGATTGTTAGGTTGTGGAGCTAAAAGCTTCACTAATGTAAATGGAGGAGGAAGCTCAATTGCAGAGCAACTGACATTAGTCTGATCAAATAACATCAGTCATCTTCAGTGTACATAGTAACTAATGTTGGTTAGGGGTTGGTCGACATCGGTCAGACAAGAACTGACATCAGTAGCTTGTGTGTGCATGCATTTGCATGTGTCTCTGGAACTGGTCTATTTTTGGATGGACAGTTAATTTGCATGTAAAATACTAATTTAAGTCTTGAGTCTGTGTTTCTAATTATTTTAATTAGGAAGTCTAATTATTGTTTATATGGGATCTATTTAAGAGACCCATGGGTTGTATTGTAAGTAGAGGGATCAAAGAAGGGATCCTCCCGATTGTAAGATCTAGGTCTGCAAGTGTGCAAGACCAGGTTGATCTGTAGGTGTACAAGATCAGGTTAGATCTACATGGTGTGTAAGATCAGTTGATCTACAGGTGTGCAAGATCAGGTAAGATCTACATGTGTAAGTAAGGTCAGTTGATTTGCAGGTGTGTGTTTGTGCAAGGTCAAAGGAGATTTGCATGGAAGCAAGGTCAAAGGAGATCTGCAACACAACAAGGTGCAAGATCAGGTGAGATTTACTTGGAGTACATTGAGTACTTGGTAGACTGGAAGTAGGCAATAATGGTGAGAATTGGTTGTCACTTACTGGTGGTACTGGCAGTATTATTACTAACTGGTTGAGTGAACAACAACTCTGCATTTGAGTTGTTTGTTATGACTGTAATTGAAAGAGTGAACTCTTGAAGGAGAATTACTGGTAACACCCTAGAGGTGTGGGAAGCCTCAGAGGTGTGGGAAGAAGAGTGTGGCACTTCTTCATTGTATTTCCTTCTGGATGAGTATTAATACAAGATTGTATTGTTTCTCATATTCTGTGTTGTTTTTGAATTCTAGTTACTTGTTAATTCTGGTTTAATTCTATGTTTAGTGTCAGGCACCTAGAACAAAAAACATGCTCTGATACCACTTGTCAGGCACCTAGAACAACAAACATGCTCTGATACCAACTGTCAAGATCTTGCTCCTCAATTAGAGCATATATGATTACCTTTGTATTAGAAACTAAACATAGAATTTAACTAGAATGATAAGTAACTAGAAATATGAAATAACACAGGACATGAGAGACAATACCCAATTGTATTAGTATTTATCCAAAAGGAAACACAATAAAGAAGATGCCACACTTCTTCTTCCCACACCTCTAGAGCTCCCACACTTCTAGGGTTCACCTGTAATTCTCCTTCAACACTTCACTCTCTCATCACGGTCACAACAATCAACTCAAACACAGAGTTGTTCACCTCCACCAATCAGTAACAACGCTGCCAGTACACCAAGTACACAACCGTACTCCAAGTAGATCTTCCCTTCTCTTGTTGCCACTTGCAAATCAACAGACCTTACTTACCATGTAGATATCTCTACACCCTGAAGAACCCTTGTCCTTGCCTCACCAAGTCCTCATGATTCTTCAACCAGTACCCTGGTGGATCGTCTACCAGAACTTGCACAACCTGTAACTCTCCCTGATCATACACTCTCAGCACCCCTTTGAAACTAGGAGGAACACACCTTGCTCTCTTCCCTCTGAAGGAGCTAATATTTGATCTCTTACTCTCTAGCACAATTTTACAATACATCCCATGAGTCTATTATATAGATCTCATGCATACAATAATTAGACCCTAATTACAATAATTAGACTCGCAACTCAAGACTATAATTAGCCTCTTAACATGCAAACAACCGGTTCGTTAACAAACTTTTCATCAACTCACAGTTCTAGAACCGCACAGGTGATCGACATCGGTCCCTATCTGCTTGGAGGTGACCGATGTTGGCCAATCTTGACCGATGTCAGTAGCTTCCTGTCTCTCCCCTGACTGACATCAGTTGGCCTCACTGATGCCGATGTCTATGACACTTCAGCAACTCCTCCTGTTCGCATCCTGGTGAAGCTTTTAACTCCACAACCTAACAATCTCCCACTTGGAGATAAATAGTTGCACCTGTACCTATACCTATACCTTCATCTAATTCATTTCTTGGCTTGTATCCCTCTTCAAGTTCAATCTTGAAGACCAACCACCACACAACCTGTGGTGCACCTCCTGTCATCCAAGTAACCTGCCACATCCAAACATACAACTCCATGTAGTGAAGTCCTTGACCCTGCATAACATGAATCCATGTTGTTGGTCCCTCTCAAATATCCAAGAATCCACCTTCCCCGAATTGGCTCCAAACTCTCTGACAACTCCCACTACTTGGGAAAACTCAGGTCTACATTCGACCTCATGTGATTTCGAACACTATTCTAAGCTCAGCTTGAACTGTCCAGCCCTTGGTGTGCTTACCAGTTCTACATCCTGCGTATTGAACCCCACTAACACCTTCTTCACATCAGCTCCCACTGGAGACAAAAAATCTCCATGTCTCTTATGCCAAATAATTTCACTACTCCAAATTCTTCATGACATACCTCTGAACTAACTTTACCTTTAGCTCAAAAAACTCCCTACATGTGTAACCCTAAAACAAGCAACCACACCACATATAGTAACAAGATGATGTCGTGGCTCGTCATCCACCTAGTAAAGTAAACACAATGGTTACATTGACATTGACTAAAGCCCTGCTTTGTCATCCACCTGTCAAAACCTATACCACTGTCCTGCAGCTTGCTCAAGACCATATACCTTGGCCTTCCATCTCACGTGTCCATCCACTCTCTTCTCTAAGATGAGAATCCATTCGTCTGTCAGTGCTAGCAACTCTACCAAATCCCCTACTTGGTTCTCTTCTAAAGAATTCATGCCATGCTCCCACTGTTTCCTGGATTCTACCTACATTGCCTCTTCATATCTTCCTGGTTCTTGACCATCAGTAAGTAACAATAAAGAAGGTGAACAAAGAATATGAGGTTCACTTACCCTTTCAGTCCTCCATATGGGCGTTTGAGACTCCTTGATAGCGTGTTGTCTGCCCAAAATCTGTTCTAGTGACCGATCTCAGCCATCTCCCAATCTGCAACTGACCGACGTCAGTTCTCTGTGACTAACCCTTACTATCGACGTCAGTTCCCATTAACCGGCACTGGTGTCTTGTTTCCAATGTCAGTGACTATCTAACTGACATTGGTCTTAACCTGCCCGACACCATCAACTCTGTTGTTCTGCACATGACCGACGTCAGTGCCTGTCTATTCAATGTTAGTTCCTCATGATCGACGTTGGTACCTATGTTCCCCTATGAGTGATGAATTTTTACCTGCGAGCTCCTTTTGGATCAAACCCTTGTCCATATTAACATAGCCCTGCTCAGAATAATTCAGTCCCCTCAGCTGATCTATGTCGTCATCTCCTCCATGAACACCAAGGCTTTCCAGTTCTTAAGTTTGTCAAAGATATCTATCTTCCACTTAAGAACATGCATTCCCTTCTTACATATGTGACCAAGCCTACAAAGCCACATCTCTGCAATAGAAGGTGAATCAATAATATAAGTAGATAGATAAAGGATACCTACTTTCTTACCACTGTCTAATTCAAGTGCATCCGTTGTGAGAGTTATTGTGCATCTCTCATCACCTAACTTTCCTGAAGAAATTAGACTCATCTCCAAGACTGGTACCTGCATGACCTCATTCAACACCCATGTGTTATCTGTCTGCAATTTTAGCTTCACTTCCCCTTTGCCAACCATTTGACAAGGCTCACCAGCACCTAAATAAATCTCTCCAAAGTCTCCAAAGACATACCCATGAAAAGATGCTCTATTTCGGGCTGCATGGAAAGAGGCAATAGAATCTATAGACCAAGATTCTACTTTATCCAGAGCAACTTGTGCAACAACACCTGTAACAACTGCTTCTACACGTTGATCTTATACCGACCAACAATCTTCCTTTACTTACTCTTTCTTTCCATCAATCTGACCATTCATGCTATTCAGTTTCTCCATTCGTAGCTTACTTTCTTCTGCCATTGCTATACTCCCACTCAATCTAAAACCCCTGGGAGTGACCTGTAATCAACAAACACTAGCCAGATCTAAACCACCTGTTAGTCAACCCAACCAAAAGCTCTGATACCACTTTTCAGGCACCTAAAACAACAAACATGCTCTGATACCACTTAGCAGGCACCTAGAACAACAAACATGCTCTGATACCAACTGTCAGGATCTTGCTCCTCAATTAGAGCATATATGATTACCTTTGTATTAGCAACTAAACATGGAATTTAACTAGAATGATAAGTAACTAGAAATATGAAACAACACAGGACATGAGAGACAATACCCAATTGTATTAATATTTATCCAGAAGGAAATACAATAAATAAGATGCCACACTTATTCTTCCCACACCTCTAGAGCTCCCACACTTCTAGGGTTCACCTATAATTCTCTCACTCTCTCATCACGGTCACAACAATCAACTCAAACACAGAGTTGTTATTCACCTCCACTAGTTAGTAACAACGCTGCCAGTACACCAAGTACACAACCATACTCCAAGTAGATCTTTCCTTCTCTTGTTGCCACCTACAAATCAACAGACCTTACTTACCATGTAGATATCTCTACACCCTAAAGAACCCTTGTCCTTGCCTCACCAATTCCTCATGATTCTTCAACCATTACCCTGATGGATTGTCTACTAAAACTTGCACAACCTACAACTCTCCTTGATCATACACTCTCAACACCCCTTTGGAACTAGGAGGAACACACCTTGCTCTCTTCCCTCTAAAGGAGCTAATATTTGCTCTCTTACTCTCTAGCACAATTTTACAATATATCCCATGAGTCTATTATATAGATCTCATGCATACAATAATTAGACTCGCAACTCAAGACTATAATTAGCCTCTTAACATGCAAACAATCGATTCATTAACAAATTGTTCATCAACTCATAGTTCTGGAACCACACAGGTGATCGACGTTGGTCCCTGTCTGCCTGGAGGTGACTGACATTGGCCGATCCTGACCGATGTTGGTAGCTTCATGTCTCTCCCCTGACTGACGTTGGTTGGCCTGACTGACGCCGGTGTCTGTGACACTTCATCAACTCCTCCTGTTCGCATCCTGGTGAAGCTTTTAACTCCACAACCTAACATTTAGTTTCTTATACAAAGGTAATAATGTGTGCTCTTATGGAGTGTGGATCCTGACAAGTGGTATCAGAGCTTGGTTTAGAGATTGTTTCACTAACACCTTGGTTTCAGAGCTATGTGTAGATCCTGACAACTAGTTCCTTTTATAAATCACTCTTCTTCTCTTCTAATATTGGATTTACAATACATGGAGACAACATAAATTCAAGACATACCTTTTCATCTAAAGAATCCACCTTGTAGTTAGGAACCTCATCACTAGGTACTAAAAATTGATGTTCTTTGTGTGATACATGCTCAAAAATGGTAGGATGTTCACTTGGATCCATACACATCTCAAAACTAGCCTCAACTAGTACCTTGGTCTTATCCTTGAGTTTGGTTTCTTCATTCACAACATGAGTAGATAATGAGATCCCTTGGCACTCTTCACCTTCTATAGCATTTCCCACCTTAAAAAATAGATTACTTGGACCTACAGTCTTATCATGACTCATACTTACCACTTTTGGTTTCCATGAGTTAATTTGTCTTCTTCCTTATACTTTAGGAGCCTTATTGAACCTATTCTGATTTGTAGACTTTACTTGCAAAATATAGCAATGTGACCAATATTTTCATAGTTATAGCAAACAATACTTCTTGATGGAAACTCAGCTTGTCTTACTATTTTATTATTTTTAGGAAACTAATGTTTAGTTCTTAAAAAATAAAGGGACTAGAGTAAGGGTAAAAATCTAATCAAATATAGTAAAATACATACTTTGATCAATTTAATCAAATCAATTGCATATGGAGAGAAATAAACATATCTATAAAAATACACTAAAATAAATGATTCTAGAGATAAAAACTATGGTGTAGTACTGGGAAGATGTCAGGAATATGGATCTATCTTTCATTTGATTAAAGGATAGGAGTACTAAAATGGGACACTTTAAGGTCTGGTGCTACTATCTAGCACATGTTGCTATTATCCAAACTAGTCATAGAGGTCTAAGTTTTTTGGGTTTTATCCATTGTCCTCATGTGATCCTGTCTATGAAATTTTGGATGTTTATTATCAATATATATCCTTGTAGAGATATTTCAATCTTTGAAACCTTGGGTTTATCTACACACATGTAAACAACAAATACATCAAAAGCAAAAAGGGGGAAACTGGGTTAGGGGAAGAATGATCACATGATCTAGAACCCCTATTTTTTTTATTGTTGCCTATATTAACCATAAATCTAGGGTCTTAGATCAAATGAAGTTTTCCCTTGGGGAACTACATAATCCACATGCATGATAGATGCAAGAATGAACTTTTGCCTAGGCACTTCCTTGATCAAGCATGCAAGTCTAGGTGTGATGTAAAATGCAGAGCTATACTATTGACTAATTTTTAATTATGTATTGTGCCAAAGTAGTAAGTGCTAGATATAAAATTCCTTATGAATTCCTTTATGTAGGAGACTCTTTATTTTGAATTTGGGAGATTTATTCACATTTGGTCAATATGATAAAGGCAAACAAAACTTAAAGATGAAGCTAAGAAGGGCTTCATACTTATGAAGCAAGGAAACCCAATTGTTAAAACTCAAATGCCATTAGATAGGAGCACTATAAATAGGACACCCTAGGGTTCAGTGCTATAGTCCAACCCCAACATTCCTATCCTACAAGGTCAGGACCTAGGGGGTTGGATTTAGCATGGGAAATAAAGTCTAGCTGAGCTAGATTGACCATCTAGAAGGATATAGATGCCTAACAATAATAAAAAAGGTGACTAAGGCATGAAACAAGACCAAGAGGAGTAAAACAAAAGATATGGCTAATGTGAACAAGGCTCGTATTCTCCAATTGGAGTCTCCTATGAAAGGACTATGAAAATACATGATATGTGTGGTTGCTTAAAAAATTTAGGGTGTATACATTTGCCCCAATTTTATTCTAGTGATGCAATGAAATTATATACTAGAGTAAAATAAAAAAGAATAAAATGCATACTTGCACCTACCTACATGGAAATAAGTGTGTTGAAAAAGGGTCCAACTCACTTTCTGGCCAAGGAAGTGGGTCGATATTTGAATAGTTATTGGAGAAAGAAAGAATCCCTAAAATAGATGCCCCTTAAACTAAATCTAAAAGTGGAATCCATGTAACATAGATAAGGAGGGCAATGCTTACCCCCTGTGTTGAATTTGACTAAAAATGAAAAATGTTTGGAGGCCCAAAACTAATGTTTGTCTTATATCCCACATAAACTCATGTAATCTAGAATGGGTGTATAGAATTTATATGTTATGTATAGCAAAATATATCATGCCCCCACTCTGAATATCTAAATTGGAATTGAGAAATGCTGAAAGGCCTAAATCTAATGTTTGTCTTTTGTTCCACACAAACTTGTATAGTTTAGGTTTGGGTAATGCAATGGACCAACTACTGCAAACAACCATACAATCCAATCTAGTGATAACCTAGGTACAAATGGGTGTAATTTAAAACTTTGGTCAATGTGTAAGAAGAGAATGGCATGTCTTGCCATTTGATCTATATAATCATGGATGATGAATAATATGATCATAATGCCATGCCCCCAAATCTAGTATGTGAGTGATGTGTATGTACAGTTTGGTAATCTATATAACCACATGTGATATGACCTATCATGTCATACCCCATGTGTAAAATTGGAGACCAAAACATTGTGATTTTTACTATGCATGTAGTTTGTTATCTGATTTTATAACTGTGTCATGTCATATGAAGTTGTATGTGTGAGATGTGTAGTAATATACATGCCCCCAAATTTGGTATTCTAAACCACTGTATCTAAATAGTATGTGAACTTGTAAGCTTAAATAACTATGGATCCATATGATCTAAACCATTGTATCTAAATAGTCTATGTATCTATAAACTGAAGGTATATCCCTCTAAATGTCTTGAGTAATGCTAAATGATCTATGTAATCTTAATCACTATATATCTCCACTAATTTGAGCTAAATATGATAATTTGAATACTATAGGTGTAACCTATGAGAGTGGATAGGCATGTTGGGTAAGTGTAGGAATAGGAATAGTAGGAATGATGCCCCCTTTTGGGGAGAGGGATGAAATTTGTGATAGAAGAGGTTGAGCCAAAAGTGATGACTAGTGTCATAAGTAAAAATAATGTTGGTTTGTTGTGAACAATTGGAGAGGTTGTCTGATTAATTAGACTGAGTTGTTGAAAGTGGAACAAGTTTTGATTAGTGAGGACCAATTTACATGTTTGGGTATAAAAGAGGTATATAGATGTGTGTTCCATAGTAGGTAGATGATGTAGAAAGAGATAAAGGATTATATTATGTCAAAGGTACCATTATCATGATTTCATGGAAGAAAATAGTTTATAAAAGAGAATTATGGGGTTATAGTTATGAGTAAAATGGTATTTTGATTTGAATGAAAAATTTGTTTGATATAGGAAAATTGGATTGACTCTTGATTCATTTGTGTATTGACTAGGTTGAGAGTTTGAACTCTAGAGTGAGATATATGTCAAGGAGATGAGCACATTTTGAGACCCGATTTGAGTAGGTGGCAGCCCAAGTTTAGGTTGGTGGTGATGTTAGCCTAGTAAGCAACTAAAATGCTTGATTTTTGCCTATTTAGAAGCCTATTTTTGATGTTTCTAAGCTATTTAAAGTGTTCTAAGAAAATTTTTACTAGTTTCAATGCTCCTATCTTGCATCTAATGCTATTGTCCAAGTTTTAGCATTGTTGTCTAGGTTACAATGCTCTTATCGAATGTTATTGTCCTATACCTAGTGCTATTATTCTTGAGGCTTGATTTTTTGAGATATTGCTTGGTTAGGTGCTATTTTTTTGCTTAGCTAGTGAATTAGCATTATAAATTGATATATTTGTTATTTTTGGTGTTTTTGTAGGACAAGGTATGGATGAGAAAGTTTTGTAGGGGTCAAATGATGGATACATTGAGGTCATCACCATTGTGTGCGGATGAGAGCGATGTTATGGATAGGGTAGGGTTGGGTCATGTGTGTGACCTAGGTGCTATGCAGTGGGATAGGTATCTAATTACTACCTTATATGAGAGGTGAAATACAGATACATGTAATTTTTGGCTTTTTATAGGGAAGATTATTGTGACCTTAGAGGATGTGTATCATATTTTACATTTGTCAATTAGTAGATGGTGTGTGATATTGTAAGATGATACGGGTAATGATGTTATTGATCATGCATCCTTGTATTTTGTTGGTGTGCCCTCAGGTATACATCAAAGAGGTAATAATAGTGGTGTACTTTTGTTAGTTATTATACAGTCAAGTGTTCCATAGTTGTAAAAGTGGTTGGTTATGCTATTGGCATCATTTATTATTATGGATGAGAGTAAAGTGTCTATTGCATATAGGATGCATGGATTATTCACAGTGTGGAGGTATAGGACATTATGTTCTCATAGGGTAGGACTATGCTTTCCCACCTATATAAGGATCTTTTCAGGTTTACATAGGAGGCATTTAGCATTGGATTGAGTATAATGATGTTATTACATTATTGGGCTTATAATCACATAGTAGTTGTGTAGCTGATAAGATACTGAGGGAGAGGTGGGTACCTCCACAGCCATTTGGGGAGTGATGGACAAGTACATTAGCTATTTGATCCCCTAAGATGGATCATTATATGTGGGTACTAGATATATTTGTGGCTGGTGATATTATATAGAGGCCCTATAGAATATTTCTTGGGTGGCCCAAGGATAAAGTGCAGTTGAGGTATATGAGGGTCAGTTGGTGGATACATGACCACTGGGTTAGAGTGTATGAGTGATTTTAGTATGATCATGTGACTAGATAGTTTGGGTTACTACAAGACGTGCCCCTAGAAACATGGGTGTGGGTGAGGAGTACATGGGCATTAATGAGAGTAGGATCTCATTTGAGGCCTACTAAGGTTGCAATAGCACCATTACCTTTGGATGCACAAGATGCACCTATAGATATTCCTGATGTAGATGATGTTGGATGTATAGATTTATATACCACATGGTATATGAGGTATCATTGGGCTCCATTATATCTTATTGATAGAGGGGATGTTCGTAAGTATGAGGATCTTATGTTGATCTAGATTGTGGGAGGTAAGCAACAATTATCTTTAAATTGTGTACAAGTTTGTGCTTGTTTAGTTTGATTTCAAAGTATATAGCTAATGTCATGTCATAATTTATGTGTAGGTAGAGTGGTAAGTGCTCAAGATGAAGTATAAGCTGGGGCAAGAAGTGGAGATAATGAGTACTAGGAGACCATCATTAAGTCAACACTTTGAGAAATCACATGACATGTACCTGATAATGCTATGGAGAGGGTTTGATAGAGTGAGCAATATTTATGATCGATGTTCATGCTTATTTATTTGATAGGGCCACTATAGTAACAACTATGTATGCTAGGGTAGTGAGAGAGATGAGTTGAGAGCTATGATAGATAGGTATAGGATGCTCCCACTCAATTTTGGATTGGTGAGTATGAAGATTATGGATGAGTACATGGATCTTCAGAGGTGATATGTAGACTTGCATGAGAAACATAGTTGGCTATTAGAGTAAGAGATTCATTGCAAGAGGCATTTGGGATCTCAAGGAGGTGTAGGGCCATTGAGTGCTAGAGTGGATTATGGGACTATTATTGGTCAAGAGAGTGAGACTGAGAGTGAGGGCTTGATGCCCACTCATGATTGATTGTATTTGATACAGTGTATATGTTTTTAAAAGTTTGCTATATATATATATATATATATATATATATATATATATATATATATATATACATATATATATATACATATATATACATATATATATATATATATATATACATATATATATATACATATATATATAGATATACATATATATATATATATATACATATATATAGATATACATATATATATATATACATAGACATATATATACATATACATATATACATATAAATATATGTATATATATGGATACTGGTTCAATTTTGATTTAAGTGTATTGTGTTATGAAGTTTGGAATGGATTAGTATCTTTGTTGTAATTTGTTGATTAGAAATAGTTTATCTAGTATTGATGTTGAGGTTGCATATGTTTTGGTAAAATGTTATTTAGGATGTGATTTTATTGTTCATGATATGTTCAAGTGTGATGTTAGGTTTGATTTGTAATCATCTATGAGAAAAAAGATTTGTTGGTTTTATAATTGGTAAATTGTTTTGATAAAGTGAATTGGTTTAAAATTGGACAAATATGATATTGGTAAGGTCAAGATTTGGATAATTTGGTTTGGCTAGGGATGGTTATTGAGAACTAGGAATGTTAGTTGTTAGTATATGGGGATGTAAGATAGCACTTTACACGTATCACTTCCCTAAGAGTGGCTCAAGAGTATAAACGCTAGCTAGACCTTTAGTTCCATCATTGTTGTGCTAAGTGAAACTATAAATTGATGTTAGTATGAATGTGTGTGGTATCACTATCTAAAACCTGATGGCAAACTAAACAAGTGCCCATACTACTCATGTTGTGTAGGAACATGAGTTGTATTTGATACTATCTATTATGCACTAACTATAGTTGTGCATGTAGACTCTACCAAATATAACCTTACTGTATATGCAACTAAAAGTATGTGTTATAAAGAAGGCTTGTCTATCTGCAATCGTATATATTGTGGCCTATATTTTGATGTGTATGACTAAGCAATAAATCAAACTATAACTATAACTAGTGATGATGGCTCATCTAATCTTAATTATATTAGGTTGCTACGTGAGATAGGACCTAAAAAACTTAGTCATATTGAATATCTCTTAGGATAAATACTCTATGGTGTGGGTTCATCTAATCTTAATCATAGTGGGTTGCTATGTGAGATAGGACCCAAAAAACTTGACCATAGCGAATATCTCTCAAGATCAATACTCTATTGTGGTGCTTATGACTATGATGGATATGTATATGGAATTTCCCTATGTACTCTTTAGACTACACTATTATATGTAGGTTGTTCTTTTTGTATGGGTTTCTAAACCTTATGAATAGGTGGAATAGGAGATCTCCTATGAGACTCTATCCTAAAATTTGCATTACTCTCATTATGAATGATTGATGATTCTAGTAAAGGAATGTCTTAGGATGACTCAATCATGGAGGAATGATGTGGAATGAGGTCTAAGGTTCCATGATGGAGGATATCTCAGTGCCCCTTATGTGAATGTTATGATGCCATTATCAACACATCTATTAATGCAATCTTGAGTCTATAATAATCATTATCTCAATGTCCATGGATACAATGATAGTTACAAAAGGGTCAATGTGGTTATTTCTATAGGAGATGTAGATCTCATCAATGAGTAGAAGGCAATATGATTAACCTACTATCTAGTAATGTTGATAATATGACATATGGGCTATCCTACTCTGAATCAAACTATAGTGGTGCCTTGCTATTGTTCTCTATAGTGCATACTATAGGTTGTGCTCAAGAAACTGGATCTCTATTCTTAACTAGTTGATTTTATAATTGTGTTATCCTATCTTTTTTAAGACATGGTTTATGTTGTGTAGTAGGATCTATAAATGTAGGTACTACTATGAAATTTATAGTGATTTGATCAACTAAATCTGACTCAATCAATCCCAACTTCTTTTCTAAGGTTAGAATTGTATAGCATAAGTGCCTAAAATAGGACTTTATTTGATATAATATGTGATTGAGGAGAGGTTGGTGAAGCCCTTTAATAATCTATGTTGAATCTCCAAATCTATTGGTTTGTAGATCAATTGTAACATGTGAGCCTTCAATTGTAAGATATAATCACTAATTAGCTCTGAAGTATTTTGGTGTAATTTTTCAAGTTTTTCAAATGTAACATGAGGGCCCATCTTTGCTATGTAATATCTGATAAATGCCTCCTCAAAGTCATCATATGTGTGCAAGGAGCCAATAGGTATTGTATGAAAGAATTAATTTTTTGCTTCACCCACTAATGTCTACTGGAATAACTTCAGTAGAATCAAAAGACTCACATGAGATGGCAAAGCCTTATAAAAGGCTTGTAGGTGTACGAATGGATCTGTAGTTCAATCAAAGTGAGGCAATGATGGTATCTAGAAATGCTTAGGCAATGAAGCTTTTATAAATGTATTTGGAAGAGGGTTACCATGTAAATCATTGGCATCCATCCAATACTTATAAGTCTTGTTTTCCAAGGTAAGGATATGTACTTGGTGTTGTAATTCACCAACTACATGCATCAAAGAAATAATCTCATGGGATGGTATATTAGCATATTAAAGTGGTTAATTTAATAATTTAATTTGATCATTTATTTTAGTCATGCAAATGCTACATTTAGTAATTAGATCATAAAGAAGGGGTGTGCTCACTTGAATCTTGGGATTAATGGTAATTTGGACCTTACTAGAGGGATGTGGGCTACCATTCTCTTTAGGTGAAGAGTGAGAATTGGGTTCTACTGTAATAGGGGGTGGCTTGGGAGATTCATTGGTATCTTTATGTTTTAGTGAATCACATTCTAGTTGAGTATAAGATGTGATGGTATCATTGTTATGTGCATTATTTGAAATAGAATCATACATAGAAGTAGAAACAACATTTAGTAGTGCATTATGTTTAAGAGGAGAAATGAGAGAAGAGTTAGAATCATGAGATGAATTTTCTTCTTCACTGTGTACATAATAACCATCATTATTCCATACATTATCATAATCAAAATTTTGTTCATAGTCATTTTCATATTCATTTACATGTTCACTATCATACTCATTATCACTTCCATCGTTGCTAGGGAGTGGTGTAAGAGAATAATGTAATTCCTTTTGAATGTTCAATAAATTATCATGTGAATTTGGAATATTATGTGCATCTATGCTACCCATGAATGGAGTGTATGCATTATTTACATTTACAATATGATAAGTAAGATAAACAGATTTATCATTTAGACATTTTTTTGACAACGTAGAGTTAGGAATATGAGATGGATCATTTGAATTATGCATTGGCAATTTGATTCTATTACATTTATATTGTTGTAATTTGAACATAGAAGTATAAAAAGAGAGGGAGAGAGAGATTAGGTTCACATGGAAGCAAATTATCACTAATAAGAGGTTCACTTAGAAGTGCATGACTAATTTGTTCATTTGGTGCATTGTGCATAGGAGAATGAGATGAAAAGTATCTTTCCTATTTATCAAAATTATTTTGTTTAGAAGAGGGAATAAAATAGATAGGTTTGAGAGAAGAAGATGCATCTACATTTTCTTCACTATCACTTTCATATGTATCATGATATTCCTCATTAAAATAATTATTATTATCTTCATTGTAAATGAGATCATTGTCCACATTTTTAACTAATGTGTAATTTTGAAAATTTGTCCATTCATTGTCATAATTATGAAAAAAAATTAAAAATTGATCTATGGGATGAGAGGGAAGAAGTGCCTTAGTGGCCATTTTATTTCTTTCACCAAAGAGATTATGTAAAAGTATTATTAAACAAATGAATGCAAAAATAACTACTAACATAGAGATTTTGAAATTATTTTTAACAATACAAATAATTTGCAAAAATTTCAAAATATTTCTATAAAAATTATAAGGGAGGAAGGCTTGGGGTTTAATGACCTAGTTTGGAAATCTAGGGTTTTGAGTTAGGTTTTAGAATTTTTGAAAAGTATGGCTATAATTTAAATTCTAAAATAAATTTGAACAACATAAATGCACAAAAATTTATACAAAAATCAGAATTTTGAAATTAAATTTTTGCAAAAAATAAATACTAATATAGAGATTTTGAAAATATTTTTGACGCTTTAAAAAATTTACAAAAATTCTAAAATATTTATCTAAAATTGTAAGGAAGGCTGGGGGTTTGAGGACCTAGTTTAGAAATCTAGGGTTCTGAGCTAGGGTTTTAGAATTTTTGAAAATTATTGCAATAATTTAGATTCTAAAAATAATTTTGAATAGGATAAATGCACAAAAATTTATAAAATAATCATAATTTTAAAATTAAATTTTTGCACAAAATATGAAGAAAAAATCCTATGTATACCTAGGGTTTTGGATTTGTTCAAAGTAAGTCGGGTTGACCAAATGTTTTATTATTTTTGGGAAACTAGTGTTTAGTTCCTAAAAAATAAAGGGTCTAGAGTAAGGGGGAAAATATAATAAAATATAGTAAAATACATTCTTTGATCAATTTAATCAAATTAATTGCATATAGAGAGAAATAAACTTATCTAGAAAAATAGGCTAAAACAAATGATTCAGTAGTTATAAATTATGGTGTAGTACTAAGAAGATGTTAGGAATATGGATCTATCTTTTATTAAATGAAAGGATAGGAGAACCAAAAATATAACACTTTGGATTCTAATGCTATTGTCTAGGTCCTGTCGCTATTGTCCAAATTGATCCTCTAATTTTTTTGAGTTTTATTTGTTGTCCCTGTGTGATCCTGCTTGTGAAATTTTAGACGTTGATTGTAAATAGAACTCCTTATAGAGTTGTTTCAATATTCAAAACCCTGGGTTTATATACACACATACAAATAACAAATACATCAAAATTAGGGGGAAAATTGGGTTAAGAGAAGAGTAATCACATGATCTATAACCCTTATAGTATTGATCACTATCTACATTAACCCTTAAGTTAGGGTCTCAAATTAAATGTAGTTCTCCCTTGGGGAACATGCATAATGCAAGAATAAACTTTCACCTAGGTGATTCCTTGATCAAGCATGCAAGTCTAGGTGTGATGCAGAATGTTGAGCTATACTATTGATTGATTTTTAATTATGTATCATACCAAAGTAGTAAGTGCTAGATATAAAATGCCTTGTGAAGTCCTTTATATAAGAGACTCTTTGTTTTAAATTTGGGAGTTTTATTCAAATTTGAACAACATTAGAAAGGTAAACAAAACTTAAGGATAAAGTTAAGAAGGTCTTGGGATTCATGAAGTGAGGAAACCTTACTGTTATAACTCAAAATGACATTAGATAGGAGAGTTAGAAATGGGACACCCTAGGGTCCAATGCTATAGTCCAACCTCAGTGCTCTTGTCCTACACATTCAAGATCTAAGGGATGGACTTAACATGGGAAATAGAGTATGGTTGAGTTGGAATGACTGTCTCGAAGGCTATGTATTGAAATTACTTAGATGTTCACATAAAATGATTTTATATAGTTTAGAATAAGCAAATATGAGAGATCACATAGTAATAATTGATAGTAGAGTAGAATACTAGATAATAAAGCAAAGCCACTTCAAGGGGGAAACCTCCACAATAATGCAATAAGAGTAGAAAACTTGATCATGATGATCAAATACTAACCACTACCTCCTATATATAGTCTACTTAGCCATGGTTATTCCATAGGCTAACCTAACTAAGAACATAGAGAAATGTAACAAGAATATAAAAGAGGTATGTAAGTCACAAAACAGCCACATATATCCCAAGACATGCTAAAGGTTAAGGGTGTAACATGCCCTTCCCCTTTAAAATAATGTTGTCCTTAATATTGAGTAAAATATGGATGTTGCTGCTCAAAATATTCATCCTCCCAAGTAACATCTTCATAGGGCATATTTTTCCATTTGATCAGGTAATCCTTATTCAATCAAGACCAAAATTGCTTAGTGCACATTTGAAGGATCACTTCAAGATCAATAACAACTCTTCCTTCCTCATCCAATTCTAGTAACTCAGTTTAGGTAACCACTTGATGTCCAATGGATTTTTTCAAGCATAATACATGAAATATTGGGTGTATGCGAGTGGAAGAAGAAAACTCTAACTTGTAGGCCACACTCCCAATTTTCTACAAGATTTGATAAGGCCCATAATACTTAAGGGATATCTTGTTGTCCTTTTTTTATTAATTCAATGAGATCTACTTAAATGGTTGTAAGTGAATAAAAATCCAATCACCAATGTCAAAGTTCCTCTCATTCTTATGTTGATTTTCTTATTGTTTCATGCCATTTTAGGCCATGGCTAAATTTTCACACAAATTAGCAAAGATCTCTTGTTGATGGTGAATATTTTCTTCAACTACATGAACCTTAAGATGGATATTTAAGGTTTAAGTAATGCATGGTGGGTGGTATCCATATAGTGTTAGAAAAAGAGACATTTTGGAAGAACTATGAATAGAAATATTATACCACCACTCAGCAAGTGGCAAAAAATGAAGCCATCTATCCTATTTATCAAAAATAAAACAATTAAGATATTCTTCTTGACATTTGTTGACTACATTCATTTATCCATCAGATTGAGGTTGATAGGATGAACTATGAGCCAACTGGGTGCCCAAACATGCAAATAACTCAGTCCAACAATTATTAGTGAAGATGGGATCTCGATCACTGACAATGATCTTATGGGTACCATGTAATTTCTAAATTATATTGAAAAAATAAAAAGATATTGTAATAGAAAAAAATGGATGTGATAAAGAACATAAATGAGTATACTTATTAAGATGATCTACCACAACCATGATAACATTGTGACCATTAGATCGCGTTAACCATGTAATGAAATCCATAGACACCTCTTCCCAATGTTAGCTCAGGATGGATAAAGGTTGTAAAATACCTAGGGTTTTGATGGTTTCTCCTTTATTTTGTTGATAGATCATACATTTAGCCACATATTTCTGAACATCCCCCTTGAGTCCTTCCCAAAAAAAATCTTGCTTAATTCTATTATAGGTTTTCAAAAATCCTGAATGACCCCCAATTGATGTTGCATGAAGTTCTTGAAGGATTTTTTATTTAAGAAGAGAATTCTTACATAGATATAATATATCTTTATACCATAATGCATCATCCTTCCATGTGAATTTTTAAAATCCACCCAAACTTTGTTGAATATTCTAAATCAAATCATGGGTAGCACTATCCTTGTCCCATTCTAATCATGCTTCCTCTAGCCAATCTACTTGTAAATTGGTCATAACATATAACAAAGCCTCAACTGATTCATCCTTTCTCGATAGTGCATCTATCACTACAT
The DNA here is from genome assembly GCA_037957365.1 of Torreya grandis. Classification (NCBI taxonomy): domain Eukaryota; kingdom Viridiplantae; phylum Streptophyta; class Pinopsida; order Cupressales; family Taxaceae; genus Torreya; species Torreya grandis. Next base: position 641,535 of record JARHVA010000564.1, read on the forward strand.
TGTCCTTACCTTTTTTGTAAATTATTTCTAAATCATGGCCTAACATCTTAGTTACCCAAATCTATGTTTCTTCATATGATAACCTTTATTTCAAAAAATATTTTCAAATAAGGCCTCCATTATTTGACTGCATGAAAAATGGCCATCATTTCATTCTCATAAATGGGCTTGTGATGATTTTTACCTTTCAGTTGACAACTTTCAAATGCAAGTGGTATGCCTTCTTGCATGAGTACAACACCCATACCATACCCAGATGTATTACATTCAACCATAAAAGTATTAGAAAAATTAGTAATAGCCAATATTGGAGTAGTACACATCACCAAACTCAATTATTCAAATGCCCTAGCTATTGTATCAATCCACTAAAAGAAGTTTTTTTCAACAAAGATGTGAGTGGGATTGTAATGCTACCATAATTTTTGACAAACCTACGATAGTAAATAGTTAGCCCTAGAAATTCCCTTAGTTTCTCGAGTGTCTTAGGATTCAGCTAGTCCACCACTTGGATTTTTTTAAGATCCATTTTTAATCTTGTATGTGAAACTAGATGACCCAAATACTCAACTTCACAAGCTCCAAAAGTAAATTTGGAATTTTTGGCATACAACTAATGTTGTTCTAAAATTGAGAGTACCTATTTCACATAGTGCAAATGGTCTTCCCAATTTTTAATGTAAATGAGGATATCATCAAAAAATACCAAAACAATTTTCCTTAAAAATGGCCTAAAATAGTATTCATCAAACTCTGAAAGGTAGATGGTGCATTTTTTATCCTAGAAGGCATAACCAAAAAAACATAATGGCCCTCATGAGTCCTAAAAGCAATTTTGGGTATGTCTTCATCACGGATATAGATTTTATGATACCCAAAACATAGATCTAACTTAGTAAAATAAAAATCACCATTTAATTCATCTAGCAAATCATCAATGACAGGAATATGAAACTTATCTTTGATAGTGTAATTTTTGAGTTCCTTGTAGTTAGGGCAAATCCTCCAAGTGTCATCTTTCTTTCTCACCATGACAATTGGTGAAGAATATTCACTTTGGCTATCATGAATGATTCCTGCATCCAACATTTCCTATACGATTTTTTTAATTTCACTTTTCTGAGCATAGGGATACCTATATGGCCTGATGTTGGGTGGTATACTACTAGGAATAAATTTTATACCATGATCATGCATGTAGTTAGGTGGAAGTCCTTTTGGCATGTCACCAAAAATAATTGAATGAGCATCAAACACTTATTTCAGATCAGGAGGTGTAGATGGTTGAGTTGGATGAACTTCCATGGAAAACAAGTGAGCTACAAATCCTTTAGCACCCTTTCAGATAATATTTTTCATTTGATGGGAGCTAACAATTTGTGGAGATTTATCTCTTAATCCCCTTATCTCAAATGCCTTCTCTTAGAATGAAAACACATGAATAATTTCTATAAATTCATCTCAATAGTGCCTAAAGTAGTGAGCCACTGTACTCCCAGAATAATATCAACTCCCCCATAGGAATAGAAAACATAGGAGAATCCAACAAGTAGTCTCCCATGGCCAACTTAATATTATGGTATTTTCTTGAGTAGATGATAGTACCACCATCTATAATCATGACCTAAAATTCTAGAATGGGATAAATGTAATAGTTCAAGTGAGTAGCCAACTTAATGTTTATAAAGTTGTATGTGCTCCCATAATCAATCAAAACAATGACCTATTTTTTAGGAAACCCACCACCTTAATATTTTAGGGAGTAATAATACCTAAAAGGGCATGATAATAAATAGTAGGCTAAGAGTCTTTAGATTCCTCCTTAGGACCTTTTCATCCTGACCAAGTGTCTCCTCATCATCATCATCCTTGTTGGCACCTTCAATGTAAAATAGATTTTTTTTAGCACAATGATGGTCTTTATTCCATTTATTGTCACAACCCTTTGGCTTTCTTCTCCTCAATTTGTCACTGGGTCAGTATGGTGGGTTGAGAATATGATGGTGCTGGAAAGGTGAAATCACAACTAGTAGTGAAGGTTTTCTGTTTAACCATCTCTTTTTCCTCTACTATGCATTCCCATGGGATAGCTTCTGATACAGATGCTAGGTTAAACATTAAAACTTTCAATTAGATACTATATTTGAGACCACCCAAAAATAGATCAGTCATATTTTCCTTAGTGATGTCTTCCACCTGGAAGGATAGATTCTAAAATTGATGAATATAATCCTTCATAATTCTTGTTTACCATAGTTTGGGCAACTAGCTAAATTAGTTCTTAGATACATTATTCTGATAATAAGCCAATAACTCATCAGTGAAAATAGACCATATAATACGAGCACCATTATTTTTCTTATAAGCAAATAACTAGTAATACCAAATGAACTACTCAGGTTCGAGATAGAGAGATGCCATAATTACCTTTTAAGAAATAGGAGTTTGATATAGATCAAATAAATACTCAAGTTGGGTAATCCAAGTGAGATTATCCTTACCATAAAATTTATGTATGTCCACTTTGGGAAACATCGATTCCACAGTAGAATTGGAGTTGTTAGTGTTGAGAGGAGGAGGACCCAAATGCTGAAGTGGAGGGTTGTTTGACTATAACTGAGATGAAAGAGTAGCTAATGAATTAGTGATCTGATTTAATTAATTGTGAACCCTATTAATCTCTCCATGTATCCTTAAAACATAAATTTTAACTACAACAAAGTCATCATGCCACACCAAGCCTTTTATGTCAGGCTTAAGTTGAGAAATCAATGGATCTGAAGTTTTGTATTCCATGTCACTAGTAGGAGTCTTAGGAGTTTCTTTCCACCCTTTTCATCCCCATGTAGAAAGACTGGCCATATACAAACCCTATGAGTTTTTTTGACCTAAAAAAAGTGTACTAGGAAATGGTACCATTTTGATCACCTCACCAAGATGAATCTGATGATTTCCTTTATGCATTGGGGTAAAAAAATATGGCATAAAAAAGTGTACCAATAGAATATATTATTGTGATCATCTCATCAAGTCAAATACAATGACTACAATTGTGCAAGGCAAAAAAAAATATAGACTTTTTTTTAATATTAATTTTTTTTCAAAAAATGTTTTGAACAATACTATGCTAACAAAAAAAAAATCTTCCTAAATTGCAAGTTATATTTTTTTGCTCCTTCCCCTCGCAGAAGTCACGTCTCACTAGATCTAAAAAAAAATGCCACAAGAAACTTTCTAAAATCAAATATCTAATACCACTTGTAATGAAATTACTTAGATGTTCATACATAATAATTTTATATATCACAAAATAAGCAAATATGAGAGATCACATAGCAATAATTGACAACAAAGCAAAATACTAGATAATATAGCAAAGCCAATTTGAGGGGGAAACCTTTAAAATAATGAAATAAGAGTAGAATACATGATCATGATGATCAAAGACTAACCACTACCTCCTATATATAGTCTACTTATCCATGGTTATTCTATAGGCCAACCTAACTAATAACATAGAGAAATATAACAAGAATATAAAAGAGGTATGTAAGCCACAAGTCGGCCACACATATCCCAAGACACATCAAAGGTTAAGGGCATAACATGCCCCTCCCCTTCAAAACAATGTTGTCCTCAATGTTGAGTCAACTCTGGATATTTTTGCACAAAATATTTATCCTCCTAAGTAGCATCTTCACAAGGCAAATTTTTATATTTGATCAGGTACTCTTTAATCACTCAAGACTACAACTACTTATTTCACATTTGAAAAATCACTTCAAGATCAAGAACAACTCTTCTTTCCTCATCTAACTTTGGTAACTTAGTTTGGGTAGCTACTTGTGTCCAATGTCTTTTTTTAGACATGATACATGAAATACTAGATGTATGTGAGTGGAGGAAATAAATTCTAACTTGTAGGCCACACCACCAATTTTATGTAAGATTTGATAAGGCCCATAATACTTAGGGGACATCTTGTTATGATTTTTATATTACTTCAAGGACATTTTCTTATGTATCTATATGTGAATAAAACCCAATCACCAATGTCAAAGTGCCTCTCACTCCTGTGTTGATCTACCTGCTATTTCATGTGATTTTGGGCCATGGCCAAATTTTCACACAAACTAGCAAGGACCTCCTATTGATGGTGAATATGTTCTTCAACTGCATGAACCTTAGGATGGATCTTCAATGTTGAAGTGATGGATGGTAGGTGGTATCCATATAGTGCTAGAAAAGGAGACATTTTGGAAGAACTATCAACAAAATTATTATACCACCATTCAGTAAGTGGAAACCAATGAACCCATTTATCCTATTTATTAGCAACAAAATAATGAAGATATCCTTCTAGACATTTATTGACTACCTTAGTTTGTCTATTAGATTGAGGATGATAGGAAGAACTATGAGCTAGTTCGGTGTATAAAGCATGCAAATAACTTAGTCCAAAAATTACTAGTGAAGATGGGATCTTGATCACTGATAGTGATCTTAGAGGTACCATGTAATTTTTGAATTGTATTGAAAAAATTAGAAGCTACTATACTATAAATAAATGGTTGTGATAAAGAATAAAAATGAGCATACTTACTGAGATAATATACCACAACCATGATAACATTATGATCATCAGATATCGATAACCCTATAATGAAATCCATAGACATCTCTTCGCAACATCAGTTCAAGATGGATAAAAGTTACAAAATACTTGGAGTTTTGATGGTTTCTCCTTTATTTTGTTGATAGATCATACATTTATCCACATATTTTGAGACACTCCCTGGAGTCCTTCCCAAAAAAAATCCTACTTGATTCTATGATAGGTTTTCAAAAATCTTGAATGACCCCCAATTGGAGTTGCATGAAGTTCCTGAAGGATTTTTTTTTAAGAAGAGAATTATTACATAAATATAATTTTTATTTATACCATAATGCATCACTCTTCTATGTGAATTTTTGAAATCCACCAAAATCTTGTTGAATATTCTAAATCAAATCATGGGTAGCACTATCCTTGTCCCATTTTAATCATGCTTCCTCTAGCCAATCTGCCTATAGAATGGTCATAGCATATAATAAGGCCTCAATTGATTCATCCTTCCTAAATAATACATCTGCCACTACATTGCCATTATATTTTTTGTAAACAATTTCAAAATCATAGCCTAACATCTTAGTTACCCATTTCTATTGTTCTTCAGATGATAACCTTTGTTTCAAAAAATATTTTTAAATAAGGCCTCTATTGTTTGACTACATATAAAATGGCCATCATTTCCTTCTCATAAATGGGCTCATTATGATTTTTACCCTTCATTTTATGACTTTAAAATGTAAGTGCTCTACCTTCTTGCATGAGTATAACACCCATACCATACCCAGATGTATCACATTCAACCACAAAAGTCTTGAAAAAATTAGGAGTAGCCAATACTGTAGTGGTAAACATCACCAATTTCAATTGTTCAAATGGTTTGGTAGCTATATGAATCCACTAAAAGGAGTCTTTTTTCAACAAAGATGTAAGTGGGGCTGCAATGCTACCATAATTTTTTATAAACCTATGATAGTAACCAGTTAGCCCTAGAAATTCCCTTAGTTACTTGAGTGTCTTATGAATCAACCATTCCGCCATTGCTTAGATTTTTTTAGGATCCACTTTTAATCTTGTATGTGAAACTAGATGACCCAAATACTCAACCTCATAAGCTCCAAAATTACATTTGGAAGTTTTGGCATATAACTGATGTTATTTCAAAATTGAAAGTACCTATTTCACATGGTGCAAATGGTCTTCCCAATTTTTACTGTAAATAAGGATATCATCAAAAAATACTAGAATAAATTTCTTCAAAAATGGCCTAAAAATAGTATTCATCAAACTCTGAAAGGTAGATGGTGCATTTATTAGCCCAAAAATCATAACCAAAAACTCATAATGGCCCTCATGAGTCCTAAAAGTAGTTTTGGGTATGTCTTCATCACAGATCTGGATTTGATGATTCCCAGAATGTAGATTTAACTTGGTAAAATAAAGAGCACCATTTAATTCATCTAGAAAATCATCAATGATAGGAATAGGAAACTTATCTTTGATAGTGTACTTTTTGATTTCCCTATAGTCAGGGCACATCTTCCAAGTATCATCTTTCTTTTGCACCATGACAACTAGTGAATAATATTAGCTTTGGCTATGGTGAATGATTCCTACATCCAACATTTCTTGTACCATTTTTTAAATTTCACTTTTCTGAGCATAGAGATACTTACATGGCCTGATGTTGGGTGGTGTACTACTAGGAATAATTTTGATAGCATGATCATGCATGTGACTAGATGGAATTCCTTTTGGCATGTCACCAAAAATGGCTGAATGGGTATCAATCACTTGTTGCAGATCAGGAGGTGTAGATGGCTGAGTTTGATGAACTTCTTTCAAAAATAAGCCAGTTACAAATCCTTTAGCACCCTTTAGAATAATATTTGTCATTTTATGGGAGCTAATAATTTATGGAGATTTATCCCTTAATCCCCTTAGCTCAAATTTCCTTCCTTCAAAATGAAAATGCATGAATAATTCCTAGAAATTCATCTCAATAGTATCCAAAGTAGTGAGCCACTGTATTCCCAGAACAATGTCAGCTCCCCCCATGGGAATAGAAAACATAGGAAAATCCAACAAGTAATCTCCTATGGCCAACTTAATATGATGTCATTTTCCTAAGTAGTTGACAGTACCACCATCTACAATCATGATCTAAAATTCTAAAGTATAATAAATGAAACAGTTCAAGTGGGTAGCCAACTTATTGTTGATAAAGTTGTGTGTGCTCCCATAATCAATCAGAATAGTGACCTTTTTTTTAGGAAACCTACCACTTTAGATTTTAGGGAGTACTAATACTTGAAAGGACATGATAGGAAATAGTAGGTTGAGAGTCTCCAGATTCCTCCTCAAGACCTTCTTCATCCTCACCAAGTGCCTCCTCCTCCTCATCATCATCATCCTCATTGGCACTTTTTATATAAAACAACTTATTTTCAACACAACAATGGTCTTTACTCCATTTTTTGTTACAACCATAACACAACCCTTTGGCTCACTTTTCCTCAATTTGTTGTTGGGTCAGTCTGTTGGGTTGAGGATATGATGGTGGTGGAAAGGTGCGATCATGACCAGTAGTGAAAGTTTTTCATTTGACCATCTCTTTTCCCTCCATCATGAGTGCCTATGGGATAGCTTATGATATAGATATTGGGTTAGACATTCAAACCTCCAATTGGATGCTATCTTTGAGACCACCCAAAAATAGATTAGTCAAATTTTTCTTAGTGATGTCTTCCACCTATAAGGATAGATTCTAAAACTGATGAATATAATCCTTCATAGTTATCAAAGACATTATTCTGATAATGAGCCAATAACTCATCAATAAAAATAGACCATGTAACAAGAGAACCATTCTTTTAATTTTGAGCACATAACAAATGATACCAAATGAACTACTCAGGTTCTAGTTAGAGAGATGCCACAATTACCTTATGAGAACTAGGAGTTTGATGTAGACCAAATAAATTCTTAAGTTGGGTAATTAAAGTGAGAGGATCTTTACCATAAAATTTATGCATGTCCACTTTGGGCAACATCGATTTCACACCAAAATTGGAGTTGTTAGTGTTGAGAGGAGGAGGACCAAAATACTGAAGTGGAAGGTTGTGTGACTATAACTGAGATGAAAGAGTATCCAATAAAGTAGTGATCTGATTAAATTTATTGTGAACCCTATTAATCTCTCCACACATCCTTGAAACATTAGTTTGAACTACAACAAATTCATCATGCCACACCAAGCCTTTTACGTCAGCTTGAAGTTGAGAAATCAATAGATCTAAAGTTCCACATTCCATGTCATTAGTAGGAGTCTTAAGATTTTTTTGCCCCCTTTTCATCCTCATGTAAAAGGATCAATCATTTACAAACCCTAGGAGGGTTTTTGCCCCAAAAATGTGTACCATGGAATGGTACCATTGCAATCACCTTGCTAAGATGAATCCAACAATTACCTTTGCAGACTAGGGTAAAAAGGTTTGGCACAAAAAAGTGTATCAATAGAATATGCCATTGTGATCATCTCATCAAGACAAATCCAATGACTGCAATTATGCAAGGTGAAAAAAAAATCAGACTTTTTTTTAATATTAATTTTTTTCAAAAAAGTGTTTCGAACAATACTACATTGATAGAAAAAAAAATCTTCTCAGATTGCAAGTTATGTTTTTTTGTTCCTTCCCTTCCTAGAAGTCATGCCTCTATAGATTCAAAAAAATGCTATAAGAAACTTGTCCAAATCAAACATTTTATACCAATTGTAATGAAATTACTTAGATGTTTGCACATAATGATTTTATATAGCACAGAATAATTAAATATGAGAGATCACACAACAATAACTGACAACAAAATAGAATAGTAGATAATATAGAAAAGCTACTTCAAGGGGGAAACCTCCACAACAATGTAATAAAATAATAATACTTAATCATGATGATCAAATAAAAACCACTACCTCATATATATAGTCTACTTAGCCATGGTTATTCTATAGGCCGACCTAACTAAGAACATAGAGAAATGTAACAAGAATATAAAATAGGTATGTAAGCCACAAGTTAGCCACACATATCCCAAGAGACACCAAAGTTAAGGGTGTAACAGGATATATATGATTGGAAATTAAAAAAAAAGGTGACTAAGGCATGAAATAAGACCAAGAGGAATAAAACAAAAGATATGGCTAATGTGAACAAGGATCATATTCTCTAGTCAGAGTCTCTTATGAAAGGACTGTGAAAAGACATGATATGTGTGGCTGCTTGACCAATTTAGGGTGTATACACTTATCTTAAATGGATAGTATTTTACAAAGTGTCCCACATCATGACAGTTGAAACACTCAACCTTACTCACACCTTTTGACTGATGACCCCTATCATAGTTCCATGTAAACTCATTTTTAATAGGTCTTTTGCATTCTCTAGCTCTATTCCCAAATAGATTATAAGTATAGTAGTAACCATTAAAATTTTCATACCTCATGGAATTTGGTTGTCTAATCTAATTTGTCTTCATTCTGTCAACACCTTCATTCCTTATCTGATGATTTTTTTTTAGAGTATGATTGTCCTTGTTGAAATTAGTATTCATCTTGTCTTGAGTTGCATTCTTTGGTTCTTCTTTGTATCCAATACTAGTTCTATCAATTGCATGCTTTTGTTCATTTAAAATATTTTATAGATCACTTGAGCTCTTTTTAAATATCACAAATGAATTCACCTTACTAGATGTCTTCTCTAACTCAGATTTCAATGACTCATTTTCAATTACATACCTTGAACATTATTCTTCTTTATCTTTCAAGTTTGTAAACAAGATTTCTAATTGACAACTGAGATGCTTGACCATATCTTCATGTTCCTTGGTGTATTCATTCATTCTTGCCTCATACACACTAAATTTTCTTCTCAAGGTACTTGAGTTTAGATTTCATCTTCTTATTTATCTTATTCTCAATATTTATTTCTTCAAAATCATTTGCCAATGTAGTATCATAGTCCACCTCATCTTCATCGTCATTTAAATCACTCTAAGTAGACTCATTTTTATGTGAGAAAATTCCTTCCTCAACCATGAATAGGGTTTCATCTTCAATAGGACCATCATATTCATGATCATACTCTGAGTCACTAACTTCACTCTCATCTGATGAGTTGCAATCTTCTTTTATGTAGAGACTATTCTTGTCCTTGAAGTACTACTTGTTGTCAAACCTTCTAAATTCTTTTTTGATTTTATCAGACCTGAATGATCTCTTGTCATCATCATGACCTTGATCATACTATTCTTCATCATCATTCTTATACTTATGAGGGCACTTATTAACAAAATTTCCTACCTCTCCACAACTGAAGCATTTGAGGGGTAGCTTACCCTTATACTTACCTAAACATGTTTTTAATTTCCTTAAAATGAAAGTAATTAGTTGATCCTCATCTATATCAGAAATGTCATCATCCTTGAGTTTCTTACCTTGGAACTTCTTCGTCTTCATTTCATTCTTGAAAGTTGATTCCTTCGTTGGTGGTATATCATCATTCTTCCTTAACTCATAGTCAATAAGGGTGCCATTCAATTGATCCATCTTCAATTGAGTAATATTGTGACTTTCTTCTATAGCAAATACTTTTGGATCAAACTTGAGGGATAGAGACCTTAATACCTTTTGAACTACATTAGCCTCTTCAAGGTTATCTCCAAGACCTTTGATGATGTTTAAAATCTCATCAACTCTCTATAGAAAGGATGCCACATAATCTTCTTCCTTCATCTTGAGACTTGCAAATTATCTTCTATGAGTCTACAACTTAACAAGCTTGACTTTGAAACTCCTTCATAAATTATCTAAATTACCTTGGTGAACTCAGTCTCTGTAAGACCACAAGTGATGGCATTAATTTCATTATAATTATTCTCAAACAGCTTCTTGTTTACATCACTAGATGGAGGAGTAGTAGGAATAACATAACCATCCACAACAGATTGCCATACATCAAACCTTAGGGACATAATGTATGTCCTCAGACTAACACTCCAAAATGTATAATTGGATCCATTGAACATCAATGGTTGCTTAGTAGATAAACTTCCTTAATGACTACCCATATTGTACATTGGATCACCTTCAAGTTGTAAAACCTTTACCAAAGGACCCGCTCTGATACTAATTGTTAGAGGTACAATCATTGAGAGGGGGTAAATCAATGAACACAGATATTTCAATTTCAATTTTAATCCTTTCAAACTATTAAACAAATAACACATTTCAACTTGATCAAGGAACATTAACAAGAGAGCTCATTCATTCAATGCATATACAAAATTAAACGCACGACACATATTTCTTATGGGAAACCCTCGTGGGAAATAAAATCCACTCTCAAGCCTATAACACATGGACTACTTGTCTTATAAGAGATTAAAAACAAGAGACTAGTCAAGTCCTTTAGACCATAAACCATGATCAAGTACTCCTGGCCAAAATTCTTTATTGAAACACCTATTTCACAACGAGAAACTACCCCTAAGGAAGATCAAGTCTTTTAGACCCTCCTTTGAAGTGAACACCTCCACCTTAGAAATGATGTCTTCAACACCTGATGATGGATATCTAATTATCTAAATCATACACTAACTCCCTTTCTATCTCATACATGCCTCTCACATAGGCATGACATAATCTTTCTCCTTCACTCAAACTATCTTCATATGCACACTCAGACCTATTCACATATCCTCAAACTACAAATCTATAAGAGCACTTTTATGTCATCAAAAATATGACCTATAAGTCAGACACTTAGTCAAAAAATTGATTTGCAGATCAACTCATCCAAAAATTTCACTACATATCCTCTCTTTTTCACTTCAATACATACTCCACACATATAAGCCTCTCTCAAGTCTTCTACACCTCTAGCCCTTTGGATCTCACAACTAAAAATCAACTTCTTTGATTTCACTATTTATAGAGAATTCGTGATTATCAACATCTTGGTCGGCAATTAGGCATGCCTTAACCCTTAATGAATATCTCTCATCAAGACACGACTCAAAAACAATCTTCATAGGTTGGCCATAGCATCTATAGGTCACCCTTAAGCAACTACACCTTTCAATTAGGCCCTTGTAGCCCTTATAGGTCTTATGGAGACCTATTCACTTCATTAGCACAAAAAAAAGCAAAATAAAAACATAAGACCACTTAAAAAATCATAGTTACACTATAAATAACCCCTTATCCATCCTCAAATGATCATAGTCATCTCTGATCACCTCTACGTATGCTCAATCAACTCAAACAATGACCTTGTACATAGGAACACCATGAATGGACACACAATCAACTTTTTAAGCATTATTTATACTCAAGATAGATTGATCACACCTAAAAAATCCATACATATGATCTTCATAGAGTATAAAACACTTTATAATAGCTAAGTCATCATGAAACATCGAAACAACATCAACACAAGCTCAATTATCCTTCTTAGGTCACTTATAGTCCATGCATGAACACATAGTCAATTTCTAAGCCTTTGTTTATACTATATATGATTGGTCAAACATTAATAATTCACTTATAACATCCTCATAGAGTCTAAAATATCCTCAAATAGCTACGTCATCATGATACATCGAAGCAACATCAACACAAGCTCAAGCGTCCTTCTCAGGTATTTAATTGATGAACATCAAACACACAGTCAAATTTTAACCTTAATATATTTGAATTTACAAAATTTTAGATCTTTAAATTTATATTTATAAATTTGTATTTGAGTCATTTACAAATTCACTTTTCACACCATTTACAAATTTTGCCTGGATCAAAAGTTATAGCCAAAATATAAAGCACTAGTTTTTCCTTTGTTAAATTCAAAAATTTGAATTCAAACGATCACAGTTAAACCTTGAACACGATGCTATCATCTCATGTCCTTAATAATTATATTAATTATGCATCATTTATATTCTTTTAACTTTAATTCATAGTGCACCAATGCCCAAATGTTAAACTTCAAACAGTTGACCTTATCTCATGCAATCTTGTAATATTAACTCATCGCGCACCATCGATCTCTATGGATCAGCCAGGTATTTATCATGAAACATGAATTATTTTATCAATATATACAAACACTCAATCACTATTGTATCCTTATACTTTACTTTTAATTAGTGTTAAACCTCAAACACTTGTCCTCATCTCTTTGCTTCTTGACATCTTGGAATGAACATGCTTTGTTGATCCTTTTGTAAGGAACTTGATCTTTACTCAATTTAAGCATCAAACACTCTAACCCATTTGACTAACTACATATCATAGATATATATGTATAAAATCTTATGAACCATTGTATCTCCATATGGTCCATATCTTTAACATCTGTAAAATAGACTAAGTATGGGTACCATTGCTTATCTGCCTAGAAGGCCAACTTTGGACCTTAATAATTTTTGATGTGATTAGATTCATGATCTAAAATTTGGAATATATGATATCTTCACATAGGAGAATACAAACATGTGTCAAACTACTCTTGAAACATTCACTCATGTAATATATAACTTCATTAATCTGCTCACTCATATTATTCTTCCACAGAGCCAACTATGCAAAGAACTATCTGGAAGGCTAACTTTGCACATGCATATCTTTTGATGCACTTCATCACATAATATTAAATTCCCATGCAAAGGTGGTGATTTTTTGACCCCTGCATTCTTTCATGCAAGAGCAACAAAAATTACTGCCCTTGCATTTTCTTCATCCATTCCAAACAGAGGTGGCAATTTTCACTGCCCTTGCATTTTTCCATATAGGAGTAGCAAAAATCACCGCTCCCTGCATCCTTCTTCAACATCATCATGTAGAGGCAAAAAATTTTACTACCCCTACATGATCTTGATTTTTATGCATGGCATTATTGTTAGGTTGTGGAGCTAAAAGCTTCACTGATGTAGACATGGAGAAGGCCATTGGAGGGGTTGCTAAAGGTTGCTGAGTGTCAGAGCAACCGGCGTCGGTCTGATCAGCCGACGTCGGTAGGATAGTGAAGAGAAGAAATCGACGTCGATCAGGGATCGGCCAACGTCGGTCACCTCCAGGCAGATAGGGACCGACGTAGATCGCCTGTGTGGTTCGACTGCGAGTTTATTACGGGCAGTTAGCTAACAAACAAGTGTTTGCATGATGAGAGCTATTTATAGACTGAGAGCTGTGGATCTAATTATTGTAATTAGATGTCTAATTATTGTTTGGATGAGATATATATAATAGACTCATGATTGTATTGTAAAAGGGTTCTAGTTTGAGTTGAGAAAAGTTAGCTCCTTCTGTGTGTGAGGTGAGCAAGGGTGTTCCTCCTAGTTCCACAGCAGTACCAAGGTGGGTGCTAATTTTGGAGAGTCAGCAAGATTCTTCAGGGGTGTAGGATCTTGGTTAGCAGGTGTGCATGGCCTATATAGGAGATCTACATGGTAAGTAAGATCATTGATCTGCAGGTGTATGTGTGTGCAAGGTCAAGGTTCACAAGTGTGCAGAACCAGGTTGATTTGCAGGTGTGCAAGATCAGATAGGATAGCAACACAACAGGGAGCAGAATCAGGCAGGATCTACTTGGAGTACAGGTGTGTACTCGGATAGAGCAAAGAGGAAGGCAAGGGAGTTCCTTCCATAAGTATGGTCTGTTGAATTGCAGGTTGTTGCAGGTTCATGGGAGATCTACTTGAAGTACCTTGAGTACTTGTGGAGTGCGTGGAGCACTTGTGGTGTGCGTGGAGCACGGGTATAAGGTGAACACCAACTCAGAGTTTGATTTGGGTGTTGGGACCTAAGAGAGAGCTTTGAGGAGAGAATTATTGTTCACTTGAGGTGTGGGAAGCCTCTACAGAGGTGGTGGAGAAGAAGTGGCATCTTCTTTATTGTATTCTTTTCTTCAAGAGTTTTAATACAAGTTGTGTATTGTCTCTCATATCATGTGTTATTCTGAATTCTAGTTACTTGTGATTCTGGTTAATTTCCACATATTAAGTTGCTTGGTTTGGTAATCAATTGTATGCTTTCGGTGTTTCACGTATCCTGACAATTTATGGCCATATGCACCGAGTGGTTGGAGTCATTTTTTAACCTTTTAAACCCATTTTCACTTCATTTGATTCATTTCAATTTGTCTTCTCCTCATCCCTACATCCAATCGATCGTGCAAATGAATGGAATCATGATTTCTTCATATTCAAGTGTGGGATTACATTTTTCTAGGTAAGGTTTTGCATACTTCTTTTTGGTTTCTATGTTTTTGTTCAATTTTTGTTTTTCTCTTTCTCAAGGTTTTGGTTTCTTCTTCCTTTTCTTGTTTAGTTCTTTTTTTTATCTTGTGTTTTTCTTCCCCCTCCTCCCTTTATTCTATGAGGAGGTGACCTAGGTGGAAACCCCCCCCCCAAATCTATTAGTTGTTTCTAGTGGTGTGATGGTGGCAAAAAATGTCACCCTTACACAAGTTGCCTCATCCTATGTAAAGGTGGTGATTTTCACCACCATTACACTATTTGTTCCTCCCGTGCAAGGACAACACAAATTGCTGACCTCACACAAAGTTCCCCCCTCTTCGTGCAAGGGAGGCAAAAATTTCCACCCTTACACGATGTTCCCCCAACATGCACAAGTGACAAAATTTTTTGCCTATGCAAAAAGACCTTCCCCCACATGCAAAGGCGGCAATTTTGTTGCCCCTGCATGCTTTCCCTCTGATTTTCCTTACTATGGGAAATTTCAATTTTCTCATTTTCCCGAGCCCACTTCCCTTTGACTTTCTGACCTACTCATTCCTTAACCCTTTCAAGTGCATTCCTATGGTCATGATAATCCAATGTGTAATATTCCCATAGTGCCAATATTTCCCTTAATTACGTGATTATGATTCTTGTTGCAATTTCTCTCTAGGATCCCTCTTCATCAACATCCTTTTGACAAAAGTTCTTATATATGATTGAAGTTTCTCTGAAGAAGTCAAAGATAATGAAGTACAAGTACCAAAGTGTTTTTTCAATCACCTCGGTTACTTCTAATGTCGATGGCATTAGGGATACAAAGATCGTGCACGTGGATATGGCTGAGTTCATAGAAAGAACCAAATCAAGCAATTATAGCCATGAAATGAAAAAGATAATTGAGAGTAATATTCATCTGGTCTCCTCTTTTCTTGTAGTGGCTCACCACACAGAGTTCATTATCTAGTATGCTCAATTCTACATCAAGGATATTAGGGCTGTGTTAGATGCTGATGGTAATGTAGTAATTAGACTAGACCTTGAGTTCATCGACAAAGTGTTCATGTGCCCTCTTGCTATTGAATTTTTTAATCTTGACTTCATTGAAGCACAAAAGGAATATGACAAAGATCTCGAAAGAGTGAAAAAAGTGATCAATAATAGATGGCTCAAAACTCCCAGAGTGAATTTATCCAAATTGTCACGAAACTTTCTAAGGAGTAATTTTATAGAATAAGTTGGTGACTTGATCACTCTTCTCAGAAGAGTATGAGGTTTGCCTTCTTCCTCTCAATTTCATGAATGGATGTACCCCTTCATTAAGATAATTCTCTAGGGAAAATAAGTCATTTTTTGGGAGAACAAATCATCAATGCTCTGCATGAGAAATTGATAATGTTATCCACTACCTCCAAATTCTACATGACTTCATACCTGGTATATATTGCAGTGTCGATGAAAACCTTCCCAGGTTTAACATCAGATGGAGATAGGAAAACAAACCCAGTGTATCAATATTACCCTCAATTGACATTGAAGGGTTCTATCCATCATTTTATGAGGGTAAATGATGATTTATTCATAGTATTTTTGTGTCTTTTTTATCCCCAATTAGAACAAAAAAGAGTGTCAAATGAAGCCTGGACTGTTGTGAATGACTTCAGGTGTATGTTCTTACAGTTCCCTTATTTTTATTATCTATGGGTTAGATTTTTCCAAGGTTATCCCTATATGCTCCCAAGATTCCCCTCAGATAAATTGTTCCTAATGCAGTTGTGTAAGCAAATTATTGTCGTACACAATAAGCAGATGGAACTCAAGAAACCCAATTTCAAGTTCCCAATTGAAATTGGCAGGTTCTCAGTATTGACAGTTGTAAAATCTAGAGTAATAGAGATTGAAATGCAACTCATAACCATGAAGCATTTCAAAAGGAGACCAAATTTTGATTATAGAAGCGTGAAGGGCATGATCAGGAGGAAGACCTAATTTCATGAGCCTATGATTGAAGACATTTGGATCAATTTGAGGATAGTGGAAGACATCAGAAAGATGGACTATAGTAGATTGTCTCTTGAGAAAATAAAATATCTGGGGCTCGTTGATATCCCTCCAAATCTAATGGATGATGGATATTTGATTAATAATAGATATCATGTTGAATAAGTCACCAATGCCCCTCTTCCCCCGATCCAATGGTCTCAGAAGGAGTTGACTTCCTTGAGGATGAGATTCGAACTAATATTGGCAAACACTAATAATTGGTTAGCAAATAAGGGAATCATTTTGAAAGAGTTCATTACAAGGTTAGAAATAAGAAGAAGAGAAAAAAATAGAATGAAAAATAAAAGTGATATTCCTTCTCCTTCTAGGCCACATAAGCCTAGGATCATTTTTGTAATGAAGAAATTAAAAGTTGTAGAAAAAGAGCCAAAAACAACAGATATGGAGGTTGAAAAGCAAAGAGTTGAAGAACTAGTAGTAGAACAGATGAAAATTGATGATAGGCCTATAGGTAAATAGCAAACAGAAATGGAAACTCTATCTCTGTGAGAAGGTGTGTAGCCAAAAATAGGAATCTCCTCTTCCCTGCCTAGCACACCTATTGTAACTTCTTCACCTACTTCTCCAATCAGTGTTCCCTCTTTTGGAGCAGCCTCTCCTTCTAAAATTATTTTTAATGACCCCCAAAGCACTTCTGGAGGTATTCTTCATTCCTCTGAGTTAATCCCTAGTTTTTCATCTCCATCTTTTGACATCAGAGATAGTTATACTTTCAATCATTTAATAGAAGGTATAGCTTTGACTGATACTCCACCCATTGTCTCCACCACTAGTGCAAGTGTGACTCCAGTAACTCTGACAATAGAGATTGCTCCTAATGTAAGTACTTTTGTGCTGCCACTGTGGTTGTCAACTTTTACACCCAAAAGAAAAAAATAATCCATCTCTCCAGACAACTTTGACTTCAGTAAAATGGTGCTGGTAAAAGCTAACACCCCAAAGAAGCCAAAGATCCTTTCAAAGATGATTGGAGATAAGGGACGCAAATTTTTGAAAATAGCCAAACCTTCATAGGATGCAACTCTTGAAAATTTTGATATAAGAATCTACTCTATCTCTCGAGTTGAGTTAGGGAAGAAAACTCAGGAAAGCACTAAGAGTGATTTTCAATTAGCAATGGATATTATGGCTCAAAATTTTGATAGGGAAAAAGAAATGAAGGATCATTATAAGGCGATGGTGGAATAATTGACTACAGTGATAAGGAGAATTACTTTCACTCTAGAAATAGTAACTCCAGAGGCTATATCCATAGACGATCTCATGATTCAGAAAGTAAAAAGGACCTATTTCAAGGGGAAAGTACTTGAAGACTACTTGGACAAGATGCATGCACAAGAGATTTCCTTGTTCACAGAGTTGTCTAAGAAGATGAGCAAAATGAGGAAAATGAGAACAGAACTAGATGATCTTATCAATATCATTTCTCAGGATGTTAAAAGCACAGATAAATATCTTGACAAATAGATAGATATGAAGAAGCTGAAAATATGCACTCTGGTATCAAGCGACGTCATTACTGATAGGGACTCTTATATTGAAACTAAATAAGCATTGATATATAGGAGTCAGGTGCTTAAGGAATTGATCAGTAACCTCAAATCTTCCAAGGATCTCAATGAACAAAGTGATATCAGTCTATTGCATAAATTAGAGGAGTTGTCTTGCAAACTTACCTCTCAAAACAACCAAATTATTTTAGCAAAAGAGATGATTCAAGATTTTAAAGGTATGTTCTGAAAAGAATTCGAAGAGAAAGCATTCTCAATGGCCTCTGTGGACAATGTCCTAGATAATCAGTTAACTCTGGACAATCTGAAAACTAGGTTAACTAGTCACGTAAAATCAATCATAGTAGTAAGAGGTACCACAGTCAGGGCTAAGGTGATTCTCAAGAATATTATTACTTCAGACTATATCAAGATACAAGTAGCTATCACCATGTACGATGCTCATATGAAGAAGACTGGGGATAAAAATTTAAATTATTATTCCATGCTTTATTCTATATTTTTTGATGTAGGAGCATCTACAATAGCTTCATGGAGGACTAGTTGAGATCATCAAACATGCAAATTCAAATGATATTCTAGTGTGAAATTTCAAATTCTTGTTTTCCCTCCAAATTGTATTAGATTTCAAAATTTTACCTTGAGAGTAAATGTAATTGTCAAAAGTGAAAAGTGGAAAGGTAAAAAGTGATTGTTGGGCTGTTGAGGAAATAAGGGAGAAATGGTTGAAAATATTTTCAACCTTAGTATATTGTTAAAGATTAAAAACAGTATTTTGTTTTGCCTTAAGCCCAAATTGGGCCTAGAAGTTAGAGGGGAGGCTCTTCAAAAGATAAAAAGAGAGAATTAAGTAAAGAGAGAGGATGAGAGGGACATAGAGGAGAAGAAGGACATAGAAGAAAGGTCCTCTCATACAAGGAAAGAGAATAGAATGAAGAAAAGAGAGGAGAAATGGTGAGGGAGGACCTCACTCAAAAGATGTTAAAGTTAAAGAGAAGGAGCAGATTTGATGTAAAGTCAAGAATTTTTGAAGGAGCAGACAAGGCTTTGAAAAGCCATGGAACATTGAAACTGGATCTTGTATTGAATTTTAAGTCTTCTATTTGATCTAAGAAAGAATGAATGTTTTTTTTCATATATGGTTTCTTTATGGAATTTCTGGTGACAAGCCTGTGTATGTGTGTGTATGATGGTTCTTTATAGAATATTGAGAAAGAATAATTATTTTTCATGTTGATAATAATTTAAAATTGGTATTATGTGACCAAGAGGTCTTAAAGAGATTTGAATGCTATAAAAATCCTAAACAGGGCCTAAACAGGGTATTCAGTTATATAGACCTACAGCCCACTGTCCAAGGTAAAATCCACGTATAAATGTTTGCATAAAGCTTATAATTGTATGAAGATAGGTATATAAGGCAAGAATAAACTTAGGAGAAGAATAAATAGGCTTTAAAAACCCCTTTTGATGTCTTAAAACTCCAATAGTTGGCTCTCGGCCTGTAGGTGACAGTATACAGGCAAGATAAGAAAGTTGCATGTTTTGCATAGTAGATGGATTGATAAGTGCATCTTTGATATGAAAATATGAATGGGGAAGTAATTTAATATATTTACATGTTTTTTTATCATCTTGAAAGTCTATTTATCATTGAAATAGAAAATAAAATCATGAACCCTGTTGACTGTCATATACAGTCAAAGACAACTGTGATGTCTTGCTTGGAACACATAGGAGGTTGATATGACCTGGATGATGATTGGAGAATGTGTATGGTATTAAAATATACCCTATTCAATTGATTTTAACCCTTGAAATATGGTAAAACACTCCTAGCCACTATTACTATGCTCTCAGCCTGTACAAGTCATTAGAAAACCCTGAATTAGGGTCTATCCTTCAAAATGAGTTTAAATTCTTGAAAACTCTTGAAAGTCTGCAATATTACCCTTGATGATGTTAAAAAAATATTGGAAGTGGTTTCCAAGTGTTTTAGTATGGATAAATACGGAAAAAGTCAATTTCAAAGTGAGTTCTAGGTGCATGTGAGATGAAGAGAATAGGCCAATATAGGAAAAGTGGATTTCTCCAAAGAAGTGCACTAAAAAATATTTGATTATCCTATAAGAAGGTAATGGGTATCTTAAATGATTATTTTTTTGATTATAAAGTCTGTACTTTACTTTGGACAAGGCATTTTGCACACAAGAAGGGCTAATTAGAATAGGGCTTAAAGAAGAAAGTACAATTCCATACAAAGCAACCTCATGAAGGGTATGGCCAATGAGGAGGAGGTTGAAGTGGCCAATAGATCTCCTAATGGAGAGGAGAAGAAGGCAAAATGAGATTGCCAAGAAGAGAGAAGCCCATAGAGGCTTGAAGAAGATAAGAAGGGTGCCAAGTGAGCAGCAAGAGGAAGAAGTTGTGAAAAAGGTTCTCATGGTGGAGAACAAGAGAAGAGAAGAAAGAAAAGATGAAGTGCCAGGAAGAGCACTTGGAAAGATGAGAATGTCCATTAAGAGGACACTCATAGAGACATTTTGGTCTCTTGTTTTTGTATCTAATGCTATTTTTGCATGGTTAATTGTAGGTATGAGCAGCCTTGTGAAGGTCAAGAGAAGGGCCTTGGAAAATGAAGAGATCGGTGCAAGAGAAGACACCAAGTACACAAGTGAATGTGTAAGAAAGAGGAAAGAATTTGCTGCTATTGATAAAGAAGAAGAGATGCATTGGTTAATGCATAAGGAAGGTGTTGAAGAACCCATACAAGTAAGAGAAGAGATGGAAGATGAAGATGACTTCCATGATGCCATTGAATGCCAAGAAGAGGCAAGAGAACAGCCAAGCATAAAGGAAGAGAAAGATTGCTCCATAGACCAAGCTATCAAAGAGGTAAATGAAGTGTTAAGACCTGATTTTGATTGTTATTGTGAGCATGAAGCTGCTAATGTACAGGTGCAAGAGTTAAGGAAGATGATAGAGCCCTCAAAAAGAGAATTTAAGCATGGGTATGTGATGCCTAAATGGTGGAAGAAGCAAACTCCCAAGCAAGAGGAGGTGCTGGTACAAGAGCAAGGATGCAGGATGCCTACATGGCTTGAGAAGAGAAATGGTAAGAAGGAGAAACAAGTATGGGTGCCTAAGAAGGCAAAGAGAGAAGATGTGAGTGTTGAAGCAACAACACTAAGAAGTCAATGGAAGAAGATCGAAGGTGATTCCAGCAGCCAAAAGAATGAAGGTAAGAAAGAAAACTTCTCAAAGAATAATGAGGTTGAGCATGAGGATACAAGGATGAAAGGTAAGTCAATTGCTTGCAATGAAAGGGATAATGATTTGTTTGAATCATTTAATGATATTTTTATGGAAAATGAGGAATGGAAAGTGGCTATGTGGACTAATATGCAGCAAGGAGAGAATTCCAAGAGGATGGATGATGAAAGTGGAGATGTGAAATCAGTTCACATGATTGAAAAGAGTAAGGAAACACAAGGTAATATTGCTTCAATTGTATTTGATGAGTATATTGAAAATGTTGGTTTGCACAAAGACAGCTCAAGAAAGGATGAGATGAAGAGTGAGGCTAGTGAAGGACAAGTAATCTTTGTGAGTGATCAGCCCAAGTTTGAGGAAGATGGTGAGATAGATGAGATCTCACTAAAGGAAGAGTTGAAGATGTTGGAGGAGCTATTTGGTTATTCAAGAGAGATGAATGAAGGTACAAGCCATGATGAGAAAACCATTGGGAAGAGTGGAACAAGACAAGAGCAAAGCAAAGAGGCAAGGACAATTTTGATCAAGGAGCAAAAATGTGAAGGCAGCCAAGAGGCTTCATGGCCTAAAGATTTTGATTCTAAGGTGGCTTTGAATGTTTTGTATGCAGGTATAAAGGTTGCTAAAGTGAATGACATACATGAGTCATTGGAGAAGCTCATGGAATAAGAAGAACAATAAGAAGATCAAGAAGACATGTATGAAGATGAAGAAGCATGGAAGCAAGAGCTAGCAGCTGAGAAGGAGATGAGAAGAATAACATACCAGAAGAGGAAAAACAGCAAGATGAAGGACAAAGACTATTTCAAACAAAGACAATCATTGGTATTGACAACAACACCTTGGAATCTAGGCATATAGTGAAGACTAATGCATTGAGGAGATATCTCATTTGAACTAAGGTTCAAATTGTTTCTAGAGGGAGAGTATGATGCAGGATCATCTACAATAGCTTTATGGAGGACTAGTTGAAATCATCAAACATGCAAATTCAAATGATATTCTAGTGTGAAATTTCAAATTCTTGTTTTCCCTCCAAATTGTATTAAATTTCAAAATTTTACCTTGAGAGTAAATGTAATTGTCAAAAGTGAAAAGTGGAAAGGTAAAAAGTGATTGTTGGGCTGTTGAGGAAATAAGGGAGAAATGGTTGAAAATATTTTCAACCTTAGTATATTGTTAAAGATTAAAAACAGTATTTTGTTTTGCCTTAAGCCCAAATTGGGCCTAGAAGTTAGAGGGGAGGCTCTTCAAAAGATAAAAAGAGATAATTCAGTAAAGAGAGAGGATGAGGGGGACATAGAGGAGAAGAAGGACATAGAATAAAGGTCCTCTCATACAAGGAAAGAGAATAGAATGAAGAAAAGAGAGGAGAAATAGTGAGGGAGGACCTCACTCAAAAGATGTTAAAGTTAAAGAGAAGGAGCAGATTTGATGTAAAGTCAAGAATTTGTGAAGGAGTAGACAAGGCTTTGAAAAGCCATGGAACATTGAAACTGGATCTTGTATTGAATTTTAAGTCTTCTATTTGATCTAAGAAAGAATGAATGTTTTGTTTCATATATGGTTTCTTTATGGAATTCTGGTGACAAGCCTGTGTATGTGTGTGTATGATGGTTCTTTATATAATATTGAGAAAGACTAATTATTTTGCATGTTGAGAATAATTTAAAATTGGTATTATGTGACCAAGAGGTCTTAAAGAGATTTGAATGCTATAAAAATCCTAAACAGGGCCTAAACAGGGTATTCAGGCATATAGACCTACAACCCACTGTCCAAGGTAAAATCCACGTATAAATGTTTGCATAAAGCTTATAATTGTATGAAGATAGGTATATAAGGCAATAATAAACTTAGGAGAAGAATAAATAGGCTTTAAAAACCCCTTTTGATGTCTTAAAACTCCAACAGTTGGCTCTCGGCCTGTAGGTGACAGTATACAGGCAAGATAAGAAAGTTGCATGTTTTGCATAGTAGATGGATTGATAAGTGCATCTTTGATATGAAAATATGAATGTGGAAGTCATTTAATATATTTACATGTTTTTTTATCATCTTGAAAGTCTATTTATCATTTAAATAGAAAAGAAAATCATGAACCCTGTTGACTGTCATATACAGTCAAAGACAACTGTGATGTCTTGCTTGGAACACATAGGAGGTTGATATGACCTAGATGATGATTGGAGAATGTGTATGGTATTAAAATAGACCCTATTCAATTGATTTTAACCCTTTAAATATGGTAAAACACTCCCAGCCACTATTACTATGCTCTCAGCCTGTACAAGTCATTAGAAAACCCTGAATTAGGGTCTATCCTTCAAAATGAGTTTAAATTCTTGAAAACTCTTGAAAGTTTGAAATCTTACCCTTGATGATGTTAAAAACTATTGGAAGTGGTTTCCAAGTGTTTCAGTATGGATAAATATGGAAAAATTCAATTGCAAAGTGAGTTCTAGGTGCATGTGAGATGAAGAGAATAGGCCAATATAGGAAAAGCGGATTTCTCCAAAGAAGTGCACTAACAAATATTTGATTCTCCTGTAAGAAGGTAATGGGTATCTTAAATGATGCTTGGTTTGATTATAAAGTCCATACTTTACTCTGGACAAGGCGTTTTGCACACAAGAAGGGCTAATTAGAACAGGGCTTAAAGAAGAAAGTACAATTCCGTACAAAGCAACCTTATGAGATTTTACAGTATGTTATAGAAGAGCTTAATGGGTATCCATAAATGGTTTTAATTTCATGATTGATCTAACCTATAATAAGTTACATCCAATAAATAGAGAAAATAGGGCTAAAAGGAATGATTGATATAAATAGATCTATATAAGTATGGAACATTTCTAGAAGAAGTTAGCTCACAAGGTGATGGTTACAGAGCAGTCCAAGGATAGTTTCATCATTTTTCAAATGCATTTTGTAATTGACTTGGGACATTTGCACATGTACTTTTGTTATGTGTAAATACATGTAAAAATCTAGAAAGTCCCAAAGTCAATAAAGACTCTCATCTTTGACTAGGTTATAATATTTAAGTTTTTTCTCAATTCTCAAGGCTTCTCCCTATATATAGAGTGAGCCTCTTTTGTAATGAATCAATATTTTGATAATTGAGAGAAAAAACTTTGCTAAAATTAAGATGTTTCTTGAGACTTTGAGCTCAGATTATAAATCATATTTTCTTGAATGAATGAGAAAGTTGGTTACTTTTAGACTTTGTGTTGGAATAACTTATGTTATTTAGGAGATTGTTATTATGTCCTTTTCCTAATAATCTCTCATCTATTTGATTAAACAAGCAAAGTGTGTGGAAATTATCTAAAGATGTTCTGAAGTTAATTATGAAGACTTTGTACTACTATAATTACCTTTAGTTTGTGTTTTTCATGTTTTAGTGAGAAGGGTATTAGAAAGGCTTTGAACTACTTTTATCCTTTGTGATCTTATGCTTTGTTGTAGTTTTCAGTGGAGCCTTTGAGATGCCTTCACTCTACTATTACATATGCTCTAAATCAGTAAGGGGAGCAACGAAAGACTTTGTGCTTTTATGGGTTTCTCGTAGATCTAGTTACTACTCGAAAAGTTTTTTTGCTATTTGTTGAACATCATTTTTGAAAGAAGAGAAATGCTTTCAGTCATTACCCAGGACTTCTCCTTTACCTTGTAAACATCATCTCTAAAAAAAGAGAGATGGATGGTGTGATCTCACCCCTGAGTCTATTTTCAATTCATATTAATATATAAGTAGTTTATAGGGAACTTCCCCTTGATGAGAGGAGAGATTTATCTCACTATGTTGTAGTAAACCTACACATTTTTCCATATAAATCTCATTGTGTTGTGTTCGATATACCCATTTTTCTGTCAGTTACTTGATGACAAAATATTCATCCAACAGCTTTTGGTGACTCCACTGGAGATACGAATGTGCACTTTGAAGCCTCAAGCTTCAACTTGAAGCATTCTTAGTCTTTTTTTCATTTTAAACGCTAGCAGATCTACCATACATGCAAATCCAGAGAGCTCAAGGTATTGTTGATCCTATATTTGAGTTGGTGCAATGAAATAATTTTGAGATTTTTTCTCCACCATCTCACCTTCAGTGAACTAGGAGTTTTCCTCCTACCAGCGTCAGGTCTCCCATACCAGGTGAAGCTTCTAGTCTCAATGCTAGTAGGGTTTTGTCTATACTTACCCCACAAAGATTTGTTATTTCTCCATTTAATCAACATATCATGGCAGTCCAAGGCCCTTAGGACAACACTTTTGGCCCTCTCAATTTGACCCCACCTTTACATGAACTACCCCATAGTTCAAGGGAAAAAATTTCCAAATTTTATGGTGATAGAAAAGTTCATCCAGATGAGCATATCATTGCTTTCTACATAGCGTGTGGCGTGATAAACATGGAATATGAAGATTAGTGGTGAGACTATTTGTATAAATTTTGCAAGGTGCTGCTATGAACTAGTTTTACCACCTTCAAGCTCAAACAATAACTGACTGGAATACCCCCAAGGCCAAGTTTGAGGCTAGGTTCAAATCCACCGAAGATGCACATGCCTTGTTGGCTCAGCTTACGCAAATGAAGAATGAACCTCACGAGCCCATGCGAGACTTCATTTCTAAATTCAACAAGCTAAGGAACCAAATTTCTATAATTGCTTAGCCAACACTGAATAATCTTAAGTGTTTTTTCATCAACTCTCAACTTCCTAAGGTAAGTTTTTTGTTAAGGCGGGCTGGCCCTATTGATCTTTCTACAGCCCAAAATTTGGCTATCGAGGTTGAGGATGATCTTATCCTAGTAGGTAAAATTAGAAAATATTCTAATAAAAATAAATTTTCTTCATCTATTGAAAGTTCTTCCACGAGCACCATAGATCCTATGGTGCAAAAAATAGCAAATGAATTGCTAGCCCTGAAAAGATAAATGGCCCAAGGCATGTCTGCTCTTCCTTATCAGGATATACCAAAGAGGACATTTCTCAACCAGTCATATCAAGGCAACAATGTCACAAATCAAGGGCAACTAAATCGCCTGCCTCTCCCACACGGGAAGCTTGCCATCGAAGCAACACCGGCTAACTCAGCAGTTGGTTACCTTGAAACTGAACATGATTTCTCTTTCCAACCTAAGTTAGACCAAGAAGATCATGCTAATCTCTTTGTAGAAGGAGAAAAAGAATTAGCTAGCGACTCCAACATTGGTTTCCTAGATTATCAGGATGAAACGAAGAGTAAGGGAGAAGTATTTGATGGATCATATGCTATTTTTATCAGGTCCCAAAACTAGTCAACTCAATAAGCTGATAAAGAAAAAGTAGAAGAAAAACTTCAGCCAGTAGTCTCAATAGCTAAATGAGGAACTTCACTACCTTTCTAATCAAAGGACCCAGTGACTAATAAAAAAGTAAGTACCTCAAACCATCACGTACTTTCTACTTCTATCTCTCAGACTAGTGCCACACCTAATAAAGATTAGGATGATGGGCTTCCTCCCTTTGTTTTTAGTTCATTTCAATTATTTGATATAATTGATCATGTCAAAAACACCAAGATTTAAATGACTGAAATTGAGTACTTACGAGCCAATCCTGAACAGTTTGATAGGCTAGCTGAATATGTAAAAAGTAAAACCATCTCTATAGGACAAGATTTTCTAAAGGTGACTCATGATTCTTCGAAGAATAAATCCATTCAGAATAATTTTATCGCTACTCCTCTTGTCACCCCCGATAAAATAGAACCTTTCTATGTTTCCCTGTTGATAAATAGACATAAGTTGAGCAACTGTATAATAGACTCTAGAGCCTCTGATAACGTTATGCCCGCTAAGGTAGCAGATTCTCTTGGTCTTACTTTGACTAAGACTTTTGGGAGATGTTTCTCTATGGAAAATAAGCAAGTCCCACTCTTGGGTCAAATCAAAGATGCCCAAATTGTGTTTGTGGCTTTTCCAAAGAAGAGGATCAAAATGATGGTCTTAGTGGCTGATTTTCTAGCCTCTTATGGCATTTTGCTTGGGTGTAATTTTTGCAAGGACGTAGGCAGAGAATTAAATATGGATTTGTCTAAAACACGGATACTTGTTAAAGGTGTCATGAAAAAATTTCTTCCTGAGAAAGAGTCAAAATATATAGTCACCCAAACATCAGATCTTAAAGCTCAAATTTTATTTGAATCATCGAGAATGGGTAACTATTTTTTTACCATTGAAGATGTTTTTAGCTCATCAGACGAAATTTCTTTAAGTGGCAATCCAGAAAATTCAGATAAAAAATTAGAAGAATTGTTAAAGCAAAGTTTAGAAAACAAAGAATCTTCCCTTACTAACGAAGAAATTTTTTTAAGAAGATCATATTCTGATGATGTTTGGATTTTAGAATTTGATGGCAGTAGCTCTTCTACCGATTCTAGATCCAGAATTGTTTTGATCTCCCCTCAAGAAGAAATTTTTCTTTATTTATATAAGTTGCAGTTCAATAATACCAATAACACCACCGATTATGATCTTTGTTGCTTGGATTGAAAGCTACTCATGCTAAAGGTATTAAGATTCTTCATGCCCAAGGAGATGCTGAAGTGGTGGTTTGTTAGGTAAAGAATCTATACCAAACAAAAAATGAAAGATTGTGACATTATCGCAATCTTGTATGGGATTATATTGAAAGTTTTGATGCTTTCAATATTTCTGTTGTGCTGAGAGAATTCAATGATCATGCAGATTCCTTGGCTATCTTTGCAACCCTCATGGTTCCCCATAAAGACTTTGAAGGGGACAAGTACACTATTGAGCTGGTGTTTTGACCAAGTGTACACAATAATTTCAACCACTAGCAAGTGTTTAATGGTGACAATCAAATCATTGCTTTTTTAGAAAATATAGACAGCTTTAAAGATCTTTATTTTGAAGGAAGTGAATCTCCACCACGGGAATCAGTTCTCAAAATAAATTCCAAAACTGGTGAAGAGTTTCTTCAACTCAAGGGGAATAAAATTCCAAAAGGATTGGTTTCTCTTGAAAAGTTATTTGATAAGTAGGACAGATATGTCAAGCAGCGACAAGTGTATTCAAGTTCCTCCAAGGAGTTTGATCAAATAAATTTAAGTACGAAAGAAAATTCCAAAATAGTCAACATTGGAAATTATTGCACTTTTGATGAAAAGCTCAAATTCATTGCTCTTCTTCACCATTACATTGATGTTTTGGCATATTCTTATGATGATTTGAAATCTCTCAGTCTTGAGAAAATTCAGCATGAAATTCTTCTTAAAGTTGGGTCATTGACTTACAAACAAAAACAAAAGCAATATAACCCCAAAATATCAAGTACTATCTTTTCTGAGATCCAAAAAATGTTGAATGCAAGAATTATTTTTTCAATCCATCATTCCACTTGGATTGCTAACATAGTTCCTGTAAGAAAAAAGAATGAAGAAATTTGTATTTATGTCAATTTTAGAAACCTGAATCAATCTTCTTTAAAAGATAACTACCCCATGCCCATCATGGATCAAGTGTTGCAAATAGTGACTAGTTTAGAAATGTTATCAATGTTAGATGGTTTTTCCAGGTACAATCAAGTAGAAGTCAATGAAGCAGACCAACATAAGACTACTTTTGCTACACTTTGGGGCAATTTTGCATATCATAGAATGCCTTTTAGTTTGATCAATGCTGGTGCTACTTTCTAAAGAGTAATGAATATTGCCTTCAGAGATGAAATGGGGAAGTTTATTGTGGTATATCTTGATGATTTGACCATTTTTTCCAAACATCGTCCTGATCATCTGCATCATCTATAATAAGTGCTTAAACACTATTGGCAAAATGGTATTTCTCTTAATCCCAAAAAGTCAATTTTTGAGGTTACAAAAGGTAAGCTTCTCAGTCACACTGTATCCCAAAAAGGTATAAAAATTGACTCAAAAAGAGTCAAATCTATCCAAAATCTTACTCTTCCTACTAGTAAGACTGTAGTTCATTCTTTCTTTAGAAAGGTGAATTTTCTACGAAGATTCATTTTGGCATTCACAGAGAAGACTCACCATATTGTTGACATAATGAAGGGCAAAGCCACTTTCTGATGGACTGTAGAAGGCAAGTTAGCATGTGAAGATATCAAAAAAGTGATCACCCATGCACTAATTTTGGTTTGTCCAAATTATACCAAAGACTTCATAATACACAACTATGCTTTCGAGCATACACTTTCAGCTATTTTAGTTCAGTAAAACAAAGAAGGTGTGGAATCTCTCATATCATTTATGAGTTTTCCTCTCAAAGATCATGAATTAAAATATTCAAATATGGAGAAGCATGCTTATGATGTGGTTAAGGTGGTAAAGCATTTCAGGTTCTATATCCTAAATTCACATACTGTTGTTTTAGTGCCTGACATAATGGTGAAGTCCACTCTAACTCAACAGGAATTTGGTACTAAAAGGGGCAATTGGATTGCCAAAATTTAGGAGTTTGATCTTGATATCAAACCTACCAAACTTGTGTGGGGAAAAAATATTTTCTAATTAATTGCTAATAATGTACCTAAGGAAACAAAAGATGAAGAAATAGAGGTTGAAGACGTGCCTATAGTTCTCTTCATCGCTACTACTGATGAGTGGTATTTTATTTCCTATGGTGAGTGTCCCACCCATCCATCCTATAAATAAAAAGGAATGTTAAGTTAAAGGTTGCTAACTATGTCTTGTGGGACAATGGTTTGTATAAAAGAAGCCTTGATGGGGTATTTCTTTGTTGCATCTATAAGGTACAAAAAAGTAAACTTTTGGAGTCCTTCCATAACTTGGCTTGTGGAGGACATTTTTCTACACCAGTGACGGCTCATAAAATTCTACGAGTGAGATAATATTGGCCTACACTATTTCAAAATGCTTAAAAAAGGTACGTAAGTGTGAATTATGTCAATAGTTCGTCAGGAAACTTAAATTGGCCGCGTTACCCCTCAAACCAGTGGTGATTGAAGAACTTTTTCAACAATAAGGTATTGATTTTATTGGCATAGTGAACTTGTCTTCAAGTGTTTGACATGATTATGTCCTCACAGCCACATACTACTTTATCAAGTGGGTGAAAGCCATCTCAACTAAGCATGTTACTTCAAAAGTGGTATGTAATTTTTTTAAAAAATATATTATTTCCCGATTTGGGATTCTAACTAAGATTGTAACAGACAATGCAACCTATTTCTCTTCTCATGAGATTACCCAGTTCTACTTTTATTATGGGATTAGCCTCTCCCACTCTTCTGATATTATCTTCAAGGAAATGGCCAAGCAGAATCAAGCAACAAGAATCTGGTTACTATTATCAAGAAACTAGTGGATGATAATAAAAAAACCTAGCATAAAGCATTGTTAAATGTTTTGTGGGCAGATAAGATTACACCCAAGAGGGAAATAGGCATGTCACCATTCCAACTTTTGTATGGTTTAAATTCAGAGATATCAATCACCCTGAAACTACCAACACTAAAGTTGGCGATGGTGATCAAAGATTCAACCTTCAAAAATTCTATTGATAAAAGGATCATGTGCTTAACCAAACTAGATGAGAAATGAACCATGGTGGTGGACTAGATTACTGCACATCAAAATTAGATGAATAAATTTTTCAACAAGAAGGCAAGGGTTTATGATTTTTAGATTGGAGATCAAGTCTTGTTGTGGGACAAGAGGAGAGAACCAAAAGGAATGCATGGCAAATTTGACTCTTTGTGGAGAGGTCCATTTACCATTCATCATGTCTATGGTAAAAATAGCTTCTTGCTGGAGTATCAAAATGGAATGCCATTCTCACTGCCTCACAGTGGGCAACATCTGAAACACTTCAATCCTTGAAGTATTAGATGAGTTCACTTGTACGTTTGTATAGTTTTGTGTTTATTTTTATTTTTTTTGGTTTTTCATGTATTTTTCTTTCTTAGCTTGACTTCATGGCCCAATTCCCTGGATGAAGGCACTTAAAGACTGGTTTCTACTCCCATCGATCATTTCAAGGTTCAATCAATGGAAGTTCTCCAATAGGAGTCAGTTGTTATTCCTAAAATCAGCTACACTCATTTTTGGTAACAACCCCTACAAAACTATTCATTTCATGTTTTTCACTCTAAGTTCATCTTTTGAGGCAAGTTTATCTTGATCTCATATTTGGTCAACTGGCATCCTTGAAAAGTTCATGACGTTCCCTTGTTACGATTTTTCAAAAAATATGAAAATTGTTATGATTTTGATGTGATCAGAATGTAAATTTTTTGATAAATTTCAAGGAGTTAGTGTGTTTTCTTATTTTACTCGTAAGGACGGCATTTTTTGCCTCCATTGCATGTGGTTTTCAAGTTCTCATGTAAAGGTGGTGATTTTTGCCGCCCTTGCATCCTTTCATACAGGAGTGGCAAAAATTGCCGCCCTTGCATTTTCTTCATCCATTCCATGCAGAGGTGGTGATTTTTGCCACCCTTGAATTTTTTCATGCAAGAGCACAAAAATTGATGCTCCCTGCATCCTTCTTCAACCTCATCATGCAGAGGTTGTAATTTTTTCCATCCATGCATGATCTCAATTTTCACACGTAGCATTTATGGCTGCACATGCTGAGTGGTTGGAGTCATTTTTCAACCTTTTAAACCTGTTTTCACTTCATTTGATTCATTTCAATTTGTCTTCTCCTCCTCCTTGCATCTAGTCGATCGTGCGAAAGAGTGGAATCATGATTTCTTCAGATTTAAGTATGGGATTGCATTTTGTCAGGTAGGGTTTTGCGTACTTCTTTTTGGTTTCTATGTTTTTGTTTCATTTTTATTTTTCTCTTTCTCAAGGTTTTGGTTTCTTCTTCCTCTTCTTGTTTAGTTTCTTTTTTATCTTGTTTTTTTCTTCCCCCTCTTCCCTTTATTACGTGAGGAGGAAACCTAGGTGGAAAACCCCCCCAGAATCCATTAGTTGTTTCTAGTGGTGTGATGGCAGTGAAAAATGCCTTCCTTACACAATTTGCCTCATCTTGTGTAAAGGTAGCACTTTTTGCCGCCATTACACCATCCATTCCTCCCATGCAAGGAGACAAAGTTCCCCCCTCTTCATGCAAGGGAGGTAAAAAAAATTTCCCTTACACAATCTTCCCCCAACATGAACAAGTAGCAAAATTTTTTGCCTATGCACAAACACCTTACCCCACATGCAAGGGTGGCAATTTTTGTCGCCCCTGCATGCTTTCCCTCCAATTTGTCTAACTCTGAGAAATTTTAATTCTCATTTTTCTCAGCCCGCTTCCCTTTGACTTTCTGACATGCTCACCCTTTATCCCTTTCAAGTGCATTCCCATGGTCGTGATCATCCAACGTGTAATTTTTCCAGATTTCCAATATTTCTCTTAATTACATGATTATGATTCTTATTACAGTTTCTCTCTAGGATCCCTCTTCATCGATGTCCTTTCAAAAAAAGTTGTTCCAGATGACTGAAGTTTTTTTCAAAAAAGTTAAAGACAATGAAGTACAAGTACCAAGGTGTTTTTCCAATCACCTCAGTTACTTCTAATGTCGAAGACATTAGGGATACAGAGATCGGGTATGTGGATATGGCTGAGTTTATAGAAAGAACCAAATCAAGTAATCCTAGCCATGAAATGAAAAAAATAATTGAGATTAATATCCATTTGGTATCCTTGTTTCCTGTAGTGGCTCACCACACAGAGTTCATTCTCCAGTGCACTCAATTCTACAAGGATACTAGGGCTGTGTTAGATGCTGGTGGTAATGTAGTAATTAGACTAGACCCTGAGTTTATCGATAAAGTGTTCATGTGCCTTCCCACTACTGAATTGTTGAAGCTTGACTTTGTTGAAGCACAAAAGGAATATGACAAAGATCTCGAAAGATCGAAGAAAATGATCAATAATAGATGGCTTAAAACTCCTAGAGTGAACTTGTCCAGATGGCCACAAAACTTTCCAAGGAGTGATTTTATAGAAGAAGTTGGTGACTTGATCACTCTTCTTAGCAGAGTATGAGGTTTACCTTCTTCCTCTCAATTTTATGAATGGATGTACCCCTTCGTTAAGATAATTCTATAGGGCAAACAAGTCATTTTTGGGGGAGAAAAAATCAGCAATGCTCTACATGAGCAATTGATAAAGGTATCCACTACCTCCAAATTCTACATGACTTCATTCCTAGTATATATTACAGTGTTGATGAGAACCTTCCTAGGTTTAACATCAGAGGGAGATAGGAAAACAACCTCGGTGTATCAATATTACCCTTAGTTGACATTGAAGGGTTCTATCCATTATTTTAGGAGGGTAAATGATGTTTTCTTCATGGTATTTTTGTGTCTTTTTGATCCTCAATTAAAACAAAAAAGAGTGTCACACGAAGCCTGGACTATTGTGAATGACTTTAAGTGTATGTTCTTGCAGTTCCCTTCTTTTGTTATCTGCAGGTTGGCTTTTTCTAAGGTTATCCCTATATGTTCCCAAGATTCCCCTTAGACAAATTGGTCCTGATGGAGCTGTGTAGGCAAATTATTATCATACACAATAAGCAGATAGAACTCAAGAAACCTGGTTTCAAGTTCCTAATTGAAATTGGCAGGTTCTCAATATTGATCGTTGTAAAAGCTAGATCAATGGAGACTAAAATGCAACTCGTAACCATGAAGCATTTCAAAAGGAGACCAAATTTTGATTACAGAGGTGTGAAGGACATGATCAGGAGGAAGACCCAATTCCATGAGCCTATGATCAAAGATGTTTGGATCGATTTGAGGATAGTGGAAGACATCAGAAAGATAGACTATAGTAGATTGTCTCTTGAGCAAATAGAATATCTGGGGCTCACTAATATCCCTACAAATCTAGTGGATGATGAAGATTTGATCAATAATAGATATCATGCTGAACAAGTCACCAATGCCCCTCTTCCCTCGATCCAATGGTCTCAAAAGGAGTTGACTTCCTTGAGGATGAGATTTGAACCAATATTGGCAAACACTAATGATTGGTTAGCAAATAAGGGAATCACTTTGAAAGAGTTCATTACAGGGTCAAAAACCAAATCTCAAGAAGAAACAAGAAGAAGAGTAGAAAATAGAATGAAGAATAAAAGTGATGTTCCTTCTCTTTCTAGGCCACATAAGCCTAGGATCATTTTTGTAATGAAGAAATAAAAAATTGTAGAAAAAGAACAAGAAATAACAGACATGGAAGTTGAAAAGCAAAGCACTGAAGAACTAGCAGTAGAATAAATGGAAACTAATGATAGGCCTGCAGGTCAACAAGAAATGGAATCTCTATCTCTGCAAGAAGGTGTGCAGCTAGAAACATGAATCTCCTCTTCCCTACCTAGCACACCTATTGTAACTTCTTCACTTGCTTCTCCAATCAGTGTTCCCTCTTCTAGAGCAGCCTCTCCTTCCAAAATTATTTTTAATGACCCCCAAAGCACTTTTGGAGGTATTATTCATTCCTCCAAGTCAATCCCTAGTTTTTCATCTCCATATTTTGACATCAGAGATAGTTCTACTTTCGATCATTCAACAGAAGGTGCAACTCTTACTGATACTCCACCCATTTTCTCCACCATTGGTGCAAGTGCAACTCCAGTAACTTTGACAATAGAGATTGCTCCTAATGTAAGTACTTCTACGCTTCCACCGTGGTTGTCAACTTTTACACCCAAAAGAAAAAACAAGCCATCTCTCTAGATGACTTTGACTTCAGTAAAATGGTGTCGGTAAAAGTTAAGACCCCCAAGGAGCCAAAGATCCTTTCAAAGATGATTGGAGATAAGGGGTACAAATTTATATAAATAGTCAAACCTCCACAGGATTTCACTCTTGAAAATTTTGATATAAGCAACTATTATATCTCTCGAGTTGAGTTAGAGAAGATAACTCGCGAAATTGCTAAGAGTGATTTGCAATCAGCAATAGATATTATGGTTCAAAAATTTGACAGGAAAAAAGAAATGAAGGATCATTATAAGGTGATGGTGGAATAATTGACTGCATTGATAAGGAGAATCACTTTCACTCTAGAAGTAGTAACTCTAGATGTTATCTCCATAAACGATCCCATGATTCAGAAAGCAGAAAGGACCTATCTCAAGGGGAAAGTACTTGAAGACTACTTGGACAAGATGCATGCACAGGGGATTTACTTATTCACAGAGTTGTCTGAGAAGATGGGCAAAATGAGAATAAAACTAGATGATCTTATCAATATCATTTCTTAGGATGTTGAAAGCATAGATAAATATCTTGACAAATGGACATATATGAAGAATCTAAAAATACGCACTCTGGTATCAATCAACGTCATTGCTGATAGGGACTCTTATATTGAAACTAAAGAAGCATTGATATATAGGAGTCGGGTGCTTAAGGAATTGATCAGTGACCTTGAATCTTCCAAGGATCTCAGTGAACAAAGTGATATCAGTCTATTGCATAAATTGGAGGAGTTGCCTTGCAAGCTTACCTCTCAAAACAACTAATTTATTTTGGTAGAAGAGATGATTCAGGAGTTTGAAGGTATGTTCTAAAAATAATTCAAAGAAAAAGAATTCTCAATGGCCTCTATGGACAATGTCCTGGATAATCAGTTAACTCTGAACAATCTAAAAACTAGGTTAACTAGTCACACAAAATCAATCACAGTAGTAAGAGATACCACAGTCAGGGCTAAGGTGATTCTCAAGAATACTGTTACTCCAGACAGTATCAGGATACAAGCAGCTATCGCCATGTACGATGCTCATATGAAGAAGACTAGCGATAAAAATTTAAATTGTTCTTTCATGCTTTATTCTCTATTTTTTAAATGCATTTTGTAATTGACTTGGGACATTTGCACATGCACTTTTTTTATGTGTAAATACATGTAAAAATCTAGAAAGTCCCAAAGTCAACAAAGACTCTCATCTTTGACTAGGTTATAATATTTAAGTTTTTTTCTCAATTCTCAAGGCTTCTCCCTATATATAGAGTGAGCCTCTTTTGTAATGGATCAATCTTTTGATAATTGAGAGCAAAAACTCTGCCAAAATTGAGATGCTTCCTGAAACTTTGAGCTCAGTGAATGAGAAAGCTGGTTACTTTCAGACTTTACGTTGGAATAACTTGTGTTATTTAGGAGATTGTTCTTATGTCCTTTTCCTAATAATCTCTCATCTATTTGATTAAACAAGCAAAGTGTGTGGAAATTATCTAAAGATGTTATGAAGTTAATTATGAAGACTTTGTGCTGTTATAATTACCTTTAGTTCGTATTTTTCATGTTTTAGTGAGAAGGGTATTAGAAAGGCTTTGAACTGCTTTGATCCTTTGTGATCTTATGCTCTGTTGTAGTTTTCGGTAGAGACTTTGAGCTGCACTTCACTCTACTATTAGATACGCTCTAAATTATTAAGGGGAGCAACGAAAGACTTTGTGCTTTTGTGGGTTTCTTGTAGATCCAGTTACTACCCAAAAAAAATTTTTGATGTTTGTTGAACATCATTTCTGAAAGAAGAGAAATGCTTTCAGTCATTACCCAGGATTTCTCCTTTACCTTGTAAACATCATCTCTAAAAAAAGAGAGATGGAT
This sequence comes from Torreya grandis, assembly GCA_037957365.1. Classification (NCBI taxonomy): domain Eukaryota; kingdom Viridiplantae; phylum Streptophyta; class Pinopsida; order Cupressales; family Taxaceae; genus Torreya; species Torreya grandis. The sequence goes on from JARHVA010000564.1 coordinate 678,904, forward strand.
GGTGTGATCTCACCCCTGAGTCTATTTTCAATTCATATTAATATATAAGTAGTTTATAGGGAACCTCCCCTTGATAAGAGGAGAGATTTATCTCACTATGTTATGGTAAACCTACACGTTTTGTCATATAAATCTCCTTGTGATGTGGTCGATATACCTATTTTGCCGTCAGCTACTTGACGACAAAATATTCACCTAATAATATCTACATAAATTCATGCCATATTCCTCTCCTACTCTCTCAGATAACTAATCATTAGAGAAACCAAAACCTTATTTCAAATACGTATCTTGCATATTCATACACGGACAAAAGATTTGAATTCTTTCATGAAGAAATCCTAGATAAGCATCTCTATAGCAAGGATTATTGGTACAATTGTTGATATTGAAACTATATTTGATTGGTCTAATTGCATTTTAAAAAAACTTATAAAATCATATTTATTTATTCATATTTTTACAATCAGGTATAAATGGAAACTTAGAGGATCTACACACATCTATGGATTTATATGGTTAAAAAATGCACCCAATATGGATGCATATAATGGGGAAGAGCCTCCTTAGGTGGATTATGCAAGGTTATTCTTTGGTCACTATGTGACAACATGAAATTCACACAATAATGATAGAATACACCATTCTAATCTTGATGATCCATGCTTCCTCACCATAGATGAAATATTTGATGCTAATTCTCAAAAAGATTATGAGGATCTTGTAAATTAGGTTCAACATCACACCAAATGAAATGAATCCACATGTTTACGGAAAATGGGCACTACTTTGTAATGCAGATACAAATTACCATAGCCATTACAAGTAATGTCAAGCATTTTTATCAATGATAAAAGCCGCAAAACATACCTTCTAACATGTAATGATGAAAGAGTGAACATCCACAATACAAGCATGCTTTCAATATGGTGTGCCAATGTTGATTTCTAGCCAATTATATGTCATCGCATTGTGCTCAAGTAAATATCAAAGTATGTAGCTAAAGCTAAAAACAAATTTGAAAGCTACCACCATATACTAACTATAATATCAACTACACTTGTAATTGACCACCTAGTAATAATTGCATACAACAAGTTCCTCACATAAACTATTGTTGACCGTAACATAGGTGCACAAGAGACATGCCACATGTTACAAGAGCTAATTTTAATGGTTTGTAGTAGAATATTTGTTACTTTGTTTATTTGCAAACACATTTTTACATGTGTTTCTAAAAGCACATATGAGGAAAGAAAACTACCTTATTTCATTGATGTGTATATAAATTGCCCTTGTTTTCTAGATAGGTTACCACTCATTGAGGCCACTCGAACATGGTCTTTCAATAATCATAGAAAATCTAGTTAGTGTAAAAATAGAACAATTCAATCAATTGTTCACATATTCCCTCATTTCTCTATTATACCTCATGTTGATTCACCAACATATGAAGCTTTTTGTTGGTCATAGAGCTCCTACTATATAAACCATTTTGTAACATTGCAAATGGACATTGGTTTAACTACACATGACATTATTACACATTGGGAACAATTCAAGGATTTATGTGTTCCATGGCATACTGAGCGGATCTCTACAAAAGAACACAATAACACTAATTTAAATAGTGATGCTAGTGACACTCAAGACGATGCAAAAATGGAAGTGGAAATGCATGAATGTCAAATATTATCCTATATGCACCCATCAGGTGACAATAACATAGATGACATTTACATAATTGGGCTCTATGACTTCAACACCAACCACAAATGGGATCATCTGAGGTGCTACTCAACCTCCACATAATAGCACCACAGTTTATAGATTCTTAGCGCACAATCACCCAAAATACATATGGAAAGTGCACAAGTGAACCACTACCAAGTGAGCTATCAAGTAACCAATAACTAGCTTTCAACATTATTTTACAGCATGCCCAACAAAACACATAGAATCCACAACTCAAGATGATTATACAAGTAATAGCATGTACAAGTAAATCCTACTTGATTAGTTTCATAAAAAATAGCCTAAATGGACTTGCAAGGAGAACCAATTCTCCCCTTCTTTTCCTTGCTCCAACCGATGTCACAATGTTTAATGTAAATACATCAACAATAGATTCAAGCCTCAACATTCTTATCCATGAAATGAAGACACTTGAAGGACAAACACTGATAATTTTCCAAGAAATGAAACACATTGAATATGTGCTCATTGACGAAAGGAACTTCATAGGCCCACATATGCTTAACAATAAAGATAGTTGATTTCGTGAGGCATTTCCTCAACATAGCAACAAAGATTTTAGAGGTTGTTGAGTTATACTTGTTGGTGCATACCAATGTATGCAAGAATGTCATTTGGCCACACACTTTCACAAGCATTTGACACAATTATAACATTACACATAAATTTTCGTCAACAAGGATGCACATAAAGTCAGCTACTATTTAGAAATTTATTGACTAACATAAAAAATGCAAACTCGATAAAAGAAGACTGGAATATGCTCATGTCAAGAACATCATCCTTCATACATCCAAAAGAATAGGAAGATTTCTAAGTGTCAACACATTTGTATGCAACTAATACATTGGTAGCAATACATAACAAACAAATGCTAAAATGATTAAACATTCCAGTAGCAATATGTAAAACAAAACAGAGCAGACAACACATTACATCGGACCACGACACTCAACTAGAGCAAATTATGCTTCTAAGTAAAGGACAAAATATTATGTTGACATCCAATCTATGGGTGAAAGCAGGGTTGGTTAATGAAGCCATTGGAGAAATAGTTCACATTGTCTACCACACAAATTCTAATCCACATTCCTTACCCATGTATGTGGTTGTTGCCTTTAAAAATTAATGTGGTCCTCCATGGGATATTTTCAATCCAACACATCTTCCAATTTACCCCTGCCAAATGCCTATCAAAATGACATGGGCTCTAACCATATATAAAGCACAAGGGATGACTCTCAATAAAGTAACAATAATTATTGACAACGTTGATTATCAAAGATCGACCTTCATTGTCATATTAAGAGTGCGATCACTGTCTGACATGTATATCAACTCTTCATTTTCATTTGACCTCTATGCAAAAATGAAAGATAATATATATGTAAATCTAAGAAGAGCAAAGGAAGTAAGAATCAATGTAATACTTCTTCCCCATCATTTACAATAAATGTAGTTTTTTTCAATAAATACACAAAATAACATTTTCGCTACTCTTTGCTTACTTCACACACACTCACACACACACACACACACACACACACACACATCCTTCTTGATGTTCTTTGCATTATTGAAACAATTGCTAATAATATAATATATTATTATAAAATCTAATTATTTAAACCATGGTTATTAATCGCATGAAGGGTGAAGAGAAGCATATACACATCAAGATGTCGAATAGGGAGTGGTGAACAAATATTTTAGTGTTCCTCACAAAGATTTTTCTACAAATTTTCAAAAAAGAGTAAAAATATTTAAATGAAGTTTTTTTTATTTTTATTAAATTTATTTTATAAATAAATTATTTAAATTATAATATTGATTTGTTGAGTAAGATTTGAAGAAAGTTTTAACAATGGATGGATGCATTAGTAGAGGGCGGGTCACTTCACTATTTTTATGGTTGCCGTTGAATCTAATAATATCTCCCTTTAAGAATCCAAAGCAATAAAAAGACGTTCTGAATTTTAATCCACGCTTGGGGGTAAGCATGGCGTCGATTGAAATGGATGAGGATCACGACTACCGCGCTACCGACTTCCCTGACCATTACGCCACGTATACAGAACAAAATTAAAGGCGTCGGTGACTCAGATATTTAGGCGGCCTTCCACAAATCTGGATCGCTGTTAAATGAAATTCTGCCATTCCGACAGAATTTCAGAGATTCGTTTGCGGATATTTTTTTCCCACCAAAGTATGACGTGAGAAGAGAGCTTCTCTCCAGTCGTTTACTGTAGCATTTTGTGGTTAAAGGAAAAGGAATATTTCGAGACGAATCTAAGGTGGCAGCGTGCCAATAAAAACGCCGCGGACGTAATAAATATTTAAAAAATCTTCGCTTTTACTGAGCTTTATTGACTTCTATTTTTACAAGATCTCCCATAAAAAAGGCTGAAATGCTTATTCAAGAATCTCAACGACGCTTTTCTGTTCTGAGCCGTAGATTCTCTCACACAAATCCCTGCAAATTTGACAAAATAAAATAAATAAATGCCGCTCAGTTCTCAGAAAAATCACTTCACCCTAAACTGACAGACATTTTACCATTTTTTGGGGGTCACCAATAAGCAATCAGAGTTTTAAAAAAGCTTGAAATTTAAGTTGAAACGACTGTTAAAACAAGTGATATTTGCTCTGTAATAAAGCTACCTTATCCTTCGCACCACTCCTGTGTTTTCAGTGGTTGGCGGTTCATTTTTTCTTGGCGAATTCAGCCTTAAAAAACGCGTATGGACTTAATTGAGGTCAGGGAAGCTGAAAATGCGATCAAAATTAGTCCTTATCGCCCGCAAATGACTCCCTCGCTTCGATTGCTTGTTTGAACACTGACACATTTCAGAAGGCAGAAGCTTACGCGGATATAAAGAGCTATTAATCACGATATATTCCATTTGCTGACTGTACGCGGAATTTTCGCTGAAGCCCAGTTTTTTTTGTTGACTATTGGCGAGTTTTTGGGAGATAAGTTTGTTTGGTTGACTGTTAGCGAATTTTTGGGTGATGTTTGGGAAGATGTTTTCTTTGTAGGTTGCGCTCTGTATGGGCTGTTTGGACGAGCTAGGGTTGGTTTGTTTTATCTTTTTTGGTTGATAGTTTTATATTGGGTTGTGGGGTTTTATTAAAACTTTTATTTTTATCATTATCTTTAAAAAAATTTATTTAAGTAAACTCCACAATTAAGGTATTGGATAGAGATTTAGAACGATCTATAGATGGATGTGCTTATTACATTGATTTTAGTGGAGCTCATTGATATAATTATTATTGGAAATATAAAAATAATATTGCATAGATGGTTACAACATTAAGGAGTAGTGGGTTGGTGTTCACATCTCAAACTCTACGTCATTACAAAAAATAATTCAAAACAAAAAAATTGTCGAGTACACATGACAATTAAGAAACCACAAGATTACAACAAAATATAATTATAAAAAAACACATATCATCAAGCACAAGATGTAGTGTTAGAAGATGGTGGAGGCATGTTGTTTCAAAAATCAGCTTAACTCATTTTTGAAAACAACCTCCCCTGCGAAACTTGTCCGTTTCGTCTTTTGCCTCTCTAAGTTCGTTTTTCGATACGATTTTTAAAAAATCGTTTTCGTCTTGTCCTTGGGACGAGGAGAGGTTACTATCTCGTTCAGGTCAAGTTTTTCCTTCCCCTTCTTCTCCTTCTAGAGTTGGTCTCTTCTTTCTTTTCTGTGCAAGGGCGGCGAAATACGCCGCCTCTGCATTTCTTCTTTCTTTGCTGTGCAAGGGCGGCGATTTTCGCCGCCTTTGCACGTTTTCTGCAAGGGCGGCGAAAATCGCCGCCCCTGCACTCCGACTTGCAAGGGCGGCGAAATTCGTCGCCCCTACAAAGAGACCGACAGCATGAAAAGGCGGCAATTTTTGCCGCCCTTGCACGCCTCGATTTCCATGCAAGGCATTAATGGTCGCGTGCGGCGGGTTGTTGGGGTGGGTTTTTCACCCTATATATTTCGATTTGAGCCTCATTTTTCTCATTGCTTCTTCCTCTCCTCCTACCTCTTGCACCTAAGCGCCTTAAGCGACGTTTCGAAGCACCAACTCACAGATCCGACCTCGTGACACGCGCATTTTCTCAGGTAGGGTTTGTTTTTATGTTTTACGTTATTTTTCTCAGTTTTAGCTTAGTGTTTTGTTATGTTTTATTTCTTTTCTTCTCCCTCCCCGCAGTTTTTTTGCCAAAGACATCATGCGGGCGGCATTTTTGTCGCCCATGTCTTTTTTCAAGCTTTCGTGCAAAGGCGGCGAAAATCGCCGCCCTTCCACGCTCTCCCCTTGTCAAGAGCAGTAGCAGCAATTTTCGCCGCCTTTGCATTTTTCAGGTTTTTTTCAGCAAGGGCGGCGATTTTTGCCGCCCCTGCATTCTTCTTGCAAGGGCAGCGAAAATCACCGCCACTGCATCCTAACTGCAAGAGCGACGAAAATCGCCGCCCCTACATCGTACCCGCAAGGGCGATAAAAAATGCCGCCTCTGTTATTTCTTCCAATATGCAAGGGCGATGACTTTCGCCGCTCCTGCATTTTTTTTTAATTTTCAGCTCCCAGAATTTTTTTTGAGTTGTCCCTTTCGCGCATTTTCTTCCTCATTTTTCGCTCCTTTGTTAATCTGGCCTATTTAAGTGACCTCCAGTAACCCATGTCACTTAAATTGCGCTCTCCCTCTCTCGCTCACTCTTCTTTCGTCTGTAATCATGGCAACAACACCTTCAGCAAGCTCTTGTACATCTGCTCCCGTCTAATCAAGATTGTCCTCTATGACGGAAGCATCTCCCTCAAAGGCGAAGAGCATGAAATACAAGTACCAGGGCGTCTTCTCGCCCACATTAGTCACCTCGAATGTTGATGACATTCGAGATACCGAGATCGGCCACGTCGACATGGCCGAATTCTTGAAACGAACCAAGGCAACAAATCCCAGCACTGGGATAAAAAAAATTGTTGAGAGCAACATCCACCTGGTGGCCGCTTTTTCGGTAGCAGCGCATCATGCAGAATTTGTCCTCCAGTGCACGCAATTTTACAATAAAGAGACCAGATCGGTCTCAGACGCCAATGGTGGCATGATAATTCGGTTGGACCCCGATTTTATCGACAAAGTTTTCCTGTGTCCGCCAGCCACCGAAGTAACCCAAATTAACTTTGAGAACACACAAAAAGAGTACGACAAAGACCCAAAAAAGGCAAAGAAGGTCATGAATTATAAATGGCTAAAGACTCTGAGGATCAGTCTCTCTAGATGGCCGAAAAGCTTCCCCAGAAGTGATTTCGTCGAAGAAGTTGGTGACTTAATCACCCTCCTCAGCAGAGTACGGGGCCTCTCGTCCTCTTCACAATTTCATAAATAGATGTATCCGTTCATTAAAATCATCCTTCAAGGTAAACAGACCATCTTTTGGGGGGAACAGATCAGCAACGCTATCCATGAATAACTGACCAGGGTATAAACTTCCTTCAAATTCTACATGACCTCGTACCTGGTCTATATAGCTGTCGCAATGCGATCTTTCTCGAGTTTGACAACAGAGGGAGATAGAAAGACCACCCCGGTCTACTCATACTATCCATAGCTGATGCTTCAAGGGTCAACACGTCATTTCAGGTGAGTAAATGACGTTTTTTTCACCGTATTCTTGTGTCTCTTCGATCTTCAGCTGGAGCAGAAGAGAATATCAGACCAACCCTGGACGGTAGTGAACGGTTACGACTGCATGTTCCTCCAGTTCCCTACGTTTTGCTATCTTTAGGTGGGTTTCTACCAAGGATACCCTTATATGCTCTCCAAATTCCCTTCAAACAGGTTAGTCCTAATGGAGCTTTGCCGACAACTAGTTGTCATGCACACGAAGCAGATGGAACTTAAGAGACCCGATTTCAAGTTTTCTATCCAAATTGGCAGGTTTTCAATTGCTACATCAACCAAAGCCAAAGTTATGGAAACAGAAATGCAGATGGTTATCATCAAACCATTCAAAAGACGAGAGAAATTCAACTTTAGGGGAGTCAGAGAGAAGATTAGAAGAAAGACTCAGTTCCACGAACCCATGATTGAGGATATCTGGGTGGACCAGAAGACGGCTGATGAAATAAGAAAAATAGACTATTGCCGCCTCACACTGGAGCAGATAGAATACCTCGAACTTGCAAAGGTCCCTTCTGGTTTAGTCGATGATGGGAATATCATAAACAATAGGTATCTGACAGAAAAGGTTGCTGGTTCCCCTCTCCCTCAAGTTTAGTGGTCTCAAAAGGAGTTGACCTCGCTGAAGAAAAGATTTGAACCAATATTGGCTAACACCAATGATTGGTTAGCAGCAAAAGGGATCACCCTAAAAGAATTCGTCACATGATCAGACGCTGAATACCAAGCAGAGTTGAAGAGGAAGGCAGAAAACCGAACAAAAAACAAAGGTGACGTTCCTTCGCCTTCTAAGTCTCACAAGCCTAGGATCATCTTTGTTTCCAAAAAGCCTAAGTCAATACAAGAGCCTAAATCAGCAGCTGAAAGAACCAAAGGTCAAAGCCTCGAGGCACAAACAGCTCAACCTCTGAAGACACAGGATCAACCTTCAGAACGACCAAGCGTTGGGTCTCCAATCTCACTGAGACAAGCACAGCTGATCCAGAGCGCCTCTCCTTCTCCCCCTCAATCTCTTACGGTGCCCGCTTCTCCTATCTCTCCAATCAGTGTTCCATCTTCTGGAGCCGCTTCCCCTTCCAGAGTTGTTTTTGGTGATCCTCAGGGTCCTTCAACAGGTTCCCCTCGCTCTTTTGGGTCCATTCCGAGTTTATCATCTCTGTCTTTCAACCTGCCACCAAGCCCTGCACCTGAGCTAGAATCAGTAGTTGATACAGTTTCATCGGTTACTCCAACTGCAACTATTGCCACCACCAGTAGTGTGGAAGCTGTTACAGTGACACCGACAGAGGCAACCATTGTTACAACAGGTACTTCTCTCCCGCCTTGGATGTCTGCTTTCACGCCTAAAAGAAAGAAAATGGCCATCTCCCCAGATGAATTCGATTTTGGCAAGATAGTGCCGGTAAAAGTAAGGGCTCCTAAGAGGCCAAAAATCCTCTCCAGGTTGGTCAAAAAAAAGGGGCAAAAATTTCTAGAAATTGCCAAGCCTCCTCAGGACGCAGCCCTTGAGGATTTTGAAATGAGCAGTTATTCCGTCTCTCGTGTTGAACTTGGCAAAGTTACTCACGAAGGGGTGAAGAGGGATCTTCAGTCAGCAATGGACATCATGGTCCAAAAGTTTGACAGAGAAAAGGAGATGAAGGATTTTTATAAAGCCAAAACTGAGCAGTTAACAGCAATGATCAAGAGGTTCACTATTTCGACTGAGACAGCAACTCTAGAGGCCTTTTTCGTGGATGATTCAGTCATTCAAAAAGTCGAAAAGACCTATTTAAAGGGGAAATCATGGAGGAATATGTTGAAAGGATGCACAATCAGGGAGTCTCTTTGCTATCAGAAGTTGTGAAAAGAACAGGTAAAATGAAGAGATTGAAAACTCAGGTAGACGATTTTGTCTCCCTTATCTTTCAAGAAATTGACAGCTTAGAGAAAGATCTCAGCAAATGAAAAAAATGAAAGATCTCAAAAAGAGTACCCTGATATCTATCGGTGTCATCCCCAACAAAGATTCCTATGTTGAGATCAAGGAGTCAATAATCTTCAGAATTCAGGTACTCAAGGATCTAATTGATGATCTCAAAGCTTTCAAGGAAGCTAGTGAAAAGAGTGACCTGAGCCTGCTGAACAAGTTAGAAGAGCTGCCATGCAACTTGACTTTCGAGGACCATCAGTTCCTTCTGGCAGAGGAAATGATTCAGAGTTTCAAAGGGATGATTCGAAAAGATTTCAAAGGAGCATCTTTCTCAATGACTTCGGTGGACAGCATTCTAGATGCTCAGTTAACTTTAGAGAATTTGAAATCCAGATTAACTGGCCACTCTAAAGCCATCACAACACTAAAAGACGCGTTGATCAGAGCAAGGGTTGTCTCCAAGAACGCAGTTGCGCTAGACAGCATAGAAATTCAGGCATCAATCGCCATGTACGATGCTCATCTGAAGAAGTCCAGTAGCAAGAATTGACTCTCTCTCTCCTCTCTTCTTCTATCTTTATGTATTTCTGTTTCGTGCAGAATACATGCAATTTTGTAAATGCGTAATTACATGTAAATATTTTGGAAAATATCTAAAAGTCAAAGATGAGTCATCTTTGACCAAGATATTTTATATTTTATTATTTTTTATTTTTGAGGGTTTTCTCCCTATATATAGTGGGGACCTCATTTGTAAATGATATTGGAAAAATTAATAGCAAACACTCTACTGAGATTGAAGCAACTTTTGAGACTTTGCGCTCAAACTTGTAAATCATGTTTTGATTAAATAAAAGAGAAGCAATTTATTTCAAACTTTGTGTTGAGATTATCTGTGTTATTTAGGAAATAATTTTTATGTCTTTTTCTTGGTAATATCTTGTTTATCTGATTTAATAAGCAAAGTAGGTGTGTTATTATTATCTGAGGGTATTTCTCAAGGGTAGAAAATAGACTTTGTGCTACTTTTACCTTTGAGATTCTTTTATCTTTTGTAGCTTCAGGTGAAGACTTTGTGCTTCACTTTACTCTACGGTTGTACTTGTTCCAGATCTGTGGAGAAGCTATGGAAGACTTTGCGCTTGCGTGAGCATTCTTGTAGATTTTGTTACTTCGGGTAATCTCTTGTTCTTCATTTGATACCATTCCTAAAAGAAGAGGAGTGTTGTTAGCTTTAGACCAATAATTTTTTTCTTTTTTCCTTCATACATTACCTCTGAAAAAGAGGGGTAGATGCTGTTATACCACCCTCATGTGTTATTTTCTATTTAATCATATATCTGGCACGTAAATATTGATAGGGAACCTCCCCTTGATGAGAGGAGAGATTTACTTTGTTTAGATCTGGTAAAGCCATACTTTTCAAGGTGGTAAATCTCCCTTATGCTGTGGCTGATATCTCTATTTTGTCATCAGTTAGTTGACGACAAAATATTCACCCAATAGTTTTTTGGTGACTCTGCTGGGAAACAGATGTGCAGTCTGAAACCTCAAGTTTCAGATTGAAGCAGTCCTTACCCTTCTCCATTGCATAGTCTGGCGACTCCGTTCTATATCTTACCCATTATCATTCTAGCCTTACCACCTACCTACGTTACATTATCTGGTCTGTGAAACCAGAGCCATTGGGGAGAACATGCATTTTGAAGCCTCAAGCTTCAATTTAAAATAATTTCAGTCCCATTTTTGTTTTAAAAACCTGGCAACTCCATGCTATACCAGAAGTCAGAGATCTAAAGGCGTTGTTGACCCTGTGTTTGAATTAGTGCAATAGAGTAATTTTGATCTGTTCCCTTCATCAACCTCTATTCAATGATCTAGGAGTTTTCCTTCTAGCCTTGGTAGATCGCCAACACGAGGTAGAACTCTTTTTCCCACTGTTAATCGCCACCTCCCTATAAACACTCCACCAAGGTTTGTTATCCCACCTTTTAAACCTCTTATCATAATGGCTCAAGGCCCATGGGGTAATTCTTTCGGCCCTCTTAACTTGACCCCACCTTTGCATGAACTACCTCTTAGTTCTAGGAAAAAAATTTCTAAGTTTTTTGGTGATGGGAAGGTTCATCTTGATGAACATGTTGCCACCTTCTCCATAGCATGTGGCATAATTAGGGTCGAATTTGAAGATGTGGCAGTAAGACTCTTTGTGGAAACTTTACAAGGAGCTGTCGTGGATTGGTTTTATCACCTACAAGCTGGGTCAGTAACAAGCTGGGATATGCTCAAGTCCAAATTTGAAGCTAGATTTAAACCCACTGAAGATGTGCACGCTTTGTTGGCACAGCTAACACAATTGAAGAAAGAATCACAGGAACTCATGAGAGATTTCATAGCTAAATTCAACAAGTTGAGGAACCGGATTCTGACCGTGGCCCAGCCCACACCGGAAAATCTCAAGTGTTTTTTTATCAACTCACATCTTCTCGAAGTAAGTTTCTTATTGAGACCAGCTGACCCTATGGACCTAGCCTTGGCTCAAGGTTTGGCTACCGAGATTGAAGATGATCTTACCCTGGCAGGCAAGATTAGAAAAGAGTCTAGTAAAAATAAATTCCCTTCATCTGTTGAAAGCTATTTTATGGACACTACAGATCCTATGGTGTAAAAATTAACAAATAAATTGATAGCTTTGAAAAGACAAATTGGCCAAGGTACGTCCGCTCCTACCTATCGAGATGCGCCCATGAGGACATTCCAGAATCAGCAATATCAAGGTAATACTGCCCGGACTCAAGGGCAATCAAATCGCCTACCTCCCCCTTCAGGAAGATTAGCCATTAAAATAACACCTGCCAATTCAGCGGTCGAATACCTAGAGGCTGAGCACGACAACTCCTTTCAACCACAGTTAGACCAACAAGAAAATGCTAACCTCTTTGATGAACAGGATGAGGAATTAGCTGGCGACTCTAATATCAGTTTCTTGGATTATCAAGATGAAGCTAGGGGTAAAGGAGAAGATTCGAAGGGAACTTACGCTATTTTTACCAGATCTCAAAGTCAGTCGGCTTCACAAACTGACAAAGGAAAGGCAGATGGAGAACTCCAGCAAGCAGTTTCTATAGCCAGACGTGGGACTCCATTACCTCCGCAATCAAAAGATTAGATAACTCATAAAAAAGTAAGTACTTCCAATCACCCGATATTCCCCTCTTCTGCTACTCAGGCCAGTGGAGTACCCTTCAAAGCCTCTGATGATGGAATTTCTTCTTCTATTGCAACTACTTTTCAATCATTTGATATAATTGATCATGCTAGAAAGACTAAAATTCAGATGACAGAGGTTGAGTATTTAAGAGCTAACCTAGAATAGTTTGATAGGTTAGCAGAGTATGTTAAAAATAAAGCTGTCTCTATAGGACAAGATTATTTGAAAGTTGTTCCTGATCCCCCCAAAGACAAACCAACCCAAAACAATCTGGTTGTGACTCCTCCTGTCGCTCCCGAAAAAATAGAACCTTTCTATGTTTCCCTACTTATAAATAGCTACAAACTGAGTAATTGTATTATAGACTCTGGGGCTTCAGATAATGTCATGCCTGCCAAGGTGGTGGATTCTCTCTGCCTAACTTTGACCAAGACTTTTGGGAGGTGTTTTTCCATGGAAAACACACAAGTTCCTCTCCTTGGCCAAATAAAAGATGCCCAATACGCCTTTGCGGTTTTTTTGGAAAAGCAGATAAAAATGACGGTTCTAGTAGCCGATATTTCAGCATCTTACGGCATCTTGCTTGGGTGAAATTTTTGTAAGGATGTTGGGGGTGAGTTAAGCATGGACCTATCAGAAGCAAGGATTCCAATCCAAGGCATCATGAAGAAATTGCTTCCTGAAAAAGAAGCCAGGTACGTAGTTACCCGTTCCGCAGCGCCTGAAGCTCAAATTTTATTTGAATCCTCAGGCATGGGCACTTATTTCTTATTCACAGATGAGATCCACGGTGCATTGGATGAAACTCCTACTGGTGGTAATTTGGGTTTGTTTTCAGCTGACGCGAAGGGTGGAATGCCCAAGCAAAATGAACACATGAAACAACCCTTTTCCCAAAACAGGAAAGTTTGTATGAAAAAAGTAATACCTGATGAGCTATGGACCTTGGAGTTTGACGGCAGTTGCTCTTCTACTGGATCAGGAGCCGGAGTTGTGTTGGTATCCCTTCAGAGAGAGATTACTCCTTTTTCCTACAAATTGCAATTCAACAATACTAACAACACGGCTGAATACGAATCCCTATTGCTTGGACTACAGGCTGCCCAAGAAAAGGGCATTAGGAAGCTCCATGCTAAAGGAGATGCTGAGTTGATAGTCTGTCAGGTAAGGAACCTCTATCAGACCAAGAATGAGAGATTGCTCCATTATCGCAATCTGGTATGGGATCATATCGAAAATTTTGATGCCTTCAATATCTCCACCGTTCCAAGGGAATTCAATGATCGAGCAGATGCATTAGCTGTCTCTGCCACCCTTCTGATTCTCCACCCAGATTTTAAGGGAGATAAGTATACTATTAAGCTGGTTTTCTGACCAAGTGTACCAGACAATGCCAACCACTGGCAAGTGTTTAACAATGACGATCAAATCATTGCCTTCTTAGAGCAAAAGGACACTTTCAAACAATTGTGTTTTGAAGGTAGTGAGCCCCGAGAGTGTGGATTAACCCCTGAAACCCAGGTCGATACAGGTGAGAATTTTCTACAGCTCAAGGAAAATAAAATTCCCAAAGGTTTGGTTTTCCTAGAAAAGCTTTTTGATAACCATGACAGGTTTGTCAAACAACAACAAATAGATTCAAGTTCTTCTCAAGATTTTGATCAAGTCAATTTGGGGACCAAACACGATCTTAAGATGGTAAACATTGGGAAATGTTGCACTTCCGAAGAAAGGTTGGAGCTTGCTAGTTTACTCTGCCAATATAGGGATGTGTTGGCCTATTCTTATGATGACTTGAAATCTCTCAGGCCACATGACATCCGTCATGACATCCCCCTGAAAGCCAACTCTGTACCTTACAAACAAAAATCCAGACAATATAATCCAAAAATCTCAGGTACTATTTTAGCTGAGATACAAAAGATGCTGGATGCTCGGATAATTTTTCTAATCCATCACTCAACATGGGTTGCTAACATAGTACCCGTCAGAAAGAAAAATGGTGAGATTCGAATCTGTGTAGATTTCAAGAACTTGAATCAGTTATCCTTAAAAGATAACTACCCCCTTCCCATTATGAATCAAGTCTTACAGATGGTAACAGGTTCAGAAATGTTATCAATGCTTGACAGTTTTTTGGGGTACAATCAGGTTGAGGTCGAAAAAGCAGATCAATACAAGACAGCGTTCACCACACCTTGGGGCACTTTCGCTTACCGCAAGATGCCTTTCGGTCTGATAAACGCAGGTGCCACTTTTCAAAGAGCCATGGATCTTGCTTTCAAAAATTTGATGAGAAAATTCATTGTAGTGTACCTGGATGATCTGACGGTTTTTTCAAAACAGCGTTCGGAGCATGTTCACCATTTGCAAAAGGTACTGGAGCGCTGCCGTCAAAATGGCATCTCATTAAACTCAAATAAATTCATCTTCAGAGTGACTGAAGGGAAACTTCTCGGACACATAGTGTCCCGAGAAGGCATCAAAATTAATTCAGAAAGAGTTAGGTCCATCCAGGAGCTTACTCTGCCTGTCAACAAGACCGCAGTTCACTCTTTCTTCGAAAAGGTGAATTTTTTTAAGAGATTTGTTCCTGAATTCACTGAAAAAACCTGTCACATTGTCAACATGATGAAGAGCAATGCCACATTTAGGTGGACTACCAAGGGCAAATCAACGTTCAAAGAAATTAAAGAAGTAATTGCTCGGGCACCAGTCTTGGTCTATTCAGACTATACTAAAAGTTTCAAGATATATAGTTATGCCTCTGAGCATACACTGTCAGCTATTCTGGTTCAACCAAATTCAGAAAATGCAGAATCTCTTATTTCATTCATGAGTTTCCCACTCAAAGATCACGAGTTGAAATATTCCCTTATGGAGAAACATGCATACGCCGTGGTCAAAGCTGTCAAGCATTTCAGGTTTTATATCCTAAATTCTCACACTGAAGTTCTTGTACCAGATACAACAATAAAATCTATTTTGACTCAGAAAGAATTTGGTACAAAGAGAGGTAACTGGATTGCCAAAACTCAAGAATTTGATCTGGACATCAAACCAACCAAGCTTGTATGAGGAAGGGGTCTCTGCCAATTGATCGCCAACAACATTCCAGACGAATTAAAAAGTGAAGAACAAGATATCAAAAGTGTGCCCACAGTTTTCTTTATCACCACTACTGATGAGTGGTATTCTAACATTGCTTATTTCTTAACATATGGCGAGTGTCCTGTTCATCTTTTTTTGAAAGAAAAACGGAATGTTAAATTGAAAGTAGTTGGGTATGTTCTGTGGGACAATGGTCTTTATAAGAGAAACTTGGACGGGGCATTTCTTCATTGTGTTGACAAAGCTCAACAAGAAAGACTTTTAGAATCTTTCCATGATTTGGCCTGTGGAGGACATTTCTTTGCATCGGTGATGGCACACAAAATTCTATGAGCAAGGTACTATTGGCCCACACTTTTTCAAGATGTTTATAAATAGGTGCATAGGTGTGAGCTGTGTCAGCAATTTGTTGGAAAGCCTAAGCTGCCTGCTTTGCCCCTCAAGCCAGTTGTGATCGAGGAACCATTTCAGCAGTGGGGTATTGATTTCATTGGTGTAGTTAACCCGTCTTCGAGTGCCGGACATGATTATGTCCTCACCGTGATAGATTATTTTACTAAGTGGGTGGAGGCCATACCAACCAAGCATGCTACATCTGAAGTAGTATGCAGCTTTCTTAAAGAAAATATCATCTCCAGGTTTGGGGTTCCACTAAAAATTGTGACAGATAATGCGGCCTATTTTTCGTCACGTGAAATTACTCAATTTTGTTTCCATTACGAGATTACCTTATCTCACACTTCAGATTATTTTCCTCAAAGAAATGGACAAGCAGAATCAAGTAACCAGAACCTGGTCACCATTATCAGGAAATTGGTGGACGACAATCAAAGAACATGGCACAAAGCTTTGTATGACGCTTTATGGGCCGACAGAATAACACCTAAAAGAGCTATAGGCATGTCACCTTTCCAACGCCTATATGGATGAAATACATAAATTCTCATTACCCTTGAACTACCAGTACTCAAATTAACCAGAGCAATCGAAGACTCAACCTTCGAAAGCTCAATTGACAAGCGAATCATGTGTCTGACCGAGCTGAACGAACAATGAATTATGGTGGTGGATCAGATCAAGGAACATCAGGACCGGGTGAAAGCACTTTTTAATAAGAAAGCTAGAGTGCATGACTTTCAAGTCAGAGATCAAGTCTTGTTATGGGACAAGTGACGAGAACTAAAAGGGATGCATGACAAATTCGACTCCTTGTGGAGGGGTCCGTTCACCATTCGACAGCTCTGTGGTGAGGCCAGCTTTTTGCAGGAGTATAAAGATGGAACACCATTTACACTGCCTCACAATGGGCAGCATCTAAAGCTTTTCAACCCTTAAAGCTCGGATGAGTTCCATTTATAAAATATGTATAGTTCTTATGTTTTGTCTGTTCTTCTTTCTCATTTTTCGCTCGACTTCGTAGCCCAATGGCTTGGATGAAGGCACTTAGAGACTGGTTTCTGCTTTCGCTAATCATTTCAATTAAACGAAAGTTTCCCAATAGGAGCTAGCTGTTATTTCAAAAATTAGATTAGCTCATTTTTGAAAACAACCCCCCTGTGAAACTTGTCTATTTTGTCTTTTGCCTCTCTAAGTTCATTTTTCGATACGATTTTTAAAAAATCATTTTCATCTTGTCCTTGGGACGAGGAGTGGTTACTATCTCGTCCAAATCAAGTTTTTCCTTCCCCTTTTTCTCCTTTCAGAGTTGGTCTCTTCTTTCTTTTCTGTGCAAGGGCGGCGAAATATGCCGCCTCTGCATTTCTTCTTTCTTTGTTGTGCAAGGGCAGCAATTTTTGCCGCCTCTGCATATTTTCTGCAAGGGCGGTGAAAATCGCCACCCCTGCACTCTGACTTGCAAGGGCGACGAAATATGCCGCCCCTGCAAAGAGACTGACAACATGAAAAGGTGGTGATTTTTGCCGCCCTTGCACGCCTCGAATTCTATGTAAGGCATTAATGGCCGCGTGCGATGGGTTGTTGGGGTGAGTTTTTCACCCTATATATTCTGATTTGAGCCTCATTCTTCTCATTTCTTCCTCCTCTCCTCCTACCTCTTGCACCTGAGCGCCTTAAGTGACGTTTCGAAGCACCAACTCGCAGATCCAACCTCGTGGCACACACATTTTCTCAGGTAGGGTTTGTTTTTATGTTTTACATTGTTTTTCTCGATTTTAGCTTAGTGTTTTATTATGTTTTATTTCTTTTCTTCTCCCTCCCCGCGGTTTTTTCGCCAAAGACATGTAGGCAGCATTTTTGCCGCCCATGTCTTTTTTCAAGCTTTTGTGCAAAGGCGGCGAAAATCGCCGCCCTTCCATGCTCTCCCCTTGTCAAGAGCAGTAGCGGTGATTTTTTCCACCTCTACATTTTTTAGGCTTTTTCTAGCAAGGGCAGCAATTTTCACCACCCTTGCATTCTTCTTGCAAGGGCGGTGAAAATCACCACCACTGCATCCTAACTGCAAGAGCGGAAAAAATCGCCGCCCCTGCATCCTACTCGCAAGGGCGGCAAAAAATGCCGCCTCTGTTATTTTTTCTAATATGCAAGGGTGGCAATTTTCACTGCCCCTGCATTTTTCTTTAATTTTCAGCTCTCTAAATTTTTTCTGAGTTGTCCCTTTCGCGTGTTTTCTTTCTCATTTTCCACTCCTTTGCTAACCTGGCCTATTTAAGTGACCTCCAGTAACCCATGTCACTTAAATTGTGCTCTCTCTCTCTCACTCACTCTTCTTTCGTCTGTAATCATGGCAGTGGCACCTTCAGCAAGCTCCTATACATCTGCTCTCATCCAATCAAGACTGTCCTTTATGATGAAAGAATCTCCCTCAAAGGTGAAGAGCATGAAATATAAGTACCAGGGTGTCTTTCTGCCTACATCACTCACCTCGAATGTCGATGACATTCGAGATACCGAGATTGGCCACGTTGACATGGCCGAATTCCTGAAACGAACCAAGGCAACAAATCCCAGCACTGGAATAAAAAGAATTGTTGAGAGCAACATCCACCTGGTGGCTGCCTTTTCGGTAGCAATGCATCATGCAAAATTTGTCCTCCAGTGCACGCAATTTTACAATAAAGAGACCAGATCGGTCTCAGACGCCAGTGGCGGCATGATAATTCGGTTAGACCCTGATTTTATCGACAAAGTTTTCCTGTGTCCGTCAGCCATCGAAGTAACCCAAATTAACTTCGAGAACACACAAAAAGAGTACGACAAAGACCCAAAAAGGGCAAAGAAGGTCATGAATTATAAATGGCTAAAGACTCTGAGGATTAGTCTCTCTAGATGGCCAAAAAGCTTCCCCAAAATTGATTTCGTCGAAGAAGTTGGTGACTTAATCACCCTCCTCAGCAGAGTACAAGGCCTCCCGTCCTCTTCACAATTCCATAAATAGATGTATCCGTTCATTAAAATCATCCTTCAAGGTAAACAGACCATCTTTTGGAGGGAACAAATCAGCAACGCTATCCACGAACAACTGACCAGGGTACAAACTTCCTTCAAATTCTACATGACCTCGTACCTGGTCTATATAGCTGTCGCAATGCGATCTTTCTCGAGTTTGACAACAGAGGGAGATAGAAAGACCACCCCGGTCTACTCATACTATCCATAACTGACGCTTCAAGGGTCAACACGTCATTTCAGGTGAGTAAATGACGTTTTCTTCATCATATTCTTGTGTCTCTTCGATCTTCAGCTGGAGCAGAAGAGAATATCAGACGAGGCCTGGATGGTGGTGAACGGTTACGGCTGCATGTTCCTCAAGTTCCCTATGTTTTACTATCTTCAAGTGGGTTTCTACCAAGGATACCCTTATATGCTCTCCAAATTCCCTTCAGACAGGTTAGTCCTAATGGAGCTTTGTTGACAACTGCTTGTCATGCACATGAAGCAGATGGAACTTAAGAGACCCGGTTTCAAGTTCCCTATCCAGATTGGCAGGTTTTCAATTGCTACATCAACCAAAGCCAAGGTTATGAAAATAGAAATACAGATGGTTACCATCAAACCATTCAAGAGACGGGAGAAATTTGACTTCAGGGGAGTCAGAGAGAAGATTAGAAGAAAGACTCAGTTCCACGAACCCATGATTGAGGATATCTGGGTGGACCTAAGGATGGCTGATGAAATAAGGAAAATAGACTATTACCACCTCACACTGGAGCAGATAGAATACCTCGAACTTGCAGAAGTCCCTTCTGGTTTAGTTGATGATGGGAACATCATAAACATCAGGTATCTGATAGAAAAGGTTGCTGGTTCCCCTATCCCTCCAGTTCAGTGGTCTCAAAAGGAGTTGACCTCACTGAGGAAAAGATTTGAACCAATATTGGATAACACCAATGATTGGTTAGCAGTAAAAGGGATCACCCTAAAAGAATTCGTCACAAGATCAGAGGCTGAATACCAAGCAGAGTTGAAGAGGAAGGCAGAAAACCAAACAAAAAACAAAGGTGACGTTCCTTCACCTTCTAAGTCTCACAAGCCTAGGATCATCTTTATTTCCAAAAAGCCTAAGTCAATACAAGAGCCTAAATCAGCAGCTGAAAGAACCAAAGGTCAAAGCCCCGAGGCACAGACAGCTGAACCTATGAAGACACAGGATCAACCTTCAGAACGACCAAGCGTTGGGTCTCCAATCTCACTGAGACAAGCACAACTGATCCAGAGCACCTCTCCTTCTCCCCCTCAATCTCTTACGGTGCCCGCTTCTCCTATCTCTCCAATCAGTGTTCCATCTTCCGAAGCCACTTCCCCTTCCAGGGTTGTTTTTGGTGATCCTCAGGGTCCTTCAACAGGTTCCCCTCGCTCTTTCGGGTCCATTCCAAGTCTATTATCTCCGTCTTTCAACCTGCCACCAAGCCCTGCACCTGAGCTAGAATAAGTAGTTGATACAGTTTCGCCAGTTACTCCAATTGCAACTACTGCCACCACCGGTAGTGTGAAAGTTGTTACAGTGACACCGACAGAGGCAACCATTGTTACAATGGGTACTTCTCTCCTGCCTTGGATGTCTGCTTTCACGTCTAAAAGAAAGAAAATGGCCATCTCCCCAGATGAATTCGATTTTGGCAAGATAGTGCCGACAAAAGTAAGGGCTCCTAAGAGGCCAAAAATCCTCTCTAGGTTGGTCAAAGAAAAGGGGCAAAAATTTCTATAAATTGCCAAGCCTCCTCAGGACGCAACCCTTGAGGGTTTTGAAATGAGCAGTTATTTCGTCTCTCGTGTTGAACTTGGCAAAGTTACTCACGAAGGGGCGAAGAGCGATCTTCAGTCAGCAATGGACATCATGGTCCAAAAATTTGATAGGGAAAAGGAGATGAAGGATTTTTATAAAGCCAAAATTGAGCAGTTAACAGCAGTGATCAAGAGGTTCACTATTCTGACTGAGGCATCAACTCCAGAGGCCTTTTTCGTGGATGATTCAGTCATTCAGAAAGCCAAAAAGACCTATTTAAAGGGGAAAGTCATGGAGGAATATGTTGAAAGGATGCACAATCAGGGAGTCTCTTTGCTATCAGAAGTTGCAGAAAGAACAGGTAAAATGAAGAGATTGAAAACTCAAGTAGACGATTTTGTCTCCCTTATCTTTCAAGAAATTGATAGCTTAGAGAAAGATCTCAGCAAATGGAAGGAAATGAAAGATCTCAAAAAGAGTACCCTGATATCTATTGGTGTCATCCCCAACAAAGATTCCTATGTTGAGATCAAGGAGTCAATGATTTTCAAGATTCAGGTACTCAAGGATCTAATTGATGATCTCAAAGCTTTCAAGGAAGCTAGTGAAAAGAGTGACCTGAGCCTGCTGAACAAGTTAGAAGAGCTGCCATGCAACTTGACTTCTGAGGACCATCAGTTCCTTCTGGCAGAGGAAATGATTCAGAGTTTTGAAGGGATGATCCAGAAAGATTTCAAAGGAGCATCTTTCTCAATGACTTCGGTGGACAACATTCTGGATGCTCAGTTAACTTTAGAGAATTTGAAATCCAGGTTAACTGGCCACTCTAAAGCCATCACAGCACTGAAAAATGCACTGATCAGAGCAAGGGTCATCTCCAAGAATGCAGTTGCGCCAAACAACATAGGAATTCAGGCATCAATCTCCATGTACAATGCTCATTTGAAGAAGTCTGGCAGCAATAATTGACTCTCTCTCTCCTTCTCTCTTCTTCTATCCTTATGCATTTCTGTTTCATGCAGAATACATGCAATTTTGTAAATGCGTAATTACATGTAAATATTTTGGAAAATATCTAAAAGTCAAAGATGAGTCATCTTTGACCAAGATATTTTATATTTTATTATTTTCTATTTTTGAGGGTTTTCTCCCTATATATAGTGGGGACCTCATTTGTAAATGATCTTAGAAAAATTAATAGCAAACACTCTGCTGAGATTGAAGCAACTTTTGAGACTTTGTGCTCAAACTTGTAAATCATGTTTTGATTAAATAAATGAGAAGCAGTTTATTTCAAATTTTGTGTTGAGATTATCTGTGTTATTTAGGAAATAATTCTTATGTCTTTTTCCTGGTAATATCTTGTTTATCTGATTTAATAAGCAAAGTAGGTGTGTTATTATTATCTAAGGGCACTTCTCGAGGGTAGAAAATAGACTTTGTGCTACTTTTACCTTTGAGATTCTTTTATCTTTTGTAGCTTCAGGTGAAGACTTTGTGCTTCACTTTACTCTATGGTTGTACTTGTTCTAGATCTGTGGAGAAGCTATGAAAGACTTTGTGCTTGCGTGAGCGTTCTTGTGGATTTTGTTACTTCGGATAATCTCTTGTTCTTCATTTGATACCATTTCTGAAAGAAGAGGAGTGTTGTTAGCTTTAGACCAAGAATTTTACTCTTTTGTCCTTCATACATTACCTCTGAAAAAAGAGGGGTAAATGCTGTTATACCACCCTCATGTGTTATTTTCTGCTTAATCATATATCTAGCACATAAATATTGATAGGAAACCTCCCCTTGATGAGAGGAGAGATTTACTTTGTTTAGATCTGGTAAAACCATACTTTTCAAGGTGGTAAATCTCCCTTATGCTGTGGCTGATATCCCCATTTTGTCATCAGTTAGTTGACGACAAAATATTCATCCAACAAGGCAGATCCTTATTAAGAGGTTGGGCATTCCATACAAAAGGCTCAACAAAAGGAGGATCAAGGTTCACCCATCCATCTTGACTGATCTCAAGTGGAGCCAGTGAAACTATGATACCCCTATGAGGAGGTTGGTCAAGAGGGGTGTAGCTCATGGTGTAGGTACCACTCCCCAAGTGGTTGAGTAACACTTGCCAATCCTTGAACTCGAGTGCCACCTTTTCAACCTAGGCTTGGATTTGCATAAGAGTCGATGAAATAATAATCAATGTGTCATTAACAAAGAGCTTTACTGATAGTTTTGCATTGTTAAAAAACTTTGAATTTCTAGATTAACATAGTTGAAATAAAATAATAGCTCTAAAAAAGTTTCATAGGAAAGCAATGTATGACAACTTAGCTTTATCCCCATAAAGGATCATGTGCCAAGAGAAAGGTTCTCGGTGGAAAAGTCAAAAAATGCTGTGAATCCAATCTAAGGGAGTTGGAGCTCTTAGACACGTCCAAATGAGATGTTTGAAAGCCTTAGGTCTAGAGTCAGTCATGCATTTGGGTTGAGCAATCCCAATGTGTAAGAGGCACTTCCCAAGAGAAAGGCCTTGATACACCAAACACTTAGAGGAAATATGCAAGTTTGGGTTCAAGCTTGGCATTCCATATTTTGTTAAGTTTGGTAAGCCACGTCTTAGATGAATAATTTAAATTCCATCACCTATTTAACTTATCTAAAGTAGAGGAAAATAGGCACATGATATGTTAGGAGACCCCTTATCCAACGGAAGCACAATTGATTACTTTCTTATAAGCAATTAAACACGGAATTATATCAGAATGATAAAGTAATTAGAAACTTGAGACAACAAAGAATTTGAGAGACAATACACACTCTTGTATTAGATATTACTAGAAGAAAATACAATAAGAAAGATGCCACTTCTTCCTCCACCTCAAAGGCTTGCCACACCTCAAGACCTTCTTCCCTCTCTCTCTTGCTCAACACAACTCTATAACCTGAGTTATTATCCCTCCTTGAATGCTTCAGCTGATCTCTTTGACCTTACACCTGTAAATATCCTTGACTTTGCTTGCTTCAATGCTTTTACTTGCCTTCTTGATCATTACAATACATGCCTCATGGGTCTTTAAATAGGATCCCATGGTTACAAAAATAAAAATCTAACTACAATAATTAGACACGCAGCTCGTGACTTAAATTAGCCATTTGACATGCAAACACTCGCTTCACTTAACTAACTGTTCGTCAACAGTAGTTCTGGAACGCACAGGCGACCGATGCCGGTCCCTGCTTGCCTAGTGCTGCCAACGTCGACCGACTCCCTATCATCGCTAGTTTCCTTCTGCATTGTCTGTGACTGACGTCAGTCATGATGCCGACATCGGTTCTTCTGGTTCTTCAACATCCTCTTCTTTGTGTCTACAAACAGTTGAAGCTTTTAGCTCCACACCCTAACAATCTCCCACTTGGAGATAAACAAATGCTACTGTACCTGTACCTATACACCATCTATTTTGTTCCTTTGGCTCTGTATCCCTCTTCAAAGTCACTCTTGAAGACCAACCACCACGCAAACCTGTGATGCTATACCTGTCACTTATGCCACAAGAATTTTGCTGCTCCCAAATTCTTCATGACATACTTCTGAACCAACTCTACCCTTAGCTCAGAAAACTCCCTGTATATGAAACCCTGCAACAAGTAACACAATACAGTAATAGGATAATGTAGCTAATATTATCTAACCTGATAAAGATAAAAACAATGGTCAAACCTCTATTGTCCTGCAGCCTGACTCAAGACCATATACCATAGCCTTCTGTCTCACGTGTCCATCCACTCTCTTCTCTAAAATGAGAATCCATCCCTCTATCCAGTGCTTACTTCCAGCTGACAACTCTACCAACAAATTTTTATTTGGTTCTTCTCCAAAGACTCACACTCCTCATCCATGTCAAGCTCCCATTGTTTCTAGATTCTACCTACATTACTTCTTCTGTCTTCCTAGTTCTTGACTATCAATAAGCAATATAAAGAAGGTGAACAATGAATATGAGGTTCACATACCTTTTCTGACCTCTATATGGGTGTTTGAGACTCCTTGACAGCTAACTGTCCACCCATCATCCATTTCAGTGATCGATCTCGGCCATCTCTCAGTCTGCTCCAGACCGATGTCGGTTCCCTACACTGACCTTGACTGTCGACGTCGTTACCCCTGGCCGACGTTGATGTCCCTCCTATCGACGTCAGTCCTGATGACTGACATCGGACTTCTCCTACCCAACCTACTGACCCTACTGGTCTGCACATGACTAATGTCGGTGTCTGGCTGACCGACGTCAGTGTCTGTGTGTTCCTGTGAGTGATGAATTCTTCATCTGTGAGCTCATCTTGGATCAAATCTCTGTCCATACTGCCTTGCTCATATTTATTCAGTGCCTGTAACTGTTCTCTGGCCTTCATCTCCTCTAAAAACACCAAGACTTCCCTGTTCTTGTCAAAAGCATCAAATTTTTTTTTCCTGCAATGAACTCTATCTATGCTTTCCAAATCTGAACACATACTTTTTGAATCAAGAACGTCCATTCCCTTCTTATTCATGTGACCAAGCCTATTAAGCCACATCTTCAAATCTACAGCTGAAGTAGATAAACCAGAAGTAGAATCAGTAATACAAGTAGATAGATAAAGAGTACTTACTTTCTTACCTCTTGCTAAAATAAGTGCTCCCTTGGTAACCTTCCAAGAATCCGTTGTGAGGGTTATTGTGCATCCCTCATCACCCAACCTTCCTACAAAAATCAAAATCTGCTTCAGAATTGGAACATGCATGACCTCTTTCAACACCCATGTGTTGTCAATCTGTAATCTCAACTGCACTTTCCCTTTGCCAACTATCTGACAAGACATACCATCCCCTAAATAAAGCACTCTAAAGTCTCCCTATTCATACTCATAGAACAAATCTCTGTTTGGGGATGCATGAAAAGATGAACCAGAATCTAAGATCCATGATCCTATCTGACTATCCAAAGAAAGTATGAGAGCATCCTGTACCACAATATTTGCATCCTTTGCATCTTCAATACCTGCATGTTGATTCTCTTTATCTCTCAACCAACACTCCTTCTTTGTATGTCTTTTCTTTCCACAAAACTAGTAGGTAATACCTTTGGACTCGGATCTCCTTCCCGACCTTGATTTCCCTTGCTCAATCTTCTCCCTTTACCTTCCCCTGCTTTCTGCACTTAGAGCATTCTCTGATGATTCACTTGAGCTTCTCCTACGTATTTCCTCATTCAAGATCACACTCACAACATCATCAAATTTTAAGATTTTAGAAGCAGATGCAGAATTACTTACTGCCATAACCAAACTGTCCCAACTTTCAGGCAAAGAACATAAAATCAAGAGAGCCTTTACCTCATCATCAAAAACAATATTGACTGAAGCTAATTGGTTTACCAAACCATGGAAATAACTGAGATGAGTATGTATCGATCCACCTTCCTGCATTTGCAAAGTAAATAGCTGCTTCATAAGATATACCTTATTAGAAGCCGAGGGATTTTCATATAAAATTTCCAAGGACTTTATCAACTCTTCCATTGTCTTGCACTGTGATAAGCTGGAAATCACAGACGATGCAAGGCTCAACCTTATGGAACCTAGAGCCTTCCGATCAAGAACATTCCATTCTTCATTCTTCATATCTATGGGCTTGCATGCAACCCCACCCAATGGTAAGTACAGATCCTTCTGATACAGATAGTCCTCAATCTACATCCTTCAGTGTTGATAATTCTTGCCGTTAAACTTCTCCATTCGTAGCTTACTTTCTTCTGCCATTGCTGAACTCCCACTCAATCAGAAAACCCTGTGAATGCCCTGTAATCAAAAAATAACCTGCTTCCTACAAACCGTAGCTCTGATACCAACTATTAGGAGACCCCTTATCCAATGAAAGCACAATTGATTACTTTCTTATAAACAATTAAACACGAAATTATACCAGAATGATAAAGTAACTAGAAACTTGAGACATCAAAGAATTTGAGAGACAATACACACTCTTGTATTAGATATTACTAGAAGAAAATACAATAAGAAAGATGCCACTTCTTCCTCCACCTCAAAGGCTTGCCACACCTCAAGACCTTCTTCCCTCTCTCTCTTGCTCAACACAACAACTCTATAACCTGAGTTATTATCCCTCCTTGAATGCTTCAGCTGATCTCCTTGACCTTACACCTATAGATCTCCTTGACCTTGCTTGCTTCAATGCTTTTACTTGCCTTCTTGATCATTACAATACATGCCTCATGGGTCTTTAAATAGGATCCCATGGTTATAAAAATAAAAATCTAACTACAATTATTAGACACACAGCTCGTGACTTAAATTAGCCATTTGACATGCAAACACTCACTTCACTTAACTGACTGTTCATCAACAGCAGTTCTAGAACGCACAGGCGACCGACGCCGGTCCTTGCTTGCCTGGTGCTGCCGATGTCTACCGACTCCCTACCGTAGCCGGTTTCCTTCTACACTGTCTGTGACCAACGTCGGTCATGATGCCGACACCGGTTCTTCTAGTTCTTCAGCATCCTCTTCTTTGTGTCTGCAAACAGTTGAAGCTTTTAGCTCCACACCCTAACATGATATAATAAATAAGCCTAGGGAAATAATTTATGAAATCAATATCACTATTCCACTGCCAATCCTTCCACCATCCACATGGACTCAATTGTAATCCCATCTTGTGTAACATGACATCAAGTATCAATTTTTAAATATATAGAATATAAGGTAAGTCTGTATCAAGAAACTTTTATGTGTTTTTCAATAAGAGCCATAGGATCTCAAGAGGAAGTCAAATCATTAACTATGTAAATTCTTTTTTTGAATAAAATGGAGTTTTTAGTCTTGACATATCTATAAAATAAAGACTATTATTGGTGATAATAAGGATCACCAGATATTAAGGTCATTAAAAGACCAACCAATGTGAAATCAACCCCCAACCCATCTTAGAAAAAGCTTCATAGCTTCAAAGGCTTTCCAAATTCTCTTGATCACAAAAGTACCTTCTATCTTGATGGGGGCAATGGTAATCAACAAAGTGTACAAACCAATGTTCTTTCAACTGGCTTTACCATAAGGCGTGCCTACAAAAATGCAATGCCTCAAAAGTATTTTCTTGGCCTCATTACCTTTAATTGCCCTGACCACCCATTTGGCACATAAAGTAGTGTTTTGTCTATAAACATCAATGATACCAAGTCCTCCTTTGTCACAAGGAAGGCAAAAATTATCCTCAACAACTCTAAGGAAGCCTCAAGTTTGCTTCATATTATCCCAAAGAAAATCACTAATTATTTTTGCTAATTTATCATACAAGGATTTAGAAGGGACCCAACATAATGAATAATAGACATGAGTCTATGCGAGGATTTTGGTGTAAACCTAAAACTTACCTACTAGAGAAGGAGGCTTATAAATCCAATAAGATATATTCTTTTCCACTCTATCAATAATATATTGCTATAGTTCTGAAGGAGAACTGTCAAAAGAAAAATGAATACCTAGAAATTTGAAATTTTCTATTTTTGTATCCACTTTCATTGATAAGGTTGGAACCACTATGACAAGGGCATTATGCTCTCTCTATAGCACTGAGTTTCAGCCCATTGTAAATTGGACCTTGAAGCTTTGCAAAAACTATCAATGCATTGAAGTGCCTTGTTGAAAGAGGCTTCTTACACATCGAAAGTGAGGAAAGTGTCATCTACAAAGTGACCATTGATGAGTTGAGAGCTAAAATGAGGAATAAAAATACCCTTGATAAGCCCTCCATTCACTCTGTTCACAAGAAGATAACCAAATGCTACAGTGACCAAAATATACAAAATAGGGGCAAGAGGGCAACTCTGTTTAATGTAGAGAAAGAGTCCAAAGCTATCAAACTTGTGTCAATTGATAGTGAGACACGTTTATGCTTTAGATAATAAATTTTGAATTATTGAGAGAAAGAATTGACCAAAACCTAAGGCATTAAGCATTTTCATAATAAAGGGCAACTTAATCCAATCATAATTTTTTTCAAAATTGAGTTTGAGAAAGATGGTCCTGTTGTTACTAGGATTTTCACCCTTTGAGGAGATGTCTCAATGTTCCTCATCCAAGTGGCACAATTGAAACACCTTTAGGCTTGTGGGTAGCCTATGAATGAGATGAATCTCTAGATATGACTAGCTCCCTTGATGTATCACTTTGGATCACTACTACACCTAAATTTTATGAGGGAAAAGGGAGAGAGAAAAATAAAAACAAACTATTCTAAGGGAGGTGATATACCAAATTTATTGATGACTACCAACTAGTTGCATGTTACACATGAAAATAAGAGACTAACCAAACATACACTTCTCCAATCTGCATCTTCTTACATCAATATTACATTATGAGGTTAAGACAAGAAGCTTTTAATGGCACTAGTGAATGAACTAACTCACTCAACCTTTACACTTCCTTGAACACTTCACATGCCCTGTAAGAAGAAGCTTTCCAACTGCAAATAGGTGAAAGAATGAAACAACAATGCTAAGAAAATAACAAGTCATCACTAAGCAAAATAAATTATCTAAATAAACACATTATGAATAATTATGGAAGAGGTAAAAATCATTAGTCTTATTAATCAAATGGTATTCAAATGAGTAAGGCTTTGCCATACTTAGGTGGAGCATAAGTTACAAAGGCCAAAATGGCTAGTTCTTATAAAACATGAGAGAGAGAGAAGAGGAAAAATAAGTCCAAAGGTCACATGGACACTTTTAAATTTGAGAAAATGAGTTACATGTGCATGGGAAGAGAGTGTGAAATTAACCATGAAAGGTTAGGAAGCACAAGTGTCACCCAAAGTCATAAAACTCATGAAAAGTGGCATGAAATTCCCTCTAGTGGCTCAAAAAGTTGCCTACATGATTTATCCATGTTTGAACATCCCAAAACTGATTATGGACATGTATAATAATTGGAATGAGAGGGAAGGATTTTAGACATGTCTCTCCATGCATTGGTTTCAGTCTTGGTCATCTGAAATATTTCCAAAATGAGCTATCACCATCTGCAGTCCAAATAATCTTCTTTCATGCACCCTACACACTTGGCCTTAAATTCAGCTTTATTTTCACATGAAAATACATAAAATTAAGTTTATTACATGTTTTAATACCCTCCATGGCCTTAGAGGTATTATGGATACCTTAAAATCAGCTTACTTGAAGTTTTCCACCCTTCTCACTAGCTTGGTTACTATGCCAGTTTTGACTAGTTAAGATGAGAGCTATCATTTGAATGCCTAGGAGTTTTTTCAAGGCATGAAATGACCATAGTGAGTTATTAAAAGTATATATATTCCTCCCAAACTTGATTTCATGTTTAGAGTCATTCTAGAACCTGTAAAACACACAAAATAGTCAAAAGTACCCTATTTTATACACTATCTGTACAATTTCATACAATCCAATAGGATGGGGAGGACCTTGAGAGAGTCTTCTACAACCTCCAATCACTTTCCTCCAATCAATTTCATGGTCAAACTAGTCCATTTGTATTCACTATCTCCTTCATTCCTTCCTCAGGTCTAGACTAAGGGTTCAAGAGGGTTTTATATAGTTTTACCCTCTTAATCTTTGTTCATGAAGGTTGGACATTGGAATTTCAAAAAAAATTAAAAAATGCAAATTTTAAGACCCTTTTAAATACCTCCAAACTTATTATATTCCCATGCATAGCCTCAAGGGAGAAGTGAGCACTTCAACTTGGCCTATTAAGTTTTTTTCTCCAATTTACATAGGCCTGAGTTGGTTTTGAGTCCAAAAATGGCTTACTTGTGCTTTATCTACAAGTTTGAGACTTTTAAACATCTTAAATGACATTATACACATGCTTCAAAAGGTTGTAATTCTCATCTACATCTAGAAATAAAAATGACCTCTCATTTGGGCACTAGGCTTGAACCTTGCCTAATAACCCTGTTGTAACCCTTATGGTCTAGTCCATCCAATTAGGTTTATCTTCATTACACCAACTTTAAAACATATTTATTGAACCCATAAACATGTTTTAATAGGTTATAATGATCGTCTCAAGGTGGAAGTGATGATGACTCTCCATTTGGTTTCTAGGCTTAACCCTGCCCAAGTAGGCTTGATTGCAACTTTAAGAGTCTAGGCCATCCTGTAAGGCTTATCCCCTCTGTGATATGTTTCCATGCTTTCCATATGTGTTTTTAAACTCCACACACATTTTTTAATGGTCTCTCTAGATTTTGGTCTCATCTTTCTACCTTAATCACCAAAACATGTCAGTTTTATTCACAAGAGAATGCCCTCTGTCTGAGATAAAAAAGGCACTCCCATATTTTTTCATACAATGTTGATAATTATATGATATTATATAGGTTATAAATATCTTCTCCATAAAAATTCAACCTTTTTTCATGTGATTAGACCATCTGAAAACACTAAAAACTGAGACAAACTGCTAGAAGAGGGAGTGTGCATGGTTTGACTTGTGGACTATAGGTTGCATAGTTAGGACCTTATCTATGATTGATTTTACATCATGATGGTGTCATAATGTTTTTATAATTTTTATTAAGGTTATTTATCCTTCATTAATACCTTCAACCTCTCACAAGTCCCTCATACTCCTGCCTGGTCAAGACCAAGTGCAATTTTTCTGACTGTGTTTGCTCAAGGCAGCATACCTATAGGTGGATTTTCATGTTTGAATCTTGAGATAATTTCCACAACCTAATATTATTACCTTAGGTTCAT
Organism: Torreya grandis; assembly: GCA_037957365.1. Taxonomy (NCBI): domain Eukaryota; kingdom Viridiplantae; phylum Streptophyta; class Pinopsida; order Cupressales; family Taxaceae; genus Torreya; species Torreya grandis. Next base: position 710,548 of record JARHVA010000564.1, read on the forward strand.
TTCATTTTTTTTGGTTTATTTTTTTCACCTTGTATAGGCTAGACCTCATCAAAACACACTCCTTGCTCTTTGGCTCTCACAGTCAACTACAATTGACTGTGAGAGGTCCTATAGGCACTCCTATCTATTTTAGGTCTTGAAGATAATAAAAAAAACATTTTGGAATCTCTATACACCATAATATAACTAAATTTGTTCCTTTTATTCTTGGAGTGAGGTTTATCATTGAGGTTATGAGTCCCATTACTCATGATAACCCTATAGCCAACCTGTAGGTGCTAATGGGAGGCAAAACATAGTATAACATCCCATTAAGTGATTCATAGATCAAAAATTTATATTTTCACTACCTGAAACCATTTAACCTTAATGCCATAATCATGTACCAAATTTGAAAACAAGGTCACTTAGCTATCTAAATCCTATAGATAAAAGTGAAGTAATTTAGTGCATAAAAGTGTGATTTTAGGTCCTTTAATAACCACTTTCTACCAATCATCAACCTTACAAACTTGGAAAATTCTTTCTCCTATATATAATATATAGAATGAGTGAAATATGATTAATCAAAATTCAATATTTCATTATTATAAAATCTCTCCAAAACAACTAGGTGCTTTGTTTTGCATGTTTAGGGAATGGATCCTTGAATTCCACAATCATTACTTATGGAGGATTCCCACTTCTATTTGCCAACCTAGATTTTCAATTAGGTCTATCATGAAGTTTTATTCACACTAGGACATCAAGGAGAGTTCATCATCTATTTCAACACTTCAAAATGATTCCCTTGCTCTCTTTGGTACCACATGTAAGTGGTTATTCTAATGCACAAGTAGTAAATGTTCTTGTGAGAAATGTGTATGATTTGTAGGTTTCTATGTAGTTTATGCCTTTTTAAAAGTTTCAAAAGTAATTTCTTCACATTAATACTTCATGGATGATTTCCATTACTTATTCCATCCTTCTTCATACAAGTACTCTCAGTTCTCTGTGTTATGGCTTGTAGGTGCATTCTCATGTATAGGTAGTAAGATAGGATTGTAGGTAGTTTGCAAGATGTGATATCTTGAGGTTAGTTTTATGCCTTTACAAAGTTATCAAAATACTCTTATCACTTTGAAGGATTGAATGACTTATCAAAACTCCCATTCTACCATGATGTCATCTCAAGAGGCTCCTGTAGATGAGTATAAAAGCAGAAGGCTATGAATGACTGGATACCATAGCCCCTTCTTATGCCAAGTGGAGGTTTTTATTTGATGATATTGATATTAAAACATATTAAATATCATGATATCTTTGTTACACTTTCATGAATCATGTTAACTAGGTCAACCACAAGTGCTTCAACATGACTGTAAGTGAAATTGAGAAAAGAGTTGACTGCGAGTGTAACAAGACCAAAAATCTGATCAAATCATGATGTAATGAAATAAATCATTAAATTAGGAAAAAAAATTCATTGAGATGTGTGAAACATAACATTATAGTTTCATGAGACCTCTACAGAGAACCAAACATTCTACAACAAGGAAAACTTGATTGAAGCTTCACAATGGTGACACCTTCCTACAACATGAAATAATTTGCTCATTAAAACACAATGAAACATGAAAACAAACATGTATATAATATAATATGATATCCAATATCCTCTAGAGTCAACATCACCAATTGGTTTGTATGGACTAGTCCAAAAATGAGCAAAACCTATAAGGTGCAAGAAATAATGAGCAAAAAAACATAGTTAGCTTCATGATGATGGTTAATAAAGAAAAAAACACTATTATTAAAACTATTTTTATGTAAATGAATCTCTCTGAGTTTTATTTCACCTACCAAAGGCATTTAACTTGAAATTTCTCCAACTGATCATACCAAGCATGAACTGTTGATCACTTCTGCATGTCTAGAAGGGCAAGAAAGGAACAAAATAGTTTTGGGCCTTTTTTTTATCACTTATAAAGAATTTAAAGCATTGATATCAGTGTAAGGAAGATTAATATACATTACATTACCTTCTCCCACTGTCACCTTCCCCCATGGGCCATACAAGTGTTAAATTCTTCTCTTTTCTCAAGAAAAATACTTTTTATTTTGAAGAACCTACCACTTTCAGTTATGCATAGTTTATTGAGGCATAATAGGACACATGTCACATGAAATCACCCTTATTACACCTTCAAAATTCCTTATGAGGTCGTATAACTCATTAAATGCCCTATTTTGACCCCAAAATGACTCAAAATGACAAATTGACTAATATGACTAAGACCAAGGCTAATATGACATTAAATAACATAAAATAACTTATAATACACCCCATGATGAGATATTAGACCCTTAAAAATCTAAAAAGTCAATTTTTTACCTATAGAGGTTCCAATTTGACCTATAGGGTCAAATTTGGTCAATAAATTGATGACTCATAGGGGTAGTATGCTTGCTATACTAACTAGACCATAGCCTTATCAATCCATTAGGATTATGGAGTAATATAAATTTTGAGACACAAAAAGAGGACCTTGACAACAATATTTGATCAAGACAAGACCAATTGACTACCTCAACCAAATAAAGTAAAAGACACACACAAAATTAAAAAAAAACACACTAACAAGACACACGTGCTCAAAGCACTTAGGGAAATTAAAAAATAAATAGCTATGGAAAACTAGCAACTAAGCATACCTCCTTTATAGGATCAAAAAGGAAAGTTTATTGAATCTTCTTCTTCATGAGATGAATCATAGTACAAAGCATGTTTCTCCTTAGATTGGATGCTTTGTGGATCAGACCTCTTCCTTGGCACTTCACTTTATCCGATCTCAAGTAGATCATCCTTAAATAGGTCTCCAATGTAGATATATTACTCTTGAAATTGTATAGATACCTCATACTACTGCCCACTATTCATCTCATGATTAACTAGTATCTTCTTGGTAGGCATGGATTCAAGAGGATTAGTTTCTTATTCCTTAAAAGATTGAGGCCAATAGGATCTTGTTCCATCCTTCAGGAGGTGATGTGTTTCTATCAACTGATTGAGAGGATGATATCTCATTTTGATGACTTCAAACTTATCATCATGAAATGCATATACCTCTTGAAAGGATAGATTTGAAAGGTTGATTTTGTTTTGCATACTCACTTGAGTGCCAAGGATTCCTTCTACATGTTTGAATAGATCATAGCCTCATTAAAGAAGAATATATCCTGATCTAATGATTGAAAACAAGTCATCCAAAGGTTGGTGTGGATCTTGTTCTTTCCCATCCATGATATCTTTCACAGTGATGGAAGAACCAATGATCATTTCTTCCTCCTTGGCAAAAGGAAAACATTCTTCCATATCAACCTAATATTAAGATTCAACACAAGATACCACATCTTATTTAGAATTTGTAACCTCTTGAGGGACCTCAAATTACATCTCAACTATCCTAACCTAACTTTTCTCCTCAAGGATTACAATATCCTCTATTTATTTCTCCCTCTTGGTGATACCAATGCTAGGCATTTTGTAGTCGAGTGAACTAGTCCAATGAGGCTACCAAGGAGTTGTGTTTTATTCAAGAAAGAGTTATGAATTTTCCTCAACCAAATGATCATATTTAGGATCTCATACCATAGGTACATCAAGGAAAAGGTTGATGGGGTGAGGACAAGATGAACTAGCTAGTGGAGGTGGCACATAGATCTCAAAATCAGATTGAGAGTGAAATGTAGGGGATTCTTTTGGAAGCTCTTGAGGAAAGGGAGGAAAACCTTGGGATAAAATAGCTTGGTTTTGTTCCTTCCATTTGAAAATGAATTAATTGACATCTAATTTATCTTGAGGACTCTCTTGAGGAAGGGTAGATGGGGTGTGTTTAGGCATAGGATTTTCTTTTGGGTCTAAACCTTCCATCACACCTTGACTTAACAATTTCATCCTTGACTATAACTCTTCAATTTTCTTGGCTAGGTTCTTTTGGAAAAGTCTCTCTTGGAGTCAATAGGAATTATCATGAGGATGAGGAGCATAAGATGGCTGACATGGAAGACAAGAGGTCTTTTGAGGAAGGGTGGGAGGGTCTTGCATAGGATCAAGTTCTTTCTCAACTTCACACTCCTTATCAAGGCTTCTATCTTCTTTATTTCTCCATGACTACAATATCTTATTATAGATTAAGATGTTAGGATTAGGAATATCTTCTTGAGATGGTGATGCAATTTGAGGAGTGGATGAAGTGTTCAATAAACTTAGGATCTCCTTAGGATTGGATTCTCCACCTTGTATCCAACTTGGAATCTCATATTAAAGGTCATTTATTGAGGTGGGGATGTAATTGGAGAGGTAAATGAGGGATTAGATTATATTTATTTTATTATGAAATGGACTACTGCATATGTATATTATCCAACTCAATCTTCCTATCAATATTTTCTTCAAAAATAAGGTTTCTCTTTTCAACTCTCTCTTCCAACTAATTGGGAAAAAGATGACTTTGATAAGCTTGATTAGGTTCATGAGTTGGAATCATGTAGGAGTGATAGTAATCTTGGGGAAGTAGATTAAAGTTTGATAGGTTTGGTGAGGTTACTTCTCATGAATTTTTAGCCTATCTTCTAAGGATGAAACTAGGCCACTCACATCTAACATCTCACTTATAAGCCTTTGCCAATTGGATCTCTTAATAGGTGCACACTCTCTTTTGACCAACTCTAATGCATCTCACACCTTATGAATAAGATGAATAGGAACCTCTTGACCATATCCCCTTAGAGTATCAAGATCTGACATGCACTTCTCATAGCCCAAAAGAGTTTGCTTAAAAGTGGAAATAAACCGATTAGAGAAGTGACTAAGTTGACTAGGAGCAGGATATGGAGAAGGCTAATTGTAGGGCTGATACACTTCATGAATGTGCTGATACACATGAATGGGATGATACACTTCATATTGGAGTTGGTAAGGATCATGATAGGGCTGATAGGGGATGTTATAGGCTTGATATACCTCACCAACTTGTGTAAAACAAAACTCAACACCAAAGTCAGCCATGAAACTTCATTAGGAAACAAGAACACAAGGAATGATTATAAACAATCTTCAAAAAAAATATTTGGGATGCTTGACTAGCTGATGTAATCTCAGAGTCAACATTGATGCTTAGATAGATGCCTTCAAAGGCTAATGTGTTGAAAGATAACACCAAAAATATTTCAACTTTTTAGACTAAGAGTCCCATTGGGCATGCAAATAATTATTATCACTTTAATTTGTACCTTTTGAGGAGATTTATCAATTTTACTAATCAAATTATCATAATTTAAACACCTTGAGGCTTGTGGGTAGCTTATGAATGAGGTGAATCTCTAGATAGGACTAGCTCCCTTGATGTACCACTTTGGATCGCTACTACATCTAAACTTTGTGAGGTAAAAAGGAGAGATAAAAATGAAAAAAAAAAATCCTAAGGGAGGTGATACACATAATTATTGATGACTACCAACCAACTACATGTTACACATGAAACCAAGAGACTAACCAAATGTACACTTCTCCAATCTGCATCTTCTAACATCAATATTACAATATTAGGTTATGGATGAATGTTTAGGATAGGAGGATTAGATAAGAGGAATTTAATGACATTAGTAAATAAAATAACTCACTCAACCTTGAAACTTCCTAGAACACTTCACATGCCCTACATGAAGAAGCTTTCTGATTGCAAATGGTGAGAGAATGAAATAACAGTGCTAAGGAAAAAATAAGTCATCACTAAGAAAAATCAATCATACAAATAAAAACACTATTAAAAATTATTTAAGAGTTAAAAATCAGTAGTATTACTGATAAAATGGTGTGAAAATGAGCAAGGATTCTCCATACTCAGGTGGAACATAAGTTACAAAGTCCAAAATGGCTAGTTCTTATAAAACTTGAGAGAGAGAAGAATAAAAATAATTTCAAAGGTTATAAGGAAAATTTTCAAGATAATAAAATGAGTTTCATGTGCAGGGGAAGAGAGTTTTAAATGAACCATGCAATATTAGGAAGCACAAGTGTCACCCAAAGTCTTGAATATCATGAAAAGTGGCATGAAATTACCTCTGCTGGCTCAATAAACTACCTTCATGATTTATCCCTATTTTAACATCCCAAAACTAATTAGGGATAGGTATGATGATTGGAATTATATGGAACAATTTTATACATTCCTCTCCATGCATTAGTTGTAATCTTGGTCATCTGGAATCTTCCTAAAATGAGCTATCACCATTTATAGTCCAAATAACTCTTCTTTCATGCACCTTGCACACTTGGCCTCAAATTTGGATTTAGTTTCCCATGAAAATATGTAAAATTGAGTGTATTAAATGTTTAAATATCCTCCATGTCCTTAGAGGCATCAAACACACCTTAAAATTAGCTTACTTAAAGTTTTGCACACTTCTCACTAGCTTGGTCACTATGCCAGTTTTTACTGGTTGAGATCAGAACTATTGTTTGAATGCCTAGGAGTTTTTAAAAGTCATTAAATGAACATAGTGAATTATTAAAAGTATATATCTTCCTCCCAAACTTGATTTAATATTTATACTCCTTCTAGAACCTATAAGACACATATAATAGTCAAAAGTACCCTATTTTATACCCTATCCATATAACTATGTACAATCCAATAATATGGGAAGGATCCTAAGAGAGTATTATATAACCTTAAATAATTTTCATGGTCAAATTGGTATATTTATATGCACTATCTCCTTCATTTCCTTCCTTAGATCTAGACTAAGGGTTTAGGAGGGTTTTAGATAGTTTTACCCTCTTAAGCTTTGTTCATGAAGGTTGGATGTTAGAATTTAAAAAAAAATAAAAAAACAAAAAGTTTAATACCCTTTTCAATACCTCCAAACTTCCTAGATTCCCATGCACAAGCTGAAGGGAGATGTGAGCACTTTCACTTTGCCTATCAAGTTTTTTTCTCCAATTTGCAATGGCCCGAGTTGGTTTTGAGTCAAAAAATGGATTATTTATTATTTATCTATAAGTTTGATACTTTTACACATCTTAAATAACCTTATACACATGCTCCAAAATGTTTAAATTCTCATCTACATCTAGAAATAAAATGACCTCTCATTTGGGCACTAGGCTTGAACCTTTCCTAATAGGCCTATTGTAACCCTTATGGTCTAGTCTATCCAATTGGGTTTATATGAATTCAAAAAAATTTAACACATATTTAGTGACCCAAAAAACATGTTTCAATAGTTTATAATTATCATCTCAAGGTGGAAGTGATAATGACTCTCCATTTGGTTTTTAGGCTTAACCCTACCCAAGTAGGCTTGACTGCAACTTTGAGGGTCTAGGCCATCCTATAAGGATTATACCATATATGATATGTTCACATGATTTAATTATGTGTTTTCAAACTCAACATACCATATTTAATGGTATATCTAGCTTCTGGTCTCATCTTTCTACCTTCCTCTCCAAAACCTACCAGTTTTGTTCACAAGGGATTGCCCTCTGTCTAAGACAAAACAAAGGGAAATCCCCTATTTTTTAATACAATAGTGATAATTATAGGAGATTATATATGTTTTAAATACATAAAAAGAAATTCAACCCTTTTTTATGTGATTATACGCTCCAAAAATACTAAAAACTAAGATAGAATTCTAGAAGAGGGACTATGTGCAGGGTTTGACTTGTGGACTATAGGTTGCCTAGTTAGGACCTTATATATGATTTATTTTTCATAATGATGGTGTCATGAGGATTTTATAATTGTGATGAAGGATATATATCCTAAATTCATACCTTTAACCTCCCACAAGTCCCTCATATTGCTGCTTGGTCAAGACCAAGTGTAATTTTTTGACTGTGTTTACTCCAAGACAACATATTTATAGGTGGATTTGCATGTTTAAAGCATAAGATAATGTCCAAAAATTCCTCTAATTCCATTAGTTTCATTTGGAATTTATTTTCTCTATTCTATTTAACTTGCATAGGCTAGAACTCATCAAAATACACTCCCTTGCTCTTTGCCTCTCATAATCAACTATAGTTGACTGTGAGAGATCCTATAGGTTCTCTTCCCTGTTATAGGTCTTAAATATAATTAAATAAATCTATTTTAAGATATATACACCATAATATAATTTAATTTGTTCCTTTTATTCCTATAGTGAGGTTTATCACCAAGGTTATTAGGCCCAGTACTCATGGTAACCCCACAACCAGCCATTAGGTACATATTTGTGATGAACAAGGGACCTGTAGGTGCTAATGGGAGACATAAAACAATATAACATCCCATTAAGTGATTCATAGATCATAAAATGATCTTTTCACTACCTGAAACAATTTAAACTTGATGGCATAATCATGTACCAAATTGGAAAATAAGGTCACTTAGTTATCTAAATCCTATAGATAACAATGAAGTAATTTAGTGCATAAAAGTGTGATTTTAGGTCCTTCAATAACCACTTTCTACCAATAATCAACCTTCCAAACATGACAAAGTATTTCTCCTATGTAGATTATATAGAATGAGTGATATAAGAGTAATCAAAATTCAATATGGCACTATTATAAAATCTCTCCAAAATAGCGAGGCACTCTATTTTGCACGTTTAGGGAATGGATACTTGAATTCCAAAATCATTACTTATGGTGGATTCCCACTTCTATATGCTAACCTAGATTTTCAAGTAGGTCTATCATGAAGTTTTCTTCACAATAGGACCTCAAGGAGAGTTTAATGATCTATTTCAACACTTTAAAATGGTTCCCTTGCTCTCTGTGGTACCACCTATAAGTGGTTATTCCAATACACAGGGAGTAAATGGTCTTGTGAGCAATGTGTATGATTTGTAGGTTTCAATGTAGTTTAGGCCTTTTAAAAAGTTTAAAAAGGAATTTATTCACATTAATAATTCATGGATGAGTTTTATCACTTTATCCAACCTTATTCATGTAAGTACTCTCAATTCTCTATGCTATGACCTATAGGTGCATTCTCATGTATAGGCAGTAAGATAGGATTGTAAACAATTTGCATGATGTGAGCTCTTATGGTAAATTTTAGGCTCGTAAAAAGTTATAAAAACATTCTTATCAATATAAATTATTGAACCACTTATCAAAAATCCCATTTTACCATGAATTCATCTCAAGAGGCTCCTGTAGATGAGTATAATAGCAGAAGGATGTGAATGAGTATGTTGACTGGATACCATAGTCCCTTATTATGCCAAGTGGAGGTTTTTATTTGATGCTATTGATATGAAAACATATTAAATATCATGATATTGATGGGGAATCAAGAACAACACACCTGTTCTGATCCCACTTATTAGGATCTTGCTCCTCAAAAAGAGCACAATATGATTACCAAATACAAGCAATTAAACATGCAAAAATATCCAGAAGTACAAGTAACTAGAATTCACAAATAGCACAGAATATGAGAGACAATACACTATCTTGTATTAATACTCATTCAAAAAGAAAATACAATAAAGAAGATGCCACTTCTTCTTCCACCTCTCAGAGGCTTCCCACACCTCAAGGGCTCCCAGTAATTCTCAATCAAGAGTTCACTCTCCTACCAAAAATGGTCCCAACACACAACTCACACATAGAATTGGTGTTCACCTCTCCAACCAGTCAGTAATAACCCTACCAGTACACCAAGCACTCTAAAGTACTTCAAGTAGATCTCCCATGAACCTGCAACCTACAATTCAATAGACCATACTTACACATGTAGATCTCCTATGAGCTTGCAACAACCTGCAACTCAATGATCTTACAATGGAAGGATCTTCCTTGCCTTCCTTTTCAGCTCATAATTACAATACATGCCAATGGGTATATAAATAGATCCCAGACTTAAACAATAACTTAGACTCTTAGTTTACTAATAATAGACACGCAGCTCAAGACTCAAAATAGCCTTTACATGCAAAAAATTAGTTCAACAAACTAACTGTTCGTGCAATGAATAGTTCTGAAACACATAGGTGACCGACGTTGGTCCCTATCTGACTGGAGGTGACCGACATCGACCAACTCCCTGCCGATGTCAGTTGCCTTCTGCACTGAATCTGACCGACATCAGTCCCATTGCCGACACCGGTATCCCTAGAACTCAGCAACCTCCTCCATGTCTGCAACAAGTTGAAGCTTTTAGCTCCACAACCTAACAATCTCCCACTTGGAGATAAACAACTACAACTATACCTATACCTGTACATCATCTAGTTTGTTTCCTAGCACTGTATCCCTCTTCAAGATCACCCTTGAAGACCAACCACCACAAAACCTATGGTGCACCTCCTGTCATCCAAATCACCTACCACATACGCATTTACAAACCCATGTAGAAAATAACTTGACCCTGCAAAGCATGTGCACCTACTACTGGTCCCTCTCAAATACCTGAGAATCCATTGAACTACCCTCCAGTGCTTCTTTCCTGGATTGGCTCCTAACTTTCTGACAACTCCCACTGCTTGGGAAAACTCAAGTTTAGTACACATGTACTCAACCTCATTATGTGAATCAAGACACTATTCATAGAACTGTCCAACCATCAGCGTGCTAACCGGTCTCACACAATCATCCTAAAACAAAGTCAACCTGTGACCTTCCATGTCCCTAGAACACACTCATGCCAAAGAATCTTACTGCTCCCAAATTCCTCATGACATAAATTTGAACTAGCTTTACCTTTAGTTTAGCAACTCCCTGTATTTATAACCCTGCTACAAGCACAACATACAGTAATAGGATAATGTAGCTAATATTATCCAACCTGGTAAAGAGAAACACAATGGTCAAAACTCCATTGTCTTGTAGCTTATTCAAGACCATATACCCATGCCTTTCATCTCACATATCCATTCCTGCTCTTCTTCATCCTGAACATCCATTCATCTCTCAGTGCTTTCTTCCAGCTGGCAACTCCACCCAAAACTCCCATTTGGTTCTCCTCCAAGGAATCACATTCCTCATCCATGCCAAGCTCCCACTATTTCCTAGATCTACCTGCTCTACTTCTTTAATAACTTCCTAGTTCTTTACCATCAGTGAGCAAAAAGTAGTGTAAAGAAGGGAAATGACAAATTTGAGGCTTACTTACCCTTTAAGTCCTCCATATGGGTGCTTGAGACTCCTTGACAGCTTGCTATCTACCCAAAATCTATCTTAGTGATCGATGCTGGTCACATCTCAGTCTACACTTGACCGACATCGGTTCCATGCGACTACCTCACTGTTGATGTCAGTTCACCCTGACCGATGCTAGTGTTTACCTACCTTGAGTCACTGACGTCGAGCTGCACATATCTGACATCTGTCCCTGTCTAGATGCCGACGTCATTTTTCTAACTGACATCGGTCTCTGTGTTTTTCTTGTGAGAAAAGACTTCTACCCGTGAGCTCCTTTTGGATCAAACCCTTGTCCAAATCACCCTTGCTCTACTTAGAATTCTTCAGCCCCTTTGACTGATCTCTATCCATCACCTTCTCCTTAAAAACTAAGGCTTTCTTGCTCTTGTCACTAGCATCGAATCTCTCAAGAAACGTCACTTTCTTCTTCTGCATACAGAAATATCGATTCATGCTTTTCAAATCTGAAAGCATACCCTTTGACTCAAGAACATGCATCTCCTTCTTATGCATGTGACCAAGCCTATTAAGCCACATCTTCAAATTTACAGTTGAAGTAGATAACCTAGAAAGAGAATCAGTAATACAAGTAGATAGATAAAGCGTACCTACTTTCTTACCTCTTGCTACAATAAGTGCACCCTTGGTAACCTTCCAAGAGTCTACTGTGAGAGTTACTGTGCAACCCTCATCACCCAAAATTCTTACAGAAATCAAATTCCACTCCAAAACTGGGACATGCATGACCTCCTTTAACACCCATGTGCTACCTGTCTACAATTTCAGCTTCACTTTCCCTTTGCCAACCATCTGACAAGGCTTACCATCCCCTAAAAAAATTTCTCCAAAGTCTCCTTGGACATACTCATGAAAAAATTCCCTATTTGGGGATGCATGAAAAGAGGAACTAGAATCTAAAACCTAAGATTCTACTTTATCCAAGGAACATACCAGAGCATCCTGTGCAATGAACTCTGTAACATTTACTTCTTCTTCATGTCCTTCATGCTGATCTTCACCCAACCAACAATCTCTCTTTAAGTGCCCTTGCTTTCCACATTTCCAACAGGTTATTCTGCCATACCTGGACTTGGATCTCCTGCCTATCTTGGACCTTGATCTCCCATGCTCGATCTTCTCTCTTTGCCTTCCCCTACTTTCCACACTCAAAGCATTCCCTGATGATTCACCTGTGATTTTCCTGCATATATCTTCATTCAAGATTACACTCACAACATCATCCACTTTTAAGATTTTTGAAGCAGATGCAGTATTACTAACTGCCATTACCAAACTCTCCCAACTTTCAGGTAATGAGCATAAGATTAAGAGAGCCTTAATTTCATCATCAAAAACAATATTGACTGAATTTAACTGGTTTACCAAACCTTGGAAATCACTAAGATGACTATGACCAGATCCACCTTCCAACATTTTCAAATTAAATAATTGCTTCATAAGAAATACCTTATTCGAAGCTGAGGGCTTTTCATATAAATTTGCCAAAGATTCCATCAACTCTACCATTGTCTTAGCTTGTGATAAGTTGGAAATCACAGATGATGCAAGACTCAACCTTATATATCCCAGAGCCTTCCGATCAAGAACCTCCCATTCTTCATCCTTCATATCTCGGGGCTTGCAATCCATCCCACCCAACGATAAGTACAAATCTTTTTGATATAGATAATCTTCAATCTGCATCCTCCATATTTGATAGTTCTTGCCATTAAACTTCTCCATTCTTAGCTTACTATCTTTTACCATTGCTCTACTCCCACTCAAACAGAAATTCCTATGAGTAACCTATAATCAACACACACTAACCAAATTTGATACAACCTGTTAGTATCCCAACCAAAAGCTCTGATACCAGTTGATGAGGAATCAAGAACAACACACCTGTTCTGATCCCATTTGTTAGGATCTTGCTCCTCAGAAAGAGCACAATATGATTACCAAATACAAGCAATTAAACATGCAAAAATATCCAGAAGTATAAGTAACTAGAATTCAAAAATAGCACAGAATATGAGAGACAATACACTATCTTGTATTAATACTCATTCAGAAAGAAAATACAATAAATAAGATGCCACTTCTTCTTCCACCTCTCAGAGGCTTCCCACACCTCAAGGGCTCCTAATAATTCTCAATCAAGAGTTCACTCTCCTACCAAAAATGGTCCCAACACACAACTCACACATAGAATTGGTGTTCACCTCTCCAACCAGTCAGTAATAACCCTGCCAGTACACCAAGCACTCTAAAGTACTTCAAGTAGATCTCCCATGAACCTGCAACCTACAATTTAATAGACCATACTTACACATGTAGATCTCCTATGAGCTTGAAACAACCTGCAACTCAATGATCTTACAATGGAAGGATCTTCCTTGCCTTCCTTTTTAGCTCATAATTACAATACATGCCAATGGGTCTATAAATAGATCCTAGGCTTAAACAATAACTTAGACTCTTAGTTTACTAATAATAAACACGTAGCTCAAGACTCAAAATAGCCTTTACATGCAAACAATTAGTTCAACAAACTAACTGTTCATGCAACGAACAGTTCTGGAACACACAGGTGACCGACGTCGGTCCCTGTCTGATTAGAGGTGACCGATGTCGGTCGACTCCCTGTCGATGTCGGTTGCCTTCTGCATTGAATTTGATCGACGTCGGTCCCACTACCGACGCCGATATCCCTGGAACTCAACAACCTCCTCCATGTCTGCAACAAGTTGAATCTTTTAGCTCCACAACCTAACAGATATATATTTTACACTTCTATGAATCATGTTAAATAGGTCCTTCACATGTGCTTCAACATGGTTACAAGTGAAATTGAGCAAAGAGTTGACTATGAGCATAAAAAGATTGAAAACTTGATCCAAGAATGATGTGATGAAACCAAACATGAAATGAGGGAAAATTTGGAATTTATATATGTGAAACATCATAATACAGTTGTATGATACCTCTACAAAGACCCAAACATTATGTAACAAGAAAAACATGACTGAAGCTTCATAATGGTGACACCTTCCTACAACATGAGATAATTTGATCATTAAAACACCATGAAACATGAAAATAAATATGGAAATAATATAATAATATATATAACATCCTATTGAGTCAACATCACTAATTGGTCTATATAGACTGGTCCAAAATGGAACAAAACCTATAGGGTGTAGGGAATAGTGACTAGAAAAACATAGTCAGCTTCATGAGGATGGTTCATAAATTAAAAGCCACAATTATAAAAAATATTGTTATGAAAATTAATATATATGAGTTTAATTTCACCTTCAAAATTAATTTGACTTGGAATTTCTCCAACTAACCGTACCAAGCATGAACCTGTTGATCACTTTTACATGTCTAGAAGGGCAAGAAAGGAACATAACCATTTTGGGAATCTTTTAATCACTTAAAAATAATTTATATGATTTTTATTAATATTAAGAGACATTTAATAACCTTATCCCATGTGTCACCTTCCCCCATGGGCCATACAAGTGCCAAATTCTTCTCTTTTCCCAAGAAAGCTACTATTTATTTTGAAGAAACTATCACTTTCAGTTATTAATAGTTTATTAAGGAATAATAGGACACATTTCATGTGAAATAACCATTTTTAATCCTTAAAACTTACCTATGAGTCTATAAAACTCATTAAATGCCCTATTTTGACCCCAAAATGACTCAAAATGGCAAATTGACTAATATGACTAAGACCAAAGCTAGGATGACATTAAATGACATAAAATAAATTATAATACACCCCATGAAAATATATTAGACCCATAAAACATCTAAAAATTCAATTTTTTACCTATAGGGTTCCCAATTTGACTTGTAGGGTCAAATTTGGTCAATAGGTCCTCTAGCGAGAGGTACGAGCCTACTTCATTCTTTCCCAAGTTATAATTATTTTATCCAGTATGTATTTATTTTTTATGATACTCATTTTATATGGTATTATGTTTTGATGGAGGATATATCAAAGGTGATTTTATAAGGCTTTGACAATAAGTTTTTAAAACACGTTTAAAAGGTTGATCATGCACCAACTAGTAATAAGTTCTAGATCACTAGTCTCAAGAATGAACTTGATATTGCCTTTGTTAATAATATATCTTAAAGAATTATTTTTGAAGGATTATTTTTAGACCTCAAGTAATTCATGGCCCAAAAATTACCAAGGACCTTTATAAAATTCATAAGGAAAACCATCAATCTTGACATCTTTTCATTGGCCATACATTGCACTAATTTACAAAACTCATCAAAAGAGAGGGGAATCATAATGTTTTTGAGATAAAGGGATTAAATTATGAGGTAAAACATCCAAAAATTCTTGTAAAACATGTTCTCTCTCCACTAAATCTTCTTGGGCTTGGAACACTAGCTTATATTAATTCAAGAAGGCCAAGGGGATTTTTAGTAAACTGGTGAGATGACTTTGAGCTAGTTTGATGGCTTTGATTTGTTCTTTGGATTTTTTGGCCATGAAAGATTTGAAAAAATACTTTAAGACAAAATCCCTAGTATTGATCCAAATAAAATGGGTCTATATTTATGCCGCACTAGCATCATGGATATCTACTATTTTGATCTTGTGTTTAAGAGAGGTAACCTTGGCCTGAAGCTGAGAGTCGAAAGGGTTTTGTTAAAAGATGGAAAAATCCTATAGTATTCCTTAATGATAGTTCCATTGACATGATTTAAAACTCATGAAATATACTTTCCATAGTATCATAGGAAGGTGGTGGCAAATTTTTCTAATCATTCCACCACTCAATATAGTTGGTAGCATATGGTGGACTTGGAACTGAATTACAAACTTTGGTGATAAGCTATATAGTGCACTCATGGTTGAGAATAGATGTATCCAAGAATATTTAATTATGGGGGAATTTAATATGGTCACCTCCCACTCTAATTTATAGATTATGGGATTATGATCAAAGAGGACAACTTTTGAATGGAATATGACAACTTGCTCAATAAAAACACAAAGGGAGAACACATGTTGCAAAAAACTCATTACACAATCCAACCATTTGAGGACCCAATCAACACTGAAACAAAAATTGGACCAAGTGAACCATAGTTTGTTAGTAAATTATGTTTCCTAAATAAGGGGTCTACCAAACCCCATTCATGTTTAAAATAATATTGCACTTCATTTTACCTATGCACCACCTCATCAAGAAGGTGCCAACTTTATCCTCGTGATTCTTGATCATATTAAAGTTGACAAAAATTAGTTAAGTGGGAAAAGGTAAATTATAAACAAGACATCTCCATAATGTTTTTATTTTAGGGCCATCATTAGGGATGTAAACATTAACAATCCCTAAGGAAAGACCATTAATGTCAAGTAATATCCAAATAACTTGATGTGAAATATCTTCTCCCAAGGCAATAATCAAGAGGGCAAACTTTGGTGAAACCAAAATATTGGAACTGCCACATCGATCTTCATTCTAAGTGGAAATGTGAGAAATATTAGGTCTTATGCCTCTCAAAGAGAATTGTAGAACTGATAGTTATATATTAACCTCTTTCAAACAAATGAAATCTATAACACTTAACCATTAATAGGTGGCATGTATGAATAATATGTGGGAGGAATTTGTGAGGCCTCAAACATTATAGGAGAGCAAATTCATTGAGAGGAATCCTCCATGAATAATTTTCCCTACCCATCCTTTAAATATTCCTCTAAACCAAGCACTATAAAATGGTTACCTAATAACAGTTATTAGTGTGGAAAAGTAAAATGCCCAAGTGAAATAGAGCAAAATTTATCCCCATTCACTTCCTTTGCCAAATTTTTATCATTATAATAAGGTAGGTTACACGACTCATGTTTGGTAATAATGCTTATAGAGGGTGTCCCAACAATGAAATTAATTATTAGCTTATGATTAACTTTAGAAATATGGCTCTAAGAGGTTTCTAAATCACTAGTAGAGTATAAATAACTAATGATATGGGGGTAATGTTATACATATTTTTCACATCCTAATGAGGATTGTTAGTGGGAGTAGTGGGGGCTACCTTGGGTATCTTATTCCTAGAAATGACTTTCTTTTTATCCATTGTAGTCCACCCATCATTATTTTCAACCACCTTTTAATTTTTAGCAGGTCCTTATTTGGTGGTGGGATTTGAGTGGACTATAAGTGGGAAGTAGTGAATCCTATAGTTGGACACCTAAAATCTAAAACAAGGGTTCATTAGGTTGAAATAGGTGACCTTATGTGAAATGCATTTGGTCCCTATTTGGATATCAATGTACTATTTCAAGTCCTTTGTCAAGTCAATTTCAACACAAACACACTTATTTGGGTGTTCAAAGTAAAACATATTAATCTCATGACATAACATATACCCTATGGGGTTGACAATATCATCGATGCAATCCATAGATGAAGCACAAGACCTAAGAGTTCAACTAAGATAAGTATCTTAAGGGATGTATACTAAGACATATTGAAATTACAAGATTAAGGGGACATAATCATAAGGGTATTCCTAGGAAACCAACAACTTGACCTAGAAATGAGATCCTAGACTTGTCAGGGTTATTTAAAGGAAAACATAAAAAAATCCCTTAGTGAGGTTACATACACCACTACCCTTAAAACCAAAGGGTTTCTAGTGGTGTCAAATCCAGTCATTGATGTAATCCTCAGTGGAGATGTAAGCAACCTACTAAGTAATGAAATAATTTTTTCATACCACCTATACATATTATCAAAAACATTTACTTGTAAATAAAAATTATGCCAAAGAGTATTACCCAAAATTTATATGTAGTCATACACCTTCAAGATAAAATTATGAGCTCATTTCAATGCCATCCTTCCCAACATCAGTAATAATGGTTTCCATTTAAAGAGATTAAATATGCCCAAAGGGCAAAGATAAAAATATAATAAATGTGAGCTTATTCCTGGAAATATCATAGAGGCAATATGAAAATAGGACAATCAAGATAAACAAATGCAAAATAGACATGCAAACCCCTACTTCACATATTTTTAGAAAACAAATATTGGTCAATTGTTTTTTTTTAACTAAGCGGGGTAAAAATTTATTCCAAGACAAGAAAAGCCAAAAAAATTACATAGCCTTGTCCTTCTCGACCATAAACCTCAACTTCTGGGAGAAGTTCAGAGGCAGCATACTGTAATCTAAAATTTCCCATTGGGGCCCTTGGTCGGAAGCCCATTTGGCCAAACAGTCGGCCGTCTCGTTCCATTCCTGGGGAATATGTATGAACCGCACAGAATTCATCACCAAACTTAACTGAATAACCTGTTGGACAACCATAGCCAGACGCCACTCAGCTCTATCAAAATTGTGATTGCTAATAAGATCAATGACAATTTGGGAGTCAGATTCGCAAATTATATTTTGCCATCCCAGTTGGCAGCAATGCTGCATTGCCTGAAGAATTGCGAAAGCCTCCATGTAATTATTGGACTATCTTCCATTATAAATAGAGAAAATGAACTGGATGTTACCTGAGCTATCCTGACCTATGCCCCCAATTCTAGCTTCCCCTGAATTGCCTTTTGAAGAGCCGTCGGTGTTAACCTTCAGCGATCTAGGAGGAGGGGGCGTCCAGCGGCCTCTTCTACAAATTGGTTTGTGCAAATGTCGACCTTTGTTCCCAGGCCATGAGGAAGGGGCGGTGGTAAGACCATCCAATAAGATACCAGCGATGCTGTAAAGGATTTCGTGCTCCTCATCCCCAAGCCATCCGCTCTAAACTGCTGCGCACCCAATGATTCTAATAGGGACGCACAAACTGTCTCCCATATAACAACGCTATGTCTCTGTTCTGACCAAAAAATCCTCCTATTACGTTCAAGCCAAACATTCCATAATACAAATGTAGGTCCAACAAACCAGGCAGCTTGAAGAATTAGTGCTTTGGACTTTGGGACACTTAGACCATTCCAAAAATTAGCTAAAGAGGAGGCGTGCCAATAGGGTCTTTTCCACGTGTCCCACCAGCTGTGCCAAATCCTTTTGGCATACGGACAGAGAAAGAAGAGATGTGCCCCTGTTTCAATCTCACTACAACAAAGCACACATTTGGAAAGCCCCTGAAAGCTATGCTTGCATAAGTTATCCCACGTGAGACACCTATTGTATGTAAGCGTCCACAAGAAGAATTTGCATTTGGGCCAAGCAACAGAAATCCATATATGCTTCCCCCAGATGAAATGCGCTTCACCATAAGCTTGCTTGAGCAAGGCCTGATATCCTGTTGAGACCGAATAGCTTCCAGTTGGTCCCCCTCCCCAAGCAAGCATATCCTATCTGGGGAGAGAGTTGCAGTGTCTCGAATTAAGAATCTGAGCTAGCTCCAAGAGATTTTCCATTGCCCCACTTGGAGGCCATTCTGATAGTTCTTTCCATCTAAAGCCAGTGGTCAATCCCATGTTATACTCCTCCTTGTAGTGGGCCACATTAGTCCATCCAGTGGCTTGGAAGACATCATATAAAGACTGCATATGTGGGTGGGAAGATAAAAGTGGGGGCGAGCCATCCCATGAATCTTCCCAAAAGAGAGCCTGATTTCCGGTCTTGCATATCCAGAAAAGGTTACGTTTAATCAGCTGAGCTCCAACTTGGAGAGTGCGCCATATCATGGAGCCACCTCGCTCAAGAGGCAACCTAACAATGTCAGAGGGGTCCACCCCAAGAAAGTACTTACCAGCCAGAATGTGAGCCCACATTTGGGATGGATTTGCACACCATCTCCATAGAGTTTGGCAGCTAAGGCCTAGCTCGCCAGGACGACAGAGCGCAGCCCAAGTCCTTCGTCATTCTTTGGTCAAAAAATAGTATCCCACTTGATCAAGCTCCACTTTGTGCTCCGCAGGTTTCCACTCCAAAGGAACTGGTGGGAGAGGCCATCAAATTCTTTAAGAAAGTAAATAGGAGCAGCCTGAACTAAGCAACGATAAATCAGAAGAGCTTGTATCACTGCTTGCAGCAGAGTGACTCTACCAGCAGTGGAGAGCCATCTATGAGTCTAGTGGCTAACTTTCTATCTCAATCTATCCAGAATGGTCTGCCAAAATAGCCGAGGCTGCCTACCAACCACAATGGGGATGCCCAAATAGATAACCGGGAGTACCTGAATTTGAAATCTCAGGATGGCCGCAATTCTCCTCTGTATAGGACCAGGGGTGTTAAAGAAATAAATGGAGGATTTGTGGTCATTGATTTTTTGTCTAGTAGCATCTAGGTACATGTCAAGGGTAGCTCTGAAAGTTTCTACCTCCTGAATACAAGCTTTCCCAGTGAGTATGGTATCGTCAACAAACTGGAGATGGGACGTGATTAAGCCATTACCCCACTGCCAACCCTGCACAGTATTTTGTGAAACCTAAAATTTCAAAAGCTGACCCAATCCTTCAGCTAGAATGATAAATAAATAGGGGGATAGTGGGTCTCCTTGATGAAGTCCTCTCACAGCCCCAAAAAGCTCAGTGGGCTACCCATTGATGAGGATCGAGTAGTTAAAACCAAAAGCCAACCTGATTTTTTCCAAGAATCTCTAGCTAGCCCTGTCATAGGCCTTTGATAAATCCAGCTTGATAAATATGGCCCGCTCTTGGGAGGTGCTCATAGAATGGATAGCTTCTGACACAATAACAACCTCATCAAGAATCTGCTTGCCAGCAACAAAGCCTCCCTGTTCCTCTAAAATAATTAAAGGAAGGCATCTTTTGAGCCTTTCCACTATGAGCTTAGTGATAACCTTGTAGACCACATTGCAAAGTGCAATAGGCCTAAAGTGGTCCAGTTGATCTGCCTAATCTTTTTTTGGGATTAAGGCTAGGAAGGTGGCATTCAATGCCTTCAGCATTTCTTTATTGCAATAAGATTCCTGTATTACCTCAAGGAGGTTCTGCTTGATGACATCCCAGAAGTCCTGGTAAAACTCCAATGGAAATCCATCAGGCCCTGGTGCTTTTCCTCTTTTCATGCTGAAGACCACAGCTTCCACTTCTGTCATATCTATAGGCCGCATAAGATACTCATTCAGCCCCGAATTAACCACAGAAGGGATGTAAGACAACACTGTATTCTCAGCTATCTCAGGAGGGTGCAGCCCTTCCGAGAAGAGATTAGAAAAATAATGAACTGCTGCTCTAGAAATATCCTGAGGAGAGCTCAACCGAGCTCCATTCGGGGAGACCAAGTGGGAAATGTAGCTTCTATTCCGCCTAGCCTGAATAGATTTATGAAAGAAGGCAGTATTCCTGTCACCTTTTTGGAGCCAGTCTATGCGTGCCTTCTGCTTCCAGAAGATTTCTTCTCTGAGATCCCACTCTGAAAGCTCCTTCACCGCTCTGGTCTTAGCCACCTAGAGCTCCTCAGTGAGGCTACAGTCTCTAATTTGCCTGGTTATCCCGTCCAACTGATCCTGGGCTTTTTTCCTCTGTAAATGGAGATTCCCAAAGCTGTCCAAATTCCAAAACTTCAGCCTCCTTTTAACATACTAGAGTTTCTTGATGAACATGAACATAGCAGTGCCATGACTGGGTCCTCCTTGGCTCCACTAATTTGCCATAAGATCATGTAGGGAAGGCTCTCTGAGCCACATGAGCTGAAATTTAAATGGGGGCTTCCTTGGTGTAAGAATGTGATTAGTGGAAATCTTGATCGGCCAATGATCCGATCCCCCCCAGTCAAGAATTTTAGAAGCAAGGGAAGTGGTGCTAGATTGCCAGTAGCAAAACACCAGGAATCTATCAAGGTGCTCAACAATGTTGGCCTCATCGCTCCTCCTGTTACTCCAAGTGAAGATGCCATTGAGAGGCCTAATGTCTGAGAGGCGTAGGATGTCGATATTGTGTTGGAGAATCTCTGATGAAGGCCCCAAGCGAGCCAGCCCCCCCTCTTTTCTTCCATGCTAAGGATCGCATTAAAATCCCCCGCCAAAATCTAGGGCAAATACGGATGGCAGCTCCTAACATACCGTATGTGGTCCCATACTTTTCACTGTCTAGATAGATCCACAGGGGTGTAGACATTAGTAATAAGCATAGTTTCCCCTGTTTGCTTTGAGATGGCCATCATTGTGAGAGCTGAAGTACTGGTCATCCAGCATAGTGGAGTAATGGTTTCCGGATTCCAACAGATGGCCAGCCCACTAGAAGAGCCCAATGCTCCTACACATTGGCTATGGCTACAAAACCAGAATTTTTGCATACAAGAACACCACAAATCTACAAAAAATTTAGTCTCCTAAATACAAAGTATATCAGGGGAATTTGCACTTACCAATTTAAACATAGCTTTTTGCTGGGGAGAGCTATTTAAACCCCTCACATTCCAAGAGAGAACTATCATTGGGTAACCGGTGAGAAATGTTCATCCAAGGGTTTTACCTGCCCTGCCTCTACTAAAAGATCACCTGCAAGTTTTAGCCGCTCTTGGTCCTTTCTGCACCCAGCTCGGGAGGGAATGGACCCAGTAGTCTTTTTGAGAGGTCTGTGCAAAAGATCGAGGCTTGAAAACAAGCCTTTCTCATTTCTGGGAGCTTCCACTTCCTTAGCAAGGTCTGCCCATCGCATTTCCTTGTCCCCTGTATCCAGCATATCGATATTGTGAGTCTCTTGCGTGCCATGGTCTACTGCTTGGGTAGGCCGAGTTACCAA
The DNA here is from genome assembly GCA_037957365.1 of Torreya grandis. Taxonomy (NCBI): domain Eukaryota; kingdom Viridiplantae; phylum Streptophyta; class Pinopsida; order Cupressales; family Taxaceae; genus Torreya; species Torreya grandis. The sequence goes on from JARHVA010000564.1 coordinate 733,450, forward strand.
AGGTAGGGAGTCACTTCCTAGGGCAAGTTTTTCAATGGTCATTTCTTCTTCCGTCTGTAAAAGATCCAGAATACCATCCTCAATGTTCATATTGTCTAGGACTTCAAACCGATTGAAGTCACTCTCAATCTACCTGTCATAATTTGTCCTCTTCAGCCCACGGTTTTTCATGCGTCACCTTACTGCAGTGAAACCGTCCTTGTCAGGACCCCTAAAATCACTCCCACTTGGCTGTGTATTTGTTGGGAAGAGAGGGTTTTTGCCTTTACTCAATCCACTTGCCTGGTCCTAAAGCTTCCCACTATAATTCGGTTGTCTGGCGCCCCTGGTATTATTGGGCATTCGAGTCCCGACGCCTTCTCCCTGTGGGGAAGAATCTCTAGCTGCCTACGGGCATTGCTTATGCAAGTGGCCATAAACATGACAAATGTGGCACCGGAATGGGATAGCTTCATAGTCTATAGACTGGAGCCATGAGGAGCTTCCCAGACAAATCTCAAGAGAATCTGGGAGTGGATTATTCAGATTAATTTCAATGCAAATTCAGGCATACGATATTACCTTCCTATCCAGTGTTTGGTGTGCAATAGCCAGCAGTGTTCCTAGCATAGCTGCTAATTGTCAGAGGATATCCTCACGCCAAAATTCTAGGGGCAATCTCGATAGCCAGACCCATACAGGTACGCAAGCTGGAAGATCCTCCACCGAATTAAACCCTGCATGCCAAGGTTTCAGGAAAAGTCCAATTTGATCATAGAAATATGGGCCTCCTTTAAAGACCCTATTTCGGTCTGCCACAGAGGAAAAGTTAACCATGAAATAGCTATTTCTTGCGAGGAGAATGTCAAAATCACCGTCAATCTGCCAAGTCTGCCTGATCCAGGTTTCCAGAGTAGCTACTAAAATACGCAGGCCCAAAAATTTATAGATTAGGGCATGAGAAGATAGATATTCGACCTCCTCTTTCACTGAGTCTGGGGAAATTACCAGAACAGGGCATTCATGGCTTCTAGGTAAGCACCCGTTAACTTTTTTGAGCTTTGAGCTCTCCTCCACATAGGTCTTGGCAGCCTCTTGCGCAACCTCCCCAAGCAACAACCGCGTGAGCCTGGGGGCGCCATTCTGGTCACCCTGGACTGTTCCGCCATTTGCAGCCATCGGTCTACTCTTCTTCTTCTTCTTCTTAGTATGAACTATGACAACCCAAATATTGGTCAATTGTTATTTCCCAATAATCTTGTGTTTATTTTAGACAATAGAAGGTGAAGATAATTATAAACATTTTATGTGAGACATATTTATTGATTTGTATTGTGTGGAGAAATAAGGTTGATATGAAACTAATATTCACTAAGATTGGTCATCATATGCTAGAAGGTTCTACACATATAATACTTATGATATAGTCTAATTTTTTTGGGGGTAAAATTGTGTCTAAAATTTTATTAATAGATGTTATGAGATCACATCTCAATTTTTTTGATGATAGGATTGTTGACCAAATTTGACTTTTAGGTCAAATTTGGACCCCTATAGGTAAATTTGTTTTAGTTTTTTAGATGTTTAGGGTTCTAAATCTTTTTCATAGGCCATATTATAGTTCATTTGATGTTATCTAATGAATTTTTAGCCTTAGTCATGGTCTAATAGGTTTATTTTTCATTTTGAGTCTTTTAATGGGATTTTAAAGGTAATAAATGCAAGTGGCATGGTTACCAAGGTGAAAAGGTGTCCTTATTTTCCCTTCAAATTCAAAAAATGTCATATTATATATCAAGGATGTCAGTTACATCAAAATATTATAGGTTATTTAATTAAAACTCAAGAAACCAACTGAAAAAGGGAGCATTTAGCACTTGTATGGCCCATGGGGAAAGGTAACACATGGGAAAAGATCATGGAGGGCCTATTAATCTTCATAACACTCATATAAATGATTTACATTTTGAAGTGCCATTTTTAATCCAAAATTGTTATGCTCCTTCTTGACTTTCCTAGACATACAAAAGTGACCTTCAGGTTTGTGTTTAATATGGATAGCTCAAGAGATTTTAGGAAAAAATATTTTAGGAGATGATATTAAAAACAAATAGATTAATTTACATATCAAGAGTACAAGGATTAATCAACTGTGCTTTATGAATCATCCTTCACATGCTAACTATGTTTTTTTGCTTGTTGTTTCATGCATCCTATAGATTTTGATCCATTTTGGTCAAATCCATACAAAAGAGTTGGTGATGTTAACTTAAAATGATGTTGGATACCTTTTAAAATGGTCTCCATACTTATTTTCATGTTTCATGGTGTTTTGATGGGCAAGTTAATCCATGTTGAAAGGAAGGTACCACCATGTACAATCTCAGTCAAAGTTATTGTTTACCGAATGTTGGTTCCTATAGAGGTCTCATGTAGTTGGAATATGGTGTCTCAAAAATATCAATTCCACATATTTCACCTCCTTCCATTTTTAGTTTCACCATATCACACTTTAGAATAAATTTCAGCCTTACCATTCTTCATAGTCAACTTTTGCTCAATTTCACTTATAGTCACATATATGAGCTTGTCCATCTTGTTCATGGAGTTTTATTCATGTTGTATCAGTTGTTTCAATTCATTAATATTTTAAGAGAGTTCATTAATATGTTTTCAAGAGTATGATATTGGTTACAAGTTCAATCACCATGCTAAACCAGTCATTAAACATTCTACTTACTTTGTTTAGATGTTTATAAGTGGTTTTAACATTAATATGGATATTTAGAACTTGTATTAATATCTAAAAAATATCCATCATGTTTTTTAGGGGTTAAATTTGAGTTTGAGTTGCTCTTGATACTCATTCATCCATTTTTTGCTCCATTCTAGACACCCTTCTTGCATACAACCAATAATCACCTATAGGAGCCTTTGTTGATGTCATATTGGGTTGAAGATATTAGTGAAGAGGTTTCAATAATTTTAAAACATAAATAATACATTTGGAGTGGTGATAATGGCTCACAACTCATGAAAGGTTAAAAGCATGTACATTGTTCACATTCTCCCTTACTTCCTATGTATACTGATGACCACCTACAGGTGGTACCTCAGAACTTTTGAGACATTGAAATGGGATATTTGGAACATGATAGGGTCCCTATTAAAATCCTAACATGTATAACAGCCCAAGGTAAAAATATTTGAAACATCATGTAGACATAAGGAGGTCTAATCATGTTGAAGAGACAAGCAATTGAATTATGGGAAAGTTTCCCCAAAAAGTGAAAATAAAGGTCAAGGGGGTTTTTGTAGACCTATTATGACATGTTTTATAAGGGTTTAAAGGCATATAAAGAGGTGAATATTTTGGCCTCTATCATAGAAAAGACCTTTGCCAATTATGGGAGCTAAAATATAAGTGGAAAGAGGTTGTTTGGGGCCTCAAAGTTACCCTGAAAAACACTGAAACCCTACTTCCTTATCTACAGGTTTTGAGGTGTGAGTGAAAATTTAAATTTCAAGATAAAATTAATAATTATATCATAGTTATAATGAACCTATTTATTTAATAGTGTGCAAATAGGAATGGGGATCATCAACATGATATTGGAATGTAAGATTTCAATCCTCATAGACAACTATAGGTGTCCTTCTATGGAAAAATGAGAACCTAGTGGTGTTTTAGGCCATTAAAGGTAAAAAAAAGCATGAAAATGTGTCAGGTGATTACCAAGATTCAATTAAGGTCTCCCAACATCATAACCCAAGTCCAAAGAGCTAATTAAGGGTCAAATAGGTAGAGTATCTCAGTTAAACTAGTGACCCAAACTTGATGCCCAAAGTGGTGTTTTAAGACTTTAAAAGTTGAGTGCTAGTTTAAGAATACACTTTTTGACCTAGAAGGATTCAATTAAGGACTATAAATACCATAAACAAGCTTAGTTAAAGCTCATGTGTACCTACAACAGTCAAAAGGTAGAGTATCTTAGTAAACAGGTAGAGAGAACTCAGTTTGATGATTTCAAGAGCATAGGAAGGGAAAAATCATGGTTAACATGATGAAATATATTTTTAATACCTAAATTAAGATAATTAATAATTATATAAACTCTTTTAATGATGAAATGAACTTACCCAAACCTCTTACAACCATGAATTCACCTATATCAGTCATTTTGTAGTCTTGGGTATGAATTGAGGTTAGAGAGATGAACTTGCCTAAGAAGAGAGTGAGGGTTTGATAAAAAATCATAATGGTTTATGAATGATAAAAAAATGTTTAAAAAATATATGTTACCCCTTAAAAGATGATCACACACTCTTCCTAGTGCCCAAAAGTTACAGTTCGTATAGGTGAATTAGGAAACCCATGTTGCTCAATGGGTAGAAATGAAGAGCTTAAGAGAGAAAAGTTGTTTTAGGTGAATGTAAAGATTAATTAAAATTAATTTGAGATGAGTAAAATTTTTGGAAATCCTAAGATTCTTTGAGTTATCATTGAGGATCTATTCTTGGGAAGAAGGAAAAAATGCAAGAAAGCAGTCTTTTTAGAGGCCTTTTTTTTTGCATTTTGAGTTGGTTAGGTGCCTAAATGAGTGAATTAAACTAAGAAATTTGGTACAGAGTCACACTATGATGTAATAAAACTCATAAAATATTAAATTTTCCTTTGGGAAGAGGGATATACTTCATTATTTTATCTCAAAGGTCACTCAATTAAGAAAAATCAGGGTTTGGCAAAACAAGCAAGTGAAGCCAAAAGGGATGAATAACTTGATGTAAATATTGGTAAATTTAAAGAAAAATATTTTGAGGTGTATTAAATGTAAATATATTATAATAATTAATATTTCAGGTTCAGACCTCTCAAAATGACTAAAACACCCTTGCACACAATCCAACTAGACAAACTTCCTTTAGGCCTAGTTGGTAAATGAAAGGAAAAGGTGGAAATGAGTGCTTGGGAGGTTATGTGATGATTTTTTAAGATTTAATGAGGTGTGAAAATTCATAACATATTAGAAAAACCATGAAATATCAGTGAAAATAGAACAAACTTGCAAGGTGCATGCTAAGCCCACTAAGCCTTAAAGGGACTTAGATCTAATTTGGGGTCCAACCTCATTTATAGCTCTTGATAAGATATCCATATGATTGGGACTTGTTAATTAAATGTAATTAGACATGTATAATATTTTTTTATATAAATATACCTATGGGAAAGCTAATTTTAACTGAAAGATAGTCTAAACATGCAGGAAAGGTGGAAACAAGCTCGATAGGGAGATTCCAAATGCTCATATCTTTTCTGAGAATTTTCATGGTAACCAAAGAAGTTTAGAGGGGTTATTAGGGTCCCTTAACATCATTTTTTTTAATTTTTTTTCAATTACAATTCAAAATCTTTATGAATAAATCTTAAGACTAAAAACTACCTAAAACCCTAATAAACCCTTAGTCAAGACCTGATAGAGAAAACAAGATTGGAAAGTTGTCGTAATGACATAGTTTGGCCATGAAAGTAAATATAAATTATAAAGGACTCACTTAGTATCCATCCCATACTTTTGAGATGTATAGAATTATATGGACAAGGTGCAAATTAGGATATTTTTGACCATTTTTTGTGTTTTTAAGGTTCTAGAAGAGGTCTGAGGAAGAAATTTTTTTTGGGAGGAATATATGGAATTAATATAACTACTTATGGTAATATGGTAATTTTAAAAAAATTATAAGTGTTCAAATAATATCTCTCATCTCAGCTAGTCAAAATTGGCATAGTAAGCATAATAGTGAGAAGGGTGAAAACTTCAAGTGTGAGCCTTTTTAATGTGTAACTAAGCAGTCTAAGGACATGGAGAATATTTCCAAGTGTTAATAACTCCCTCCCATGGAGTTTCTTTGGAATGTTAAGACAATTTTGAATCCAAGTGTGAGGGGTGACTGAAAAAGGAGTTTTTTAGACTGCAGACAGTGATGGCTTCCTTCCAAGAGTTTCTAGATGAGTAGGAATACAAAAAATACATGGAGAAGCATATTTTAAAGCCTTAATTATCATAAAAATAATAATACCTATCCATATTTAGTTTTGGGATGTCCAGATAGGTCCAAATCATGAAGATAGTTTTTTTAACGAGAACAAGGTGCTTCATGCCATTTTTCATAAGTTTCATGACTTATATGGACACTTAACATTCCTAAATTTGCATGGTTGGTTTAAAATATATTTATAATGAAAATTTAACCCATTTTATCATATTTATAGGTGTACAAGTGACCTTTTGACTTCTGTTATCTCACCCCTCTCCCAAATGCTATAAATATTAACCTTTTTGGCTCTTTTGGGTAGCTTCCATTGGTTGATGGTGAAACCCTAGCCAATTTTTTACTTGGATGTATCTTAAAGTAATAAAAAAGTGAATTTTCCTACTTACATGCTATATAATTTAGTTTTTTTGTAATCTCATTGGTCTTATCTAGTAGAAGATGATCTTTTCTAGCATGTTATCCTTGATTATTCACCAAGTGTGCAAAAGAGTAATTATTACAAGTCTTTATTAGTGTTATATTTTAAGTGTAAGTGTTTTAGAAGTGGTTCATGATTGTATTATCTCAATAAATAATTCATTACCCTCCTAAATATCAAAATACATTGTGAACCTAACATATGAAACCTTGATGTAACAATCTGTCTTGTATTGTGAATTTTGTGTGAAGAAAGATTTGTTTTGCTCTAAGTAGTATAATTTAAGTCAATAAAAGGAAATTAAATATTGGTGTATCACCTTTTATTTTATTATTTTTTCCTCTTACCCCTTTTCATTCAAATCTAATAGATAATAAAGTGTTTCAAAGATTGCAACAAGGGAACTATCCCTTTTAGAGATTCATCTTACAAAATTGTTCACCCACAACAAGTGAGATGTTTCCATTGTGACACTTGGATGAGGAGAGATAGGAATATCCTCAAGGGATGAAAATTTAAGTGATAAAAAAGATAAAACATAACTTTGAATCGTGTTTATCAATCTTTAAGACATTCTAAATCTTTTATATGAAAAAGCTTTTGGAAAAACTTTGTAAAAACATTAATCAGCTTTGGATTGTGTTTGGAAATATATTTATTCATTATCTATAATTATTATGTCAATAGCCATATTATAATGGTATTTAGGAGAGGTATGGGGTGGTAGTGGGTTGTAATATCGATGAGTACATAACAATTAATCTTGACATTAAATTTGATGTCTATTTTCTAGTCATAATTTTTTTCTTTTTACTTAAAGAAATCTATCAAAGAAATGTAATACCTTGCACGTATAGTAGAGTTTGGATTAATTTTTTTCAAGAAAGAGTTTTTAAAGATTAATAGAGTGGTGACTATAAATTGATATTGTTTCTATGCTATATCACTTTTTACATTCAAAGAAAAAATTAAGAAACTAAGAAGAATGGTCAAGGTTAGATGTTACCTGGATGTAGTCATGCACACCGAAATCAGACGTTGGAAGGTACTCCTCTTTGGCTGTGGAGGAATGACACCTACAAAGAAAAAGAGACTAAAACATGAAAAACGTTAGATGAGGAGATGGTGGGCTGTCAAGAAAAAGCTTGATCCCTGAAGTACGAAGACTTCCTTAAGGGATATCAACCCATTGTTGACAGAAACAGAAATAGTGAAAGATAGAATGAAAGGAATAAAAGACAAAAAGCTAAATGCGTACCTGATATGCAAAAAATTTCTTTGCACAGTCGTCGGTGTCAGTCTCTGTACTGGCATCGATCAAGTAAGGGTGCCGACGTTGGTTAAAGTGCCGATGTCGATAGGGGTAATGACCGGCGTCGGTCGAGGCAACAGTTTTTGGACAGGGTCTGGTTGGGTCTGGACAGGGTTTTAGGATTGCAGAATGGTCTGAAGTTTTGGTCTGAGGGTAGAGGGATTGTTTAGGGGTTTGTGTAGAAATCTGGGTAGAGTTACAGACTGTATATTCTGAAAAGGGTGGATAGAGGTGATACGGGAGGAAGTCAAGTCAGGTTTCTGAATCTAAGTTAGGGTGGTAATATCAATTAAAAACAATAACCAGAAAACAAAATAAAAGCACAGAGAAAACACTTACCTGTTACATGCTGAAGACAGAGTAGGAGACATAATTGATGTTGTCAGTGTGTTGTTAAAGTTTGATGTAACGGACCTCCAGTGAGATGACTGAAGGAGAACACCTGTACTGAAGAGAGAAAATACGAGAGATTTGATTGCAGACTGATTGGATGCAAAAGTTGGCTGATCTCCATAGTGTTTGGATGAAAGAATGTTTTGATGCAAAAGGTCCAATAACCGATCGGGAAACTGATTGGCAACCAAATAACAAATAATGGATAACGGATAATGGATCCTGCATTTGGGTCGAGAACACAATATTAAGGATAATCGATGCTAGTAGGACCACCGACATCAGCTGATGGGTGACCGACATCGATGACATCGGCCGAGTAGTGACCAACATCGACAGATGCAGAATGGGGATAGAGGCTAATTTTAGCTTTTTGCTCATTTTGACATGCTACCAGGGGCAAGGCTCATGGGAAAATGGTTGACAGGGGTTAAATAGGCATGGGAGAATAAAATGGGGGTTAAGGGGAGGATGACAAGGGTTAGACACAATTTCGGTGTCTACATTTGCCCCTTTTTGTCTTGTTGGTTGTTCTGGATGAACTGCAAGACAAAAATAGGAGGTGGTTGCCCCAGGTGTGGGATAAGGTTGATTCCATCTTATTGGTTGTTCGAATGAATAACAAGACAAAAATAGGAGGTGGATTGCCCTGATTATGGATGAGGTATTCCCCCTCAAAGCAGGAGTTGAGGGAAGGGAACTTGAAATCAGGTGCTAATTTTACAAAGAGTAGATGAAAAAGGGGTGAGGGTGAATGCTGCAAAAGTCGTGATTGCGCGTATACCACTGCACGAGATGGTTAGATCGAATTGTCACAGGTTAAGGGTCAAGGAGTGCCAAAATTGAAGTAACTGAGCCCCAGTATTTAGTCGTCTATTGATTGGGTTATGCAATCTAAACTGAAGCTCTAATGGTCATCATGTTCCAGGTAGCCCAGGCTCAGGAAGTGCTCCTAGAAACATGAAAAAGTCACAAGTAGTGCAGATCAACTGGCTTGCGATCCTATACTTGTGAGGGTCCAAAAATAGTCTACGCACAATTTTGCTAACCAGTCGTGGTGTAGCATACATGCAAAAATAACCAAGGCAACATTGTCTTAGAAGTGGTCGAAGTCGGAGGAGATAGGCAGGATCTCCAATGGTCATTGGTCAAGGGGGAGGAATGGATGAAAGGATGTGGCCGAGCTAACCTCAGAAGATAGTATGTGATCTGAGTGCTACCTACATAGCCCTTGTGTGAAGGGCCTCAGGCCAATGTAGTTCTCCCTAAAAGGGAGGAAGGGTCAAAGGGATGGAATTGGTCTTGGTCGAGGGCAAGGTCATGGTCAAAAGGAGGAAAGAAGGTTTGTCCATCAGAGAGATGAACAAATGAGGGTGGTCGAGCTAACCCCAGATGATGTCGTGTCAGCTGAGTGTTGCCTACATAGCCCAGGTCATAGGGCCTCAGACCAATGTAGTTCAAACTAGTTGAGAAGAGTGGTTGATGATTGATGGGGTCATGCGTCGAAATGATGAGGAGAGAAAGATGTTACAACCATTTCCAAATGGTGTATTCTGCAACATTGGTTAAGGGGTCTTTCATCCCTAGTAATTTTCCATATTCATGATGGATGTATGCTAAAGATGAATTGAGATCTATTTATGCTTCAACAAGTATTGGTTTATGCTTAACATAAATTGCGTTTGGTCGATAGTTTCCATGTGCATTGGTGTCCAGAGAAACTAGTGTGAATAGGCTATGGGAGTGGCTTGAAAAGAGAGTTGAGTTGAGTTGATTGGGTTTGACAAGTGATGAAGTTGAATGTGACCAAAGTGTAGAAGTGAAAGGCATATTGCTCTTTCATTGACAAGGACCAGAATGATAGCATAGATAGGGGTTATTAGAACCAAGAGCCCTATTCATGCATGACGTCGTTGACCATATGTTGTGTTAGAGAGGTAATCGAATCACTTTGACATTAGAGTGAGCTTGAAGTCCCTTAAGCAAGTGATAGGAGGAGGAAAGGGTAACCCATTTTAGAGCAGAGATAACTTTGCCCCTTTTATAGGAGACCCTGAGACAACTACAAGCCAAGTCCATGACCCATTTTTTATTTTTTTGGTGTAGACTGATCAATGCGGGAAGTCTGCATAGAGATGTCAAGTGCTTGGTGGTCAATTATGAAGCTGATCAATGTGGGAAGCTTCTAAGAAAGATGCTGTTTGTAGCAAGAGTTAGTCATAGCCATCCTTCGAGGGAGTGGTCTATAGTTTGCTTTATATATAAGGGCTTTGAATAGCTATCCTTCGAGGGAGCAGTCTATTTAACTACAACAATGATAGTACAGCTGTCCTTCGAGGGAGCAGTTTGCCTTTTGATTTGATATTGATATGGTGATTGTGGATATTTTGACATCTTGATTTGTTTTGACAAAAATGTGAGTCATGGACAAGATTATAGAAGGTCAAGGGCTCCCTTTTATTAGGACAAAGCATCCATACTGTATAAAAGGGTTATAGAGGAATTGTTAAGAGGAATAGGGATGAAAGGAATTAGGACTAAGAGGATGGGGATTGCTCAGGGGACGAGCTCAAGTTAAATGTCAAGTGAATGAGTACTCAACTAGTAGTAGAATGGTCACAAATGCAATGCATTAAGAGGCTCAGGTTCTGGTCGTCCATCAAGAGAGGATAGACGATAAGTCCCTGATCCATACTTGTGCATGATAATGAAAGGTCTGAGCCAATTAGGGGCAAACTTACCTCGTTTACTTCACTCCATATTAGTCACATGATGATTCTCTTTGAGGATGAGGTCTCTGATATTGAAATCTCATTCTCGCAAATTTTTGTCATAGGCTCGCTTGATGCGATGTTGATAGACATGGAGATGATTAAGGGCAGCAAGATGGCGCTCGTCAAGTAACTCAAGTTGAGCTAAGCGATCTTGACAAAAGTCATCATTGGAAAGGATGTCATGTAGAGAAATGCAGAGAGACGGGATCTATACTTCGAGAGGTAGGACAGCCTCTGTTCCGTACATGAGAGAGAAAGGGGTAGCACCTGTAGATGTTTGGATGCTAGTGCGGTAGGCCCACAAAGTGAAAGGAATGTGAATGTGCCAGTCTCTTCCTGTGTCATTGACCACCTTCATGAGAATTTTAGTGAGAATTTTGTTGGAAGCCTCGGCCTGCCCATTTGCTTGTGGGTAGTAAGGTGAAGAGAAACTGAGGTTGATGCCAAATGAGTCGCATAGCTTTTGGACAGTCTTGTTTTTGAAGGACTTGCCGTTGTCGGTGATGATCTTATGAGGGACACCAAAATGATAGATGATGTGGGTGCTGATGAAGTCAACAATCTTGTTGGCTTTTGTGGAGATGAGAGGAATGGCTTCCACCCACTTGGTGAAATATTCAGTGGCTGTGATGATGGATTGATGACGAAGAGACGAGTGAGGGTTAATCTCACCGATGAGATCTAAGCCCCATTGAGAAAAAAGCTAGAAATCTTGAGCGATTTGTAAGGCGTGGCTAGGGAGATGAATCAAGTTAGAGTGCTGCTGACACTTGATGCAACACCAAACATAGTCGCTATAGTCTTGATGAAGAGTAGGCCAATAATAGCCCAGACGAAGGATGCGCTTGGCAACCGAATTCCCACTGAAATGTCTGCCACAAATCCCATCATGGACTTGCTTAATGGCTTGAGATGCTTCGGTGGAGGTGAGACAACGAAGAAGGAGGCCGTCGAAGCCTTGATTATAGAGAAGACCCCCTAGCATGGTATAGCGAGTGGTACGCTTGATAAAAGCTCATTGTGCATTGCTAGAGAGGTTGGGAGGAATGATAGAAAAAGATAAGAAGTCCACAAGTTGCTTATACCAATCATCTCATGGGCTAGAGTCTATAGTGTTGACATGATTAATGTTAGGAGAGATATAAGAAGGTAACGACACATGATGCACCATGATAAAAAGTCTGGATGCAAATGAGGAAGATGGGATATGTGAAGCGAGAGAAGCCATGGTGTTAGCAAACTTATTCGTGGATCGAGGAATAGTCTACAGGAGGTAGTGGTCGAAAGATGTAAGGAGAATGTCAATACAGTTTTTGTACCTTTGAAAAATTTCATTTTTATAGAGGTATGAACCGTTGACCTGATTGACGATGAGTTGCGAGTCACCGAAGATGTTGATGGACTTGATGCTGAGAGAGAGGGCAGTCTGAAGTCCCAAAATTAAGGCCTCGTATTCGGCCATATTATTGGTACAATCAAAGTCGAGCTTAAAAGACAGAGGCATGGGCTCCCCTTCGAGTGGGATGAGAATGACCCTAGCACCCCCATCGAGTTGACATTTGGAGCCGTCAAAGAACATGGTCATTTGATAGATGGTGTCATCGATGGAAAACATGGCGATAGATTCGTCAAGAAATTTACACTGCAAAGGTTGATTGTCAGGAAGAGGGGCATCTACTAGTTGGTCAGCGATGGTTTACCCCTTGATAGATTTCTACTGGATGAATTCGAGGTTGAACTCAGCAAGCAACATGAGCCACCGAGCCATACATTGATTTTGATATGGCTTGGAGTGCATATACTTGAGAGGGTCGATGTGGGTGATGACAAAGGTCTTGTGGTTAAGAAGATAATGGTGGAGCTTGGTAGCGGCAAAGACTAATGCCAAACAGAGTTTCTCGGTATGGGTGTATCGAGTTTCATAGTTGATCAGTGTTTGACTGATATAATAGACTGCTTGCTCACGGTGATGCTCGTCTCGATGCACGATCATGGCACCTAATGAATGATTAGTGGCTGAGATGTAAAGGTAGAAGGGTTGGTCATCTTTAGGTGGAATGAGGACTGGTGGAGAGACTCGATAACGTTTAAGGGCTTCAAAAGCCTCTTGATAGTATTTATCCCATGTAAAGGAGACATCCTTCTTAAGGAGATGATGAAAAGGTTGGTAGCGATCAGAAAGTTGTGAGATGAAATGGTGAATATACTAGAGCTTCCCTTGCAAATTGTAAAGCTGCTTGAGATTGGTCAGGGGTGGCATTTTGAGGATAGCACAAATCTTGGTGGGATCTATCTCGATGCCACAGAAAGAAACGATGAAGCTGAGAAGCTTGCCAGAGAGGACCCCAAAGACACATTTCTTGGGGTTAAGGTGAACATTATATTGAAGAAGACGAGAGAAGATGATTTTGAGAATGGTTAAATGATCACGGCAAAGCTTGGACTTGCTGAGCAGGTCATCCACATAGTCCTCCATGATCTTATGGAAGAGATCGTGAAAAATGTAGGTCATGGCATGTTGATAAGTGGTGCCTGCATTCTTCAAGTCGAAAGGCATGACTCGATAGCAGAAAGTCCCCCATGGGGTAATGAAAGTGATCTTGTGCTGATCTTCCAAAGCAATCAAGATTTGATTGTATCCTGAAAACCCATCCATGAGAGATAGCATCTCATGGCCGGCCATAAGATCAACAAGTTGGTCAATGTTGGGAAGAGGAAAGTCATCTTTGGGACAGGCTAGTTTAAGGTCACGATAGTCTGTGCAGATCTGGATCCCCCCAGTCGCCTTGGTGACTGGGATGATGTTAGAGACCCACTGTGGATAATCGATGGGCTAGATGAAGGAGACAGAAAGGAGGCACTGAAGCTCCTCTTTGACAAGGAGGGCAATGCGAGGATGCATCTTTTGAAGCTTTTGCCTGACAGGCTTAGCCTATGGTTTGGTGATAATGTTATGGGTAACGATGGTGGGGTCGATGCCAGGCATATCACTGTAAGTCCAGGCAAAGGCCTTACTATGGTCGGAGAGGAACTGGATATAGTCAAGCTGCTCCTGAGCATCTAAAGATTGGCCAATCTTTAAGACATAAGGAACATCAGATTAAGGAAGGTTGATGTCAATGGTTGATTCATTTAACATAACCTGGGTCTCAAAAGGGAGGGAGCGCTGGAGGAAAGAGTCATCGGCACCCATGTAAGAAAGAATGGCGTCATCGTCAACGTAGTGGACAGTGTGAATGGTTGTTGACTCATCTTCTATCATGCTGGGAAAAATGAGAGGGAGAGACCTGGGCACCTTGTTTAGCTGATAGGTTAGGGGTTCCAGGCGGATGGTGTTTATGCAAAAAAAACTAGGAGGGATGGAAACCACTGACTCCATAGGTGAAGGAGGAGGAATGGGTGAGCCTGGAGGAGATTGGTTAGTGGTTAGCTCGAGACAAAGGTCTTCGGAGGCCTAAGTGGGGTCATGATATCCCAGACCATATTGTTTCTTGGCATTGTCATCGTTGAGCAGCTCAATGGGCTGATGGGAGCCCTGCTCATAGCGTCTAAAACCAAAACCCTTCCATGCACACCTATAAAGGTAAGTGTGTGCAAAGGCAGGGTTGCCAAGAAATGAGAAGTTTGATGTGAAAGGTTGAGGTGAAGAAAGAGGATTGCCATCAGTAGGAGCTTGATTGAGCCCCCCATAGACAAGATTGGTTTAGAGCTGAGGAGGACCATAAGGCACGATCATCCTGATTCGATGGTCGTAACTAGGGCTGTGATGAAGGTGTCCATACTCTTATGGAGTTTGGAACATGTCTAAGGTCAGCAAGCGATACTCCCCCAATGAAAGTCTTTGGAAGATGTCTTCCATGGGGTTTGTGGTCGTCGCTTGAAGGGGATGTGTGAGGGCGACCGCTTGTTGCGAACTGGTTGAAGCTTCTGCGGATGGAGGCAGTGCCAAAATTGATGGCTTGATAGGAATGAGGATGTCATTTGGACGGTAGGTGGTGTTATAAGTTTTGAAGGGTGAAGGGTCAGCAGGAATGGTGTGGACTTGCCCATCGTGCTCAAATTTCACACAACAGTGCAGGGTGGAGGGGACACAGGCCATGGCACAGATCCAGGGTCGGCCTAGCAACATGTTGTATTGAAACTCTCCTTCGATGATATAGAAGAGCTCTAGGACTGTGCGTGGACCAACGTGGATGTGAAGGATGACTATGCCAATGGTCGTGGCAGTGGTGTCATTAAAGGAGCACAAGATTGCATCAGTTTTGGAGACATAATTCTTGGGAAGAGCCAACTGATCAAAGGCATGGGTGGAGATAATGTTGATGCTGGCACCTCCGTTGATCATAACGCATTTAATATGTGTTCGATCAATATAGGTAGTGATGAAGAGGGTAGCGTCTTGATCTTCTATGTTGGATGTGGGAATCTCAGAATCGCTAAATGTGATGGAGGCAACAGGGGCTAAAGAGTGGACAAGGGTAGCAAGTGGCTAGGGGTCCTCGGGTTGGACCTCTGCTGCCTGCAGGGCTTTGATGAGGGCTTGATGATGTTGAGGCGAGGTTTGGATGAGGTCATAAAGGGACATCTTCACGGGCATCTGGTGAAGCTGTTTCAACATGGAGTCATGGATTGCCCTGGAAGAGGAAGAAGAAGAGGGTTGAGGCGCGCCAAGGATAGAAATCTTAGGCTTGGGCAGTTGAGGTGGATTGATGAAAGGGTAGGTCCAAGGAATGGCAGCTTTTTCTTTCACCTTGTCCTTTTGTGACCTAGTGGTTAGGTGAATGGCATTGATTTCAAAGATAGGAGGTGAAGAAGGGGTCATGGCCTACTGGTGAGATGTTGATGTGGTTGAAGAGGTTGGAGGGTTATGAGAAGGAGTTAGGGGTCGGTTGAGAGTGTCCTCAAAGAGAAGAGTGTCTTTCTCTAGATAGCGGTGAATGATGGCCTTGAGGGCACAGCAAGTCTCGATATCATGTCCTGGCGTATGATGGTATAAGCAAATCTTCATGTCGTCAAACCAGGAGGGTTTAGACTCGAGGGGTTGGAAAGGCCTGATGGGTGGAAGAGTTATGCTGGAAGTCTGCAAAAGTCAGTGTAAGATCAAAGAATATGAGCCCACTAAAGGGTCCGTGCTCATTGATGTGTGCGATGCTGGTGACTTTTTCTTGGGCAGAGTTGGAGGAGGCTTTTGTACCACCTTTTGGATTGATGGTGTGGCGACAGGCGGAGATGGTACATTCTTCATGAGAGGTACCGCCCTTTTGGGAGAGGGTAGGCTAGTGGTAGGCAAAGGAAGTAGAGGAGGCAACTGGTTTTGATTAGAGATATGAGTGGGGAGGAATTTGGTCAAGGTTGAAGGATGAGGGCCCAAAATGGAGGGCAATGGTGATGGGGGAGGAGGAGTTCGCCTCTGTGGTTTGGCAGTCTTCTTTGATTTGATTGGAAGACTACTATTGGTCGAAGTCTAGTCTAAGTCCACCTTCACTTATGGATGAGTGAGGGTAGAAACAAGGCAAATTCCAAGTGACTTGATAGGTTTAGATGGGGTAGATGAGGGTTTCGGTCTTGATGTAGTTGGTTGAGGTGTAAACAGTCTAGAAGTAGAAGTCTGGTTTTTGTTGAGAGTCTTGGGAGATTCTGCCATGGGAGGATTAGCAACATGAGATGAGAGGGCATGGGCATGTTGAAGAGCTATGAGACACTCCCACAATACCTGATGATCCACTTTCCTTGAAGGGAGAAGTTTGGGTTTCTCCACTAATCGGGAAAATGGCTGAGAAGATGTTGGATGAGGTTTGGGTTCTTGAGAAGATGTTGACAGTTGTGGGACCGAAGGTGTGAGAGTCTCGATTATGAGGCATGATGAAGTCGTGACAGGTTCATCCTTGGTTGGAGATGAATGAGAGGTAGGTTCTTCCCTAGGTGGAGAAGAAACCAGAGAATGAGGCTCCTCAAGTAGGTAAAGGGCAGGGATGATTGTGCCCTCCACTTGCGGTCGAGGAGTAGGAAGGGTTGGGTCCTCCATAGGCAGCAGGAAGGATGATGATGAGACCGGCGGTGCTGGTAAGGTTGAGGCATCCTCCAAGATGAGAGAAGTTGATGGAGAACTAACCGGAGAAAGAGGTTTGTCCACATGTGATGGACTGATGGATGGACTCACCTCTTGAGGTTGGTCGGAAATGAAGGACGAGACCGTATTGACTATTTGAATGTTGTGTTCATGAGTGTTGTCAATCAAGGTCTGGACATTGTTTTGAGTTGGTGGATGATTAGGGAATGGTTGTTTGAAGATGTCGATACCCTGATTAAGTGGTGCATTGGGATTGTCTAGGATGAGGTCACCCTTTTCAAGCATGTCTTGGATTATGTTTTTAAGGGTTTTATAGTTGCCGGTGTCATGGCCTTTAACAGGGTGGTAGTTACAGAAGTCATTTTCCCTATACCACACAAGGATGGCGCACGAGGGATCAAATTGTGGAGGTGCTCAGATCTGGGGGAGATTGAGGACCCCCTGTTTGATGAGTTTTTCCAGCACAAACACGTATGATTCTCTGAGTGGAGTATACTGTCATTGTACGTATCTTTGCTGGAATTGGCAGGTAATGCTTTGGGATGTGGATGGTTCAGGCTGGTTAGTTGAAGGGGAAGAGGAGGAAGATCTAACAACCACAATGTTTGTTGAAGCTTTAGATTTAGGATTGGATGAGGAAGGCTTAGAAGAGGGGTCACTAGTCTTGGAGTTGGGATTCTTGCTCTGCAACTTGACTTTGTTCTCCTCAATGGCACGTAACTCAAGTTTGCGAGCCATCGTGAAGGCTTCGTCAAAAGTGCAGAAGGTCTGAACCCTTAAGGTGGAAGAAATATGTTTGGCACAGGCTTGGGAGAAAAGTTTAATAAGTTCAGGTTGGGGTAAGGAAAAGGAGATTTGATTGATGAGGCCCCTCCATTGAGTGACAAAATCAGCAATGGATTCATCCTCGAATTGGCGGATAGAATAGAGGTCTGTGATTGAGACCTTCTTGGTGATGTTGATAGAGAAATGATCAAGGAAGAGCTGGGCCAGTTGAGTGAATGTGAAGAGGGAATGGCTGGCAAGGGAGCTATACCAGTCAAGCACAACACCTGAGAGAGACATAGGAAACGTGCGTAAAAGCAATGCATCATCGTGGGCGATAAGGTAATAGGCATGTCTGAATGCCCGTAAGTGCTATTGTGGGTCTTCCTTGCTTTGAAAACAAGAAAACTTAGGAAGTTCCCACTGGCTGGGATATGGTTAGATGGGCACAGAAGGATGAATGGGCTCATTCCAAATTTGTTCGTATGAGAGAGTATTGTGTGAGTTGGAAACAGAGGTCTCTAGGCTAGACATCTTGTCCATCAACATTTTGATGATATCTACTGACGGATTGGCGGGTGGAGTGCCCCCTAGATTGTAAGGTGCTTGAAAGAGGCTAGAAGAGGCATACGATGTAGTTGGTTGTACCAATAAGGGCGTAACATACGAATGACTAGTCGTAGGGATAGAAGAGGAGACTAAGGATGGTTGGGTAGAAGGCATGGCTAAGTTCGATGTTGCCACGGGAGGTTGGTTAGTGGTAACATGGGCCAATGGATAGGTAGCCACCTTAGTGTTGATAGGAGCAAGGGTAGGTGGAATAAAGATGACCAAATTTTGAAAGGGGGTAGAGAGTGGTTGAGTGGGCTAAGGTTGAAAGGGGGCCAAAACTCCAGTGGAAGTGGGCCCAAAGATGGAGGGAGAGGCCACACTTGGATGGTTGGTCAAAGGCTGGTCATTGGTTGAGGCAATAGCCTGGGTGTCTAAAGGTTGAACTATGGACGCTATTGATATGGCTGCAGTCTTGAGAAGAGAGGTCGGCATTTCATAAATTGGATTGCCCAAGGAGTCTCGTGTTTGGCTATTCGTGAGATAGTGTTGCAAGGCTTTGACGTTGAGGTCTAAGAATCATGTAAAATCTTGGTCCCCTTCTGGGACAATAGGAGTCTGGGTCGGGGATGGTCTAGTAGGAGTTGTTTCAGTCTCTGAGTGGAACTCCATTATAGGACTGGTTATGGATGGGGTAGACGGAAGCGGATGATGCCTCGCGTGATCGACTAGAGCCTTGGCTTGGCTACGAGTCAGAACCATTCAAGGCAAGAAAGAACGTTCTCACAAGCTCAAACAAGCAGATAAGAATAGAAAAGATGAAGAACACAAGCAGATCCTAAAAAAAACCCTAGGAGTAAATTATTAGGATTATAGTGGCTTATGCCTTAGAATATGTGTAGAGGAAGATTGGCTTTTGAGTCGGGTCCTAGAAGAAGTAATATATGGATGGTTTCGGGTTAGTTATGGTGCTCAAAAGTCTATGTTAGGTTTCGTACTTGGCCTGGTGCTAAGGAGCAAGCTCCCCTCACTTCACGAGTCCAGTGATAAGTTGGTCTCCCTTAGCCAAAATATACTTCCCCTAGAGATTATCCTCCACCAGAGAACGGAGTGGGCTTTCCCCTTGGTGATGAAATCCAAGTAAGATCACCGGGATGGGTAAGGTATCCACTGGGTGATGAAATCCCAGTCGGGCCTTGTCTCAGGTAAGTTAAGATGTTTGTTTTGTGCAAGTGGTTTGGTCATGTAACATAAAGTGGACTAGATTAATTCAATATGTGATTATTAATTACTAGGTGTGGTCTAAGAAATGCAAGTAAGCAGAAATGAATGCAAAGTGTTTTAAGCCCCAAGTCAAAATCTGAAGTTGGAATGAAAATAAGTTGAGAAAGGGTTGAAGAATATGATTTTTGACTAGTCTAGAAATGCAAGAAAAGAAAGAAAAGTTCTTTTTAGTCCTGCTGATGGTGTCATTTAGAAGAGACAAAAGAGGTGAAAAGGGAGAAACCTAATGCACCTATATGAAAAGAAAGATAGAACCCAAGGAAGGCCCTAGGGTCCCACCGAGCATGCCAGAATGTTTCTACACTATATCGCTTTTTACATTCAAAGAAGAAATTAAGAAACTAAGAAGAATGGTCAAGGTTAGATGTTACCTGGATGTAGTCGTGCGCACCAAAATCAGATGTTGGAAGGTACTCCTCTTTGGCTGTGGAGGAATGACACCTGCAAAGAAAAAGAGACTAAAACATGAAAAATGTTAAATGAGGAAATGGTGGGCTGTCAAGCAAAAGCTTGATCCCTGAAGTACGAAGACTTCCTTAAGGGATATCAACCCACTGATTAAAAATAGAATATTTGATAGAAACAGAAATAGTGAAAGACAGAATGAAAGGAATAAAAGACAAAAAGCTAAATGCGTACCTGATATGCAATAAATTACTCTACACAGTCGCCGGTGTTGGTCTCTGTATCGACATTGATCAAGTAAGGGTGCCGACATCAGTTAAAGTGCCGGCGTCAGTAGGGGTAATGACCGGCATTGGCCGAGGCAGCAGTTTTTGGATGGGGTCTGGTCGGGTCTGGACAGGGTTTTAGGATTGCAGAATGGTCTGAAGTTTTGGTCTGAGGGTAGAGGGATTGTTTAGGGGTTTGTGCAAAAATCTGGGCAGAGTTACAGACTACATATTCTGAAAAGGGTGGATAGAGGTGATACGGGAGGAAGTCAAGTCAGGTTTCTGAATCTAAGTCGGGGTGGTAATATCAATTAAAAACAATAACCAAAAAACAAAATAAAAGCACAGATAAAACACTTACCTGTTACACGCTGAAGACAAAGTAGGAGACATAATTGATATTGTCAGTGTGTTGCAGAAGTTCGATGTAGCGGACCTCCAGCGAGATGACTGAAGCAGAACACCTGTATCAGAGAGAGAAAATATGAGAGATTTGATTGCAGACTGATTGGATGCAAAAGTTGGCTGATCTCCATAGTGTTTGGATGAAAGAATGTTTTGATGTAAAAGGTCTGATAACCGATCGAGAAACTGATTGACAATTGAATAATGAATAACGGATAATGGATAATAGATAATGGATCCTGCATTTGGGTTGAGAATGCAGTATTAAGGATAACCGACGCTAGCAGGACCACCGACGTCGACCGATGGGTGATCGACGTCGGTGATGTCGGCCAAGTAGTGACCGATGTCGGTAGATGCAGAATGGGGATAGAGGCTAATTTTAGCTTTCTGCTCATTTTGACATGCTGCCAGGGGCAAGGCTCGTGGGAAAATGGTCGACAGGGGTTAAATAGGCATGGGAGAATAAAATGGGGGTTAAGGGGAGGACGACAAGGGTTAGACACAATTTCGGTGTCTACAGATATCATCCATTATCAATCATAAAAAAAATTCAAAGAAAATAATAGAACCATTAATCAATGTGATATATGAATTTTTACATTTTTTAGATAAATATATTTGAAACATCTATATTAATTAATTACCATAAATATAATTATGAGTAATGACATTGGACATAGGAATAATAACTAGAAGTTGCCCCAAAGGTGTAATTTACATAATAAGGGATGTAATATTTTGTTTTTGTGAAGCAACATTTTGAGAATTGAGGGAGTGTAAATTAGTATTACCATTGACCCCATACTAAATTTTGTGTATGAAGGGTTAAGCAATTACACTTTTATAGTTTTGGTGGAGGATCTAATTGTGGCAATGTTATCTTCTAATGGGTTAAGTATGGAATTTTTGTATGTTATTAACCATGATGTAATTTATCTAGGGATCAATATATTGGTAGCATGGATGAATGAAAGATATAATATAGACTTTGAGACCTTAATGTCTTACCCCCACATCAGTGGCATTGTAATGTTGATTAAAGTCACACATTAGATAAGGATCCCTATCAAAATCAAATCATATCTCATGATGTGCTCATCAACCCTTGATAGTATAAAATGATCAATCAATGATCTCACCACCCTTAAAGCTATGTAACCATATACAATTGGTGTAGTTCATGTAAATCTAATAATTGCCCTAAATTTGGGTCTATTGTAAGATATAGGCCTTTGTTTGTATGATATCTCCTAAAATTCCCTTTCATTTCCCCTCACCATCACCACCTATCTCACCTTAAAATATTTCACCACTTTCATGTTTGTATGCATTTATCTTCCCCACCACTTTCCCATTTATAAACTCACCATGAAATAAAACATCTCTTCCCCAAACAACTCATTGCCACATTGCATGAAGGAACATAGAAACTCATTTTTCATTTTCACCTCCACCAAAAATATATGATTATTGTTGCATCACACTTTGTGAAAAAATATCATATGAGGTAAATGATCATGTGTTTCAAGAGACATACAACATTTTTACCTCTTCCACTTTACATAACCTTTGCTTTACCAAAACATAAAATTACATTTCTTTTGCTGTAACGTGTACCTTTTGGGGAAACTACATGTGTGTGTGTGTGTGCATTATTGTATTATATATATATATATATATATATATATATATATATATATATATATATTTCATGTATATGATAATAATATATAGCAATATAATGATCTTTCTAAACATATTTTTACTACCTATTGCTTCCTTAGATTTTATACTTTTTGTCTAGTAGGGATAAAAAAGATGCTTACGAATTCAAGTTTTAATTACGGTTTCTTTTTATTATAGGGGATACTGTATGGTGTTTCTATATGTTCTTATGATTAATGCAATTTTTCCATGTGTGAATATATTGGCAACATGCATGAATTGAAGCTACAAGATAGACTCTGGAACCTTAATCTCTTGTCCCCAACCCAATGACATTGTAAAGTTGATTCAAGCCATAAATCATATGTGGAACCTTGATGCAATAAAATCAACTCTCATGAGGTCCTCGTCTACCCATGATAATAGAAAATAACCAATCAAATATGTCATCACCTTACAAACTATGGACCCATTTGAAACAGGTGTAAGGCATGTAACCCCAATAATTACCCTAAATCAAATTGTGGTGTATGATATGGACCTTGTGGTGTATGATATCACCTTAAATACCCTTTAATTTCCACTAACCATCACTGTGTAACTCATATTGAAATCTTTCACTATTTTCATGTTTTGTATGTCCTTTCTCTTACTTCCAAGGGTCTGATAATGAAATTTTTATATATTATCAATCCTAATGCAATTTATCTAGGTGTTAATATTTTTTCAACATGGATGAATAGAAGCTACAAGATACACTTTGGGAAATCAAATCATACATGGAGCCATGTCACAATCAAATCAGTGGAAGGGATGTAATAATTTATTTTTGTAAAGTGAGGTTATTTTAAAGTGAGGGAGTATAAATCAATATGACTACTGACCACATGTAAGTTTTTTTTATAAAGGGTTAAAAAATGAGACTTTTATATTTTTTGTTAACAATGTTAGATAATAAAGAGGGGTGGCTGTATATAATTTATGCAGGTGGTGATATTGATTGCAAAGGTGAAGGTTGTGAATCCATCAACAAATAGAGTTAATCTAAGTGTTGATTGAGGACAGTCATGAGTTTTGGTTCATGGTATTTATTAAAAAACACAAAGCTATACACAAATTATAAAGAGATCTCAACATTGTTATACCATTGACACTCTACCTGGGGCTCATAATGGGTTTAGGAAATAAAAAAGTGTTCAGGCTCTAAAAATTATGCCAAAAAGTATGTAATTTTCCCATTTTGGTAAAGAGAGATTTCTTAGAGTGAAATAGTGTAAATTGGCAGTCGTACCTCACTTGAAACCCCTGATTGTTAACCCTATCTCACCTTTTGTGCAAGAAACATTAAGCAATAATAATCTTTTGGTGTATTAGCCAATAATTTAAAGGTGTGTTAAGTAGTGATGGTGAGGTGAGGGACAATGATAGGTAATTTCATGTGATGGAATCAAAGAATCTTGGGAAGATACACATGCAAAGTTTAGTGACATGTCAAATTTGTCAATGTAATTTGGAGCTTCTGAACTATTTAATTTACTAAATAAATGTTTGAAATATGTGTTACCTCAATGAAAACATGGACTGAATATCCAATAACTCCTTTATAAATATTTACAATTCACTACATGTCAATTTAGATGAGTCTAAAACTATTAGATGAAAATTATGATTGCTTAAACTCTTTAAAAGGCTTTCTTAATGAAATACACATCCTATATAATCTAATAGATCAATATAAGATGTTGTATGAAAATAAATATGGATATAGATATTTCTATTTTTTTCCATTCTCATCTTGAGTAACACTAACAACAACCATTTTATCTATAACAATGGTTCTCATCTCTCTTTTTTAGGTGAATATAAGAAAGGTAAAACTAATGACAAGACCAAAAGAACTACCAATTTTGAGTGGTCTGTAGGACCTAGGTACAAATACACACCAGTCTCTACATACTCTTTATAAGCACTTTGGTGGTTTGATGTATCTCAAATTAGACACTACCTTTATTATTATAACTTCCTTTGTGGACTCTATAACTATCATTCTGAAGAGCATAAGTTATATTGGAAGGAATGTAAATTTTTATTTTGGTAAAAGGGGTTTTTTAAGTGAAAAAGTGTAAATCAACAACTATATCTCACTCAAAACCCATGACCTCTAACCCTATCTCACCTTTTGTGCATGAAGTGTTAAGAAGCAATAATATGGTTTTCATTTTAATAATATTTGTAAAACATATTTTTATTGATTAGTGCTCCCTTAGATTTTATGTTTTTTTTTCAATAGGGATAAATAAAATTTTTATGAAGACTAACTCCAATTGTGGCTACTTTTTCTTCTGGGGGTTCAAGTATAGAGTTTTTGTATTTTTATTCTTTATGTAATTACTCTAGGTGTCAATTTATTTATAGCATGGGTGAATGAAAGATAAAATATAGACTTCGGAAATTATCATCTTAATGTCAACATCATTAAACACTTATTTAATCTATGCATCTAACATGGACCCATACCATAATCAAATCAAATCCCATGATATCTTTTATTATTAATAATACATATAATAAATTATGTATATGACATTGAAAAATTATATAAAGAGTGGTTATAAAAAACTTATTCACATGATATAAGTAGTATATCATGGCATATTAGAGAGACAGGAAAAGAGTGATGTCATTTACTTGGCTAGAAACCACACAATATGATCTTTTAGAATGAAATGACACACAACTGCACCACCTAGATTCACATTCAACACTATAATTCCATGTAATTTGGATTTCAAGCACTCATGTCTACATGGCATAATGCCACTAACTTTGAATTGTTTCTATCTTCACCCTTGAGTAAAAATTGCATTATTTTGGTGTCCTTTAATTTGTGGCACAAGTACACAACATATGTATACATATGGTTGTGGCACACCACTGACTTATTCCTAAATTGGATTTTGTATATAAGCCCATTGATTGAATATTACCACTTTATTAATTCCTAACTCTTTATAACCTCTATCACCAAAACATTAACATGATTTGTTTAGAGCTCATACGTGGTGTATTCAATCATAGATTCAAATGAGGTTGTGTTGTTTTTAGTTTCCCATTTAATTATAGGACTCCCACATTCTTGTAATGTTTCTTTCATCACAAAAATTATGTCTGAACCTTTTGCTATGTCCAACTCCTTCAATTCTACAAAAAGGCTATCAAAATAGATGGGATTTGATTCAATACATGACACAAAAGGAAATATGCCTTCTCACTATTTAGAATTCGTCTCTACACCAAATGCAGAGACACTTTGGTGCCATTGACACAAAATATTTTTACTCTATACTTTTTATTCAACTCTATCAACATAGAGATATATAAAATATACCAAAATGAATCTAGGAAAGCCACATACCAAAATAAAACCTTTGATATAATTAATACACCTATAATTGTGTTGAATCACAACAGTTATAAATTATGTATGAACATAACATGGACTATAACATCAATAAATTATTGTCAACTATAAACATTAATTTATTCGTTACATGTGAATATCAATTAGAATATGGTGTAATTTTCTTTAAAATCAAAAATTTTGAGGTATAATAATATTTGTTTTATTACTTCTAAACATTAATTATCATACACTGCATAATTAGTGATTATTTATAAACATTAATTGACCTAGGGTGTAATACTTATCATTACCTATGAACATTAATTAACACACTTTACTTATTACCCATGAAAATTAATTAGCATAACTAAAATTGTGTAGTTAACACTCTTAAATTGAGGTACTAATATTCAATAATATAACATGGTAGAACTTTATTTCCTAAATGTGTGTAGTTTTTTTTAGCTAAGCTTCCTCTGAATGGAGCTCCATTCCTACCTCATCTTTATCATTTCTTGGCAAAATCTTCTTTCAGGTGTTTTACAAATTGTGACTTCGCTGAGACTTTTACACCCTAGTATTTTGACAACCATGGGTTTTTATCTTGCCCTTGGTCCCCATTTTTTAATGTAAAGAAGATGATTATTTTTGATGTACCAATTTGGCTTAGATTATATAAACTCTCACTTGTTTTATGAAATGTGGATCATATTAAACTATTCACTAATATGGTGGGTTCCTTAATCAAAATGGATGAGAGTTCTAAGGGAAGTAAAACTGTAAGGGGTTGTGCTAATATTGTTTTGTCTAAGCCTCATTTTCACTCTATCAAGGTGGAATATTCTTGGGGATCATATATTTAATTATTAAACTATGAAGGCTTAACTTTAAAGGGTTTTTGTTGAAATCATCTTGGGCACCATGTTATTATTTATTCTTCTTAGGATGAATTTTCCCATCAGAGGTTTTGGAAGGAGGGTTTACCTGATGATGATTTTATTTAGCATAGCCATCATGAATTTTTAACCTAACATTTTGGTCCTTACCCTTATCTTTCTTTTGAGTCTCTAGATATTATTGTTGAAATGTGGTTACAAAGGATAAATCTGGTCCTTATGGGTGTCATACTCCCTATAATTAGATATTGGTGGTCTTAATATGGGATAATGGACTATGGTAATTTGGAGGATCAACTAGATTCTCCAAGCTTCCATATCCCCCATTATAGCTCCAAATGTGGGAAACCTAAGTTTGATCTAGTCATCTCAACTAAACATAGAATTAAAAGATCTAAGGTGGAAAGGTTGAGACTAGAATATGAAGTATTGATTAGAGATGGTTCACAAAAGATGATAAACTCATTTCCAAAATAAGTCGATTCCTACCTATGAATGATTCTTCTATTTTTAATTTCTTCTCGAGGTCATTGACTATCTTTTGTTGGATTGTGACATCTTTCTTTAAAAAAAATTATTGATGTGTACCCATGGAACAATGTATAATTGCTAAATTTTTTCTATCTGATTTCAACATCATTGATGACTATTACTCTTTAGTGTTGTTATGTTAGGCGTTCTCTATGTATCTCTCTAGTATGTCATATGCTTGATCTTAATTTGAGTGGGGATGTGTTGGTATTGTGTTTTTTTTGGAACTAGACCACTTGTTGTGTGTTAAAATCATTTTATAACTCTAATCTATGTAAAAGTTTCTCCTTAGTGGTTCATAGCTCCACTCAAGCCCTTATAAAAAAAATAAAATGCATGAAATGATTCTCTCTAAAATCAGTTAGATTATCAAGAAATAATTTATTCTTATGAGAATACTAAATGTATCATTATTCCTATAGTTTATAAAGACTAATTTTAGATTATCTTCATTATATTTATTTTATAATCGATTATTAATGGACATTTCTAGTTGGAGAAAGTGTGCTTGTATAATTATGATTATTATATATGGCATTTTTTTCATAGACATTTTTTTAATAAGTTAAAAAGGGTTATAGCCCATTCATTATATTGATGATCAAAAATCCTAAAAATATTAGGTAAAAAAATTAACAATTTGTCACTTGCTACTAGAATTTTTATTAGTTTTAAAAATGAAATCAAAATATTATAAACTTAACAAACCGAAAAGAAACATAATTAAAATTGAAAACAAATAAACTAAACTAAGATAGATTTTAGTATTGTCACTGGACTCTGAAACCATTAGTGTTAAGCCTCTCTATCTATCTCATCTTCCTCCATCATCATAGCAAAAAATGTTTCCCTCAATTGATAAATAGTGAATGTGGTTGTGTTTATCTACATTTTGGTGCAAATAGAGTCTATCTTCTATCATTTTGAAATATTTTCCACAAAAATAACCTTAACAAGTGTCTACACCTAATCCATCCAGTTACCTAGATTAAACCCTAATTGCTCGACATCTTCATGGATTATATGAGCGTTGTCCCTAAACAGGACTCTTTGAACTCTAATTAGTGGGACAAATTTAAATGAGTTGAGTTGAGGAATAAACTACATTGGATCTTTCATTCCTTATAGGATGCAATACATAAAGGTCTTTTCACCCTTTTTATCTTTAATTTGAGCCCAAAATTGATAGCCACCCCTTTGATAAGTTTTACATCTTTGATACCTTTCACCAATGCACACTTCCATAAATTCATTGCTTCCTCTATCATACTTCAAGTGTTTTTATCCACCAAAACCCCAAATTTCAATAGTTTCCTGAGTTTCAAGTCATTAACAAAACCCACAAAATAAGAGTGAACATCATTCATAAAAAATCAGTTTATCATGTCCCTATCCATTTATTTCATTGTGTTAATGGAATATTATTTCCCCAAACTATTTCGAGTACTAATTGAAGGCCCTACCTTCTCAAACTCAATTTGATTGGATACCATAGTTACACTATCAAATAATATAAACATGTAAAAAATGAGTAGGTATTTTATTAACAATATGCCAACATAACTAATGATCTCAAAAAAATCTCATTTCACATTCTCCTTCATCTCACTAAAAACATACCATGCATGTGACATTGACATTAAATTAGAAAAGAATGCATGTATCTAAAAAAAGGTAGAAGGATGGCTTCTCATAAATTCCATTCCTTCTCACAGCTATTTAAGTGTTATGTTGGATATGTTTTCCTTCATAACACTCTCTTTTCATTACTTTGCCAAAATAATATGCAAAATGTTTTTTTCCATGTAAACCAACTTAAAAAGTTAGGTTTATGTGTCACCCACCATCACACATGAGATATATGAAATGTATTCATGAACATGACAACCCTATCTACCTCTTTGGGAAAACATGCCTCTAAATCATGTGCACAAGCCTTTTCACTTGTTGCACCATTGTTGGATATATGTTTATACTTTGCATGTGTTATACACCTTATGTACTATATATTCAAACACAAAAATTGTGGTCCAAGTTCATTTTTTGGTCATCTCATAGGTATTTTTTTGTCTATAATAATAATATGGGTAGTGTTATAACCCATAGTTTTAAGGGTAACCATTATGGATTGTATTCCTGGCCCATAATTTTGGTACTGATAGTATTAGAAGACTACTTAGGTAGTTACTTATTGATATACCTATGTATAATCATTGTCGCTAAACTTTCACCCTAGAGAATTCAAAATAACCTTCTCAAGCTTAGGACAACATGGAACCATCTACCTTCATAGACAAACCACTATAAGATCTCTAGGATTGAAAGGGATAACTCCCTTGATTTTTTCTCTTAGGCTCACACTACACTAAGCTAATCACTATTGGGGGTGAAAAGGGAATAAAGTTACATAAAATAACCGATGATATTGAGGTGATACACAAAGACAAATCCACATAACACACTTGCATCTGATTAAAGAAAGAAGACAACTCAAATTGAATCAACCCTATATCCTTCTAGCATAAATATTTCTCATAGAGGTATATTATTATGCCTATTTTTAGGTGGGTGAAGTGAAAGTCAGATATAAGACACTACTATTCCATCTCACACTTCAAGACAAACTTGAAAAATAATGCATTTTATGAAACCTTTTATAAGAGATCTCATTCACACAAACATGCAAGAGTAGACATGGAAAACAAGGAGAGAATTTTCATCACTTGTCAACACACAAACCACTTAACACATTCAAGTAAGAGATTCTAGAGAATGAAATCAACTTATCAAACTTTATTCAAAGGCAAATGGTGGATCCTAAGATCATCCTTAATAAAAAAGTGAGATGGCTGGTTCCCCCTCTTGGTTGGATCAAGATTAACTTTTATGGGCCATCCCAAGGCAATCTATGAGTTTCTATGGGTGGAGGGGTGTCTCAAGACAATCAAGGGTTTTTTATAACTATATATGTAGGATGTATGGGTGTTCAATCAAACCATGTTATAGAAGCCTTAATAATGTTATGGGGTGTCTAGATGGCTCTTGATTTAGGATTTCATTATATAATGGTAGAGGGGGATTAACTCAACATAATAAATTGCATCAACAAGAATAATGTTATTAGTTAGTCCATTGCTCACATTATTGAGGAGATTAATCACTTGGCAGAGAGTTTCAAAAGCATTACTTTTCAACACACCTGTCATGAAGGAAATATGCTTGTAGATTCTTTTTCCAATAAAGGGGTTGATCTTAGACAATTTAAAGTATGGAATTCCATGGAAATCATACCTAATAATATTGATGACATTTTACGTAATGATAAAATTGATTATAATCATGTAGAGAATGCTTAAAATAATTAGGCAAAGAATGGTACACATACTTTGTAATGATTGTGTTTTGACGGATGGCATGGGGTGAATTTTTGGCATTAATCATTATAAGTACAACATAACCAAGTCTATCTTAGATATTTCAAGACACATTGGGATTTATTTACAAGTTATTTTGTGGTAGAGTAAAATCTATATTTTTATTTAGAAGGTATTTATGGGTCTATAGTCTACAATGGGAGGAGATTTGAATATGTTAGAACCTTTGTTGGTATAAAATGTCATGAACAAGCTGGAGGTTTATGAAATCTTCCATACTAGGGGCATTACTAATTTCATTGACTAAATTTGTGGTATCGATAGGCATCTGTCAAGGCAATTTTCTAAAAATTAGAGAAATAGAGTGGTCTTAATCAAAAATATTTTGGTGGAAATCAGTGAGGACCTCATCGTTATAGTCACGTGCCTAAAAATTGAAGATCAAAAATTCAACAATCTTACTAAGGATTTTGAGCATCAAAAGGATAAATTCTTAGTGAACAATGAGTGTCTCACACCATTTCAAGGGGTTTCAAAAGAGAAGACCTTCTTTCTCCATTTAATATGGCTGTAGATCATTTGATAAGGTATGCGAATCTTGATGGTCACTAAAAGGTTATGCATTTCTATCATTTTCCATTTTTAAATTACCTTTGATAATATTTCCATTAGTATTCCATTCTAAATCCTTCATTCGATAGAATAGTCAGTTTTATAGGTGAAGTAGGGTAAGAAAATTAAGGAACCACTTCATCAAGTGGTTATATTACTTATTTAAAAATATTTTTAGGATCTTCATCTAGACCTCAGGGTATGGTTGATGAGAATATACCAAAATTATCTCCTCTGGACTAACATCCATCAACTTAAGATCAAATGGAGGGTCAAAGGTCTCAACAAACTCCCACAATTAGGCATTTTTATAGATTTCTTTGTAGCAACACTAAGTCCAAACCCAAAAAATAGTCTAAGGCATCTCCTTTTAAATTACATGTGAAAAATCCTTTTCAATAAGATAATATTTTTGTGGTAAACCTTGATAAGCCCTATGTTAACCAAGATAATCATAAACCTATTTCTATTACATATTCTCTTGATAAAGAGAGGAATTTGAATAGGGGATCTGGGAGCAGAGTTGAAGAGGATGGGCATGAAGACAAGGATGGGGAGCCTCCATCTAGTAATGATAACATTTTGGATCCTAAAAACATGGCCAAGTATGTCAAGAATCAGAGCAATCTAGAATATTTGGAAGATGAAGTTAGTATTCACAAAGCATTTCTTAGATTATTTATGAAGGACCATACTTGGCTAAAGCAAGGTATCAATAAGTACAATCAAATAGATGGTCTCTTTTATACCAAAGAAAAGATCCCTCAATGATAGAGCTAATACCCTAGAGAGGTATAATAAAGACCTCAAAGATAAGTTAAACATCCTTGTTAATTTTAGAAAAGTTGCTATTAACAATGCTATGCACAACATGAAAGGCCTATCCATTTGTTTCAATAACAAGGGTGATACTTCTAAAGGAATCAGACCTAATAAGAAACTCAAAGGCATTATAATTAGCAATGAGGAGGAGAAAATCAACATGATCATTGATAGAAACATTAATATCATGACCAAAGATTGGAGCAAGGCTTATGAAAATTGGAAAATATTCAACCCTGAGTATTTCTTATCTGGTTTGGGCTATGTGAGTGCTATTGTTTTATTGTGTCTCTGCTATCTTTTTGTTGTTTCTATCATTCTAGGTTTCTTTTGTTATTTTAGAAGCTAGGATTTCTTACTGCTTGTGGTTGTCTATAGGTGTGATACTATTGTATGAGTAGGGTCTCTTTAAAACCCACTTTTACATTTAATAAAAACTAGTAGGGCTTCGCCATACCAATTTTGGATTTGCTGAGTATAGTGTGTTGTGTGTTCACATTATTAATGTACTGATATAAATATTGTTGTTAACAATATTACATTAATAGTCTATAGGTTAGTTTATTGAATATATTATTAATAACAATATATTCATATTATAGTGGGTTATTGTTTAGTTTGTTAGTTTGAGTTATATTTAGAGATTTCGATGGAGATTTGATCTCCCTAAATATAGGAATGATATTCACATATAATTTGTATCTCCCATATGAAATATAATGCAGTAAAAATAAATATATCAGAGTGTATGAAGAAATAATATATTATGTTTGAAATTATTTTCTACATTTGAGTCTTTTAACTGCCCAGATTTGTACCAGTGTTATCTTTTGGTATTAGAATGGGCACTATTTATCACAATGAGAGTCATGTTTATTTATCTTTAAATTATTTATTTATAACAGGTTCTAGGTGATCTAAATGATGGTATGAGATTCAAAGATGCCAAACACATATATATCTGATCATGCATATTTATCAGCACCAAATCGGATGAGTCTTCTATTAAATTAGATTTCATACCCAAACAACATAAAATAAAACAACATAAAACCTACATTGGGAGTCATTTTGTGGTTTTTACATGTCAAAGAGTTGTCAAATTTTACAACTATATGTCAAATATTGGCAAATGAAGATGAGGGAAATTTTTTG
Source organism: Torreya grandis (assembly GCA_037957365.1). Classification (NCBI taxonomy): domain Eukaryota; kingdom Viridiplantae; phylum Streptophyta; class Pinopsida; order Cupressales; family Taxaceae; genus Torreya; species Torreya grandis. The sequence continues at coordinate 766,585 of JARHVA010000564.1, forward strand.
AGGCATAACCATCCACAACCCTCCATATCTCAACCATCCTACTATGTCATCATTTGAAGTCATTTTTATTTATTTCAACCATCCATAAGTCAATTAAAGTCATTTTACAACATCTTCAATTTTATATACATTGCCTCCATGAATTACCTCCATGGTATCCATTTTCATTCATACAGTTTGTGTAATGGTTCTTTCTAATAGCTAGCTCAGCCTTGATGTTATGAATTCATTTCCAAATCTCAACCCTTGAAAATTGTTGGATCTGATCTTTTACCATATCATTTATGTTATTGAAGTCCACAGATTTCACAAAACTACTTTATCTCTCTATAAATCAACAATTGTCTTTTTGTGTAAGTAGTCTTTTTATTTTAGGTATATTCATTTAAAAAATTAAATAACTTGTCTTTGGTATATAGTTTATTAGGTAATATATATCCATCAAAGTCAATTAGGACTATGCGAATCTATTTATTTTTAATAGTGGGTCTATCTCATTTCTATTAAAATTTTATTAAGTTATAAAGTTTTTAGTCTAGATAATTAATTGAGTCATTAGGTGTTCTTTTATCTATGTTACAAATAGTCATTTATTTAGGTCTATTTTTAAAATCAAAATTTTAGAGTTAAGTCATTAATACTTTAATTTAGGTAAAGTTTACTAGTATCTTTATATTATGAATTTAATCTTTTTGTTAATTTGTCAAAAAATTCAAAAGTGTCAAAATCAAAAGTCAAGTTATTAGTTGTCTTCCTAAGTATCATTATAGTCTATTTTGTGTCATTGAGATATCAAAAGTTTTAAAAATATCAAAAGAGTTTATTTTTAAATGTGTCATATTTATTAGAGAGTTAAATAAAAGGATGCATTTTTAGGTGACCCCGATGTCCTATGAAAATGTATTGTTTCACATTAAGGGGGATTTCCATCAAAAAATTCATGTAGCTAAGCTTCACCAACACATTTGATGAGTAAGTAAAGACATATTAGAGGTTGGAGGATACTTGAGGATGGAGGCTTTCTACACCTCTCATTAGCCACTAGTAACAACGCTACTATATGATTTAGTGGCATTTTTATTTTAGTTATGTGTTGTGTTTATTTTTAGCATAGTGTGGTGTGAATAAGAACATATGTTGTATGCATGTTCATGTTTTTCATAAGTGAACTGTATGTTCCTATGTAACCTTTCTAAAATGTGAGAATGATGAGAGCTAAAATCTATACTACACATCATGATGTGGTTTATGGTAAACCAAAAACCATTACTTTATGGTTTCTGGTTAGCCACTTGTAAAACCACTATTTTTATTATTGGTTAACCATTTATAAAATCATCAGGTATTATTTGTGGTTTATAGTTAGCCACTTTTAAAACCACTATTTTGGTTGTTGGTCAACCATTTGTAAAACCATCATGTTAGGTTTGTGATTATCCTTTGAAAATCACCAAGTCATGAGTATAGGTGCAGATATGGGAGAGTTGTTTTCCCCATATTCACATTAAGGGGGTGTAGGATATGATTAAAAATGTTCACAAGGGGGTGAATGTTGAGGTATAGTGTGTTGCATGTTCACATTATTAATATACCAACATACATATTATTGTTAAAAATATTAAGTTAATAGTCTATAGGTCAGTTTATCAAATATATTGTTAATAAAAATATATTCATATTATAGTGGGTTGTTATTTAGTTTATTAGTTTGAGTTATATTTGGAGATTTTAGTGGAGATTTGATCTCCCCAAATAAAGGAATGATCTTATTATATAATTAGTATCTCTTGTATGAAATGTAATGTAAAAAAATAAATATATCAGAGTATATGAGGAAATAATATATTATGTTTGAAATTATTTCTACATTTGGCTCTTTTAATTCCTTATATCTACACCAACACTATCATGATTCCCATATAAGGCCAAAAAGGCTTGAATTTATATAACTTAGAAGGAGAGAGAAAAGGAGTGAAGCTCAAAGGTCACAAGACCAGATGTTAATATCAAAACACTAGTTACAAAGCCATAGAATGAAGTGGAAAAGAAGTCAAGAAACTGGTATGAACATGTGTCAACTTCAAACAAAGCATCTTCCTCAATCTAGCATAGACTCTTCATAATTTTGATTAAAACTATATTCATGATGATGAGGAGTGAAATTGAGTATATAAAATTGCAATAGGGATCCTTGAAACATATGATCTGATGTGATAATGTAGAGAGGAGGTTAGTGTATGTCATAAAATCATCCCTAATTTATAGATTCATTTCTATCACTTGTCACTGACTGCCAGCAATCATTTATCATTAGTCTTCTAGGTAATCCTCACACTTGTCATCTAAATGGCTTATAATTTCCAAAATAAATGAATTGAAATAATGTTAAATAACTCAAATGAATCTCCTTTATCTTTTGGTCTATCAATAGACCTTCATAAAACTCCTAGAACATTTCTCGTCTCCCTCACTTGACAACCATCTTGCCTTCTCACTGTTTATTTAGACTATCTTCCATGAATAGACTCATAAAGATGTTTTCATGCTTGAATATATAAGGAAATGAGTTTTAGAAGCTGAAACAAGCCCTTGAATACCTCCCTCAATGGTTCTTACTTGAATATCCGCCTCTATACCTAATACATCTTAATTCCTACAAAAAACATAGTATTAGCTATTCCATACATATATTAGTAAAACCAAGGTGTATGTCATGGATACTAGGAGAGTTTTAGACATGTTCCAAACATTTTCATGGTTGTTTCATACTTATTAAATGCATCTTCAATTATATTTTCCTCATTCAATTTAAATAAGGGTTTTGGGAGGGTTTCAAGAAGTTTGGACTGTTAAAGATTGTTCATAAAATCTTGACATCAAACCCTCGAAGAAATTACATAAAGTCTAGGTATATGACCCCATTAAACCCTCCTTAAGTTCTTGAGACCTCATACTTTGTGTCCATATAATTATGAGTGTTTAAACTTTACCTTTCAATCTCTCGCATGCTTTCTAAGTAGGTTTGTCAATGAATTAGGATAAAATAACCACCTAGGGATATTTATATGTAAACTAATGGATTCAACATGTATTCAAATTCCCCTTAAATGTTATAAAAATGTTTGGGAAGTTATCTTATGTAATTATAAATGCATCGTGTATATAAATCAATCCTGGCTTAGAGAAGATAGAACATACCTACACTTTAAATTGGGAATACATTTGTTAAGTAGGAGAATGACCATATGGGGATACAATAGACATAATTATGGGATTGATTTTCATAATACACAATTATAGGAAGGATTAAAAATCCTAAAGTCTAACAAAATCATGCAACAACCCTAAAAAAGTCTTAGGTTTATTATTCACTCTATTCTAATAAACAAGTAAGTAAATCTAATCTAGTGCACACCAAAGCTTATTACACAATAAAAGGGTTAGTAAAGAAATAAAAACATTTATATGAGAGTATAAATTAATCTAAGGATGAGTAAGACCATAATACATGGAAAATAAAGAGTAATATTATTCAAACCAATACTTATGCTACTTTTATATACTAAAGAGAGGAGAACAAAGTTAGAATATAACTATCTGAATGTGAACCCATCGAGACTCAATCTATACCTTGTCCAAAAGGGATTCACAAGAGGTTGTTGTGGTTTTTAAATATAATCAAGAAAGGCCAAAGCATCTAAGACTTATCCACAAGGCTAGATTCTCCAAGTAGAAACCCTAAGCCAAGACTCGTCAAGAAGAATGGTGAAAAAGCAAATTGTAAAGAAGCATGAGTGAATAATAACTATTGATTGCATCTTGAAATAATGATGAAATGATCTTGTATTTATATGTGTATCTCACCATAAATCCTTTTGAAAATGTTGGCTATACAAGGTTGACCCAGTTGACCCTATATATTTCTAAGAGATAAATCACTAGGTCCCAAACTAGGTCATTTGAAGGGCTGATGAAACTCAAAGTGAAAAATACCCTAAACAACATAAGGTTGACCTAATTGACCCTATGTAGTAATTATAGGCTAAAAACTGTACAAGGTTGACCCAGTTGACCTAGTACGATCAACTGGCAAAAGGGGATCGAGGTGAGGAAAATAAGGATGGAAAGAGGAAAAAGACTGGATGAGTGTACAAGGAAGGAGTAATAGCTTAGTGAATGGTTTTAATATCTGGTTGGGCTGGTAAAAATGTTTCAATAAGGGACAACAATCTCGTGAAGCACCAAAGGTCTACCCACGCCTTTCTTGGTGCACCCCTTAAAGCATGCACTTAGAGAGATTGAGTCTCAACGGGTTATTACAAGATGTAAAGTATCAATATTTGATAATAGGTTTAAAATATTATGTGTATACATATTCCCCACTCGTAGCTCATCATGTGTCACTAAGGTGAAATAGGGGATGGTGCTTCGAGAAAGAACATAGTAACACACAATGTTGATGCTAAAAAGAAATTATAGTATTTTAAAGCAACAATAATTGAAAGTATATAACCAAAAAGTAAATAACTAAAAAGTAAATTTAATGTTTACCTTAACTTACCTTTATTTCTGAATGGTTGTCTATTGTGTTAATTTTTATTATGTAGGGCACATAGACTGATTTCAACAAACCCAATAATACAAAAATAAAGAGAAAAAACAAACAAACATAAGAAAAGCCAAGATAGTTGGTGCTATGAAGATGGGATATACTTGAAAAAAATTTCAAGTTGGGGTGAAAATTTCTATGTTAGACCAAATGACCAAGTCAAAAAATAAGAGTAAATCGGGTAACCGAAAAGCCAAGGCTAATAAAGACTAAAAAACTCAAAACAAGCTATCCTTAAATAAGTAAAGAAAACTCACCAAGTCAAACCAAGGATAAATGTAAAAAAGAATGGTAATAAAATGTCAATGGTAAAAATAAGAAACAAAATTGTAAAACAACATTGATGAGTGAGTAGTAAAAATCCTTATCTCACTCAATAATGGAAAAAAGGTACACAAAAAGGGAAAACAACATTGTCGAGTGAGAAGTAGCAATCCAACCTCACTCAATAATGGAGAAAGGGTATGAACTTAGGTTTCCATAACAATAAGATAGTACAAAAAATAATAAATGGTAAAAGTAAAGTAAAACAAGTCTAGGAATGTAATTTCATGGTGAAATAGAAATAAATAATCCATAGTTTCTGAAACATGTTATTTTGCTCTAAGGATAGATAAAACTAAAACAATGTAGTGTTAACATGTTTTTATGAGGTGAAGAAAAAAGGAATATATAAGAAGGGAAAATAGATTTAGAATCATAAATTTTCTATCAAGGGGGAAATGAAATGGGTGGAGGGGAGAATGAAGGAAAAACCAAGGTAGAAGAACTCTTTATCAAAGTCAAAACACTCAAATTAGGTTTGTCAAAATAAGATAACTTTCAACCTTAAGGACTTTGAAGAACTTATCTTAGCTACACAAGTCTTACGTCAATAAATGAAATATGTAGATAATCCCATGAAGGTTATATTCATGAAAACTAAAATGGACCTACCTTCTCACAACATGTTCCCCATTCCTCAGGACCCCTTATAGAGCCATTGGTCTACTGCAAAGATTGAATACTTGTATGATAAATTAGGTAGTACCATAGAATTTTTGGAATTCCCCTATTCCAAAATACTGGCCTACAACACCCCAAAGGACCTTGGCTCTATGTGAGGCCAATTTTAGAGTTTGAGCTTTGATTGGAGATAGGAGATGTACTTATAGTAATGTCTTTTGGTATGATGTTGAATTTTGAGGTTTGTATGTTACATTTTAGATATCATTTCCTTTTGATTCAAATGATTTAGATTTTTACTTTATTGGAGGATTTTTATATTCCTCCACTGTACAGATTTGGAAAACCAAACATGGGTGCTAAAGATGAATTTTATTTAAATACTTGGGACAAGGTTGTTAAGAAAGAGAAATTCAAAGAGCATAGGGTTTATGATTCTCATAAATCTAGGTGAAATAAAAGTGTTACCTTAACTTTGACCTTATTTTATCCATTGTGGAGTGAAAGGAAAGGAAATCAATAGGAGTGACACATGGAACAATTTAAATTACTTAAAATTGTAAAAAATGTGATGAAGGGAAAAAATGATACAATGACAGTAAAGTGTTATTCCTTATCATAAAAATGAGAGAAATGGAGGAAAAAAATTCTAACATAGATTGTTGTGAAAATTCCATCTAACAAAAGAAGCAAAATCTAAAGTTTGAGAACAAGGATGTAAAAAGATTAAAATATGGTAATTTTATGAGGAGGGCTAGGTCCTATCCACAATCTTACACTGCAACTTCATAAAAGAAAAACCCATGAGGGTGCCAACAAGCAAGTGAAATATAAAATAAGGTAAGTAAAAAGATGGTAGTTTTGTGAGGAATGTCAAGTATTATTCATGGTCTTACAAATCAAATCATAAAAGAAAAACCCAAGGGGTGTCAAAAAGAGAAAATTCAAGAAGATAAAGAAAACTATGGTACATCAAAAAACCAAAAGACCAATAGGGAGGACTAAAGGTTTGTGAAAGGAAGGAACTTAATATAGAGGGAGAGACCCATGTAAGCAACCTAAAAAAAGTGTTATATAGATGTATATTGAAATCATGAAAAGAAGGAAGTGTTTAAACAAAGTACTTTTTAAGGAATTGTGTGTTGGTGGGCTCTTTAAAAACATGGCCTTCATTAGTTTGAAGATGGTAGGTGCTTGGACCAAGAATATATTTAACTAAATATGTCCCCCACCATTTTTGGGCATATTTCCTTTCTTTATCATGAGTTTAGTCTAATTTAAGGACAAGATCACCAACATTAAATGTGTGGACTTTAACATGTTATGTTATCTAGAAATGTGAGCCTTATATTGGTGGTTATGTTGTAAGGAAAAATGATGATGTTTATCAAGTAGATCAAGGGCATGAATATGATCTTCATGTAATTCTTCATCAGGAATAATACCATGAAAAAATATATGAAGAGAGGGAAACTCAAATTCTAAAGGAATAACTGACTCAAAACCATAAACTAGTAAAAATGGAGTTGCCCCAGTGGTAGTACGTATGCTAGTATAATAAGCCCAAAGTGTAGGGTAAAGATGAAAATTATAATCCATGTGGGTTTCATGAATTATCTTTTGGAAGATTTTGTTGAGAATATTATTAGTGGCCTCATCTTGGCCATTACATTATAGATGATAAGGCAAGGAAAATTTGTGATTGATCTTGAATTTGTTGCAAATTCGCTTAACATGTTTGTTTTGAAATTATCACCATTGTCTAAAATGATGGTATGGGGAACACCAAAGTGTAAAATGATTTAATGAATAATAAATTTGGAAATGGTAGGACTGGTGATGTTAATAAGGAACATGGCTTCTACCCACTTGGTAAAATATTTAGTAGCGATGATAATAAATACATGTCCATTTTCAGAATGAGGTAGTTTACTAATGAGATCAAATCCCCATGTGGAAAATGTCCAAGGAGATTTTATGGTTTGAATTTTGGATGGAGGTGAATGGACTAGATCATCATGAATTTGATAGGGAGTAAACTTTTTATCATATTCAATTACATCATTTTCAAGAGTAAGCCAAAAGTAACCCATACATAGGCATTTATGAGCTATAGTATGTCTATTACAGTGACCACCACAAATACCCCTATGTGATTATTTAAGAAGAGGAGGGACCTCATCTTGCATAATACAATGGAGCAAGGTACCTTCAGTGTTGTGATAGTAGAGGATGTTGTGTCAAAATACATACTTGAAATCTTGTTTATGAATGCATGTCTTTCAATAAAATCAAAGTTAGGAGGATAATTTTGACGTTCTAGAAATTGAATGATGTCTTAGTATCATGGGATTTATCAGATGATAACAACCCCGATGTGGTAGATAAGTAAATTCAATGGTTGAGTAGATTTTATTATTTGAATAAGAAATTTAGGATAAAAAAGGACTTGGTGTGGATGAAAGAGAGATGCTAAATAGGAAAGAGAATCAACAATGGATTTTTAATCTCTAGGAATAGGCTCAATAGTGAAAGAGATGAAATCCTTAGCAAGAGTGGTTGTAATTAGATGAGATGTGATGAGGTTCTCAATTTTACATTGATAATCACCACTAACATGGAAAAAAATAAGTTGAAAATCACCTAAATCATGAAGGTATTGAATGTATAAATCAAGAATAACTCACATGCCTAATATAAGAGTTTCATAATCGGCCATATTATTAGTGACATCAAAGGTGAAGTAAAAATCTAAAGGAATGATCTTGACAAGAGGACTTGTGAGAATGCAACCTACCCCAGCTTGTTGAAGGAATTGAACACCATCAAAGTGAAGGGTCCAAGTATCTTCATGCAAGTTGACATTTATTTTAGGAAGCTCTTTAATAACTAATTTTGGGTTAGTAGTACTAGAGGGAGTAGTAGATTCATCAAGATTATTGGCTTGAATATTAACAATAAATATATGAAAATAATCATTGAGATAAATAGCTTGATTAAGACCTTTGATGTAAAGGATATTATCATCTAAAAGATTATATTGAAGAGAAGTGGTTGGTATAGGAGCTATGGAAAGTTGATCAACTATGATTTTCCCTTTGATAGATTTTTGAGTGATGATGCGAAGATCAAATTCCATAAGGAGGACCATCTATTTGCCAATTTTATCTCCATGAAGAAATGATTTAGAGAAGAAATGATGAAGGGGGTTAGAATGAATAATGACATCAGTAGTTTGGTAAAGAATGTAATGAAAAAGTGTGATGGTGAGGCAATCACACTCAATTTTAGTATAATGTGTTTCATAATCAATGAGGCATTGACTAATGTAGTAGATAACATACTCTCTTCCCATATAATCTTGTTGGGCAAGCATTGACCCAAGTGAAATAGGTATGGAATAAGTATATAGAATCAAAGGTTTATCATTGGAAAGAGGATGAAGTGTAGGTGGATGAAGAAATGACTCTTTCATGTTATCAAAGGATTTTAAAAAAGGATCCATCCATTCTAAAGTAGTACCTTTCTTGAGAAGGGAATTGATGGAGTGAATTAGATATGCCATTTCAAGGACAAATCATCTAATTTACCAATTTTTCTTAAAGTATGAATATTAGGAATAAAATGAGAAATAGGTATGTTGATGATAACACTAATTTTGGCAGGGTCAATATCAATGTTGTAGAGAGAGACTAAGAATCCTAACAATTTTATAGATGTGACTCTAAAGACATATTTGTAAGGATTAATATTAAATTTATATTTAAGTAGATGGTCAAATATGATAGCAAGATCAGAAAGATGATTCTTATGATGTTTACATTTAGAATTAAGATCATCCATATAGGTTTCAACATTTTATGAATGAGATAATGAAATATGTGAGTCATTGCTCATCTATAAGTGACTCCAAGATTTTTGAGGTAGAAGGGCATTTTGACATTGCAATAGGTTCCCCATTACATTGTGAAATTAGTCTTATATTCATCCTCAGGAGCGATATGAATCTAATTGTATCCTGAGAAGCCTTCCATAAGAGATAACATTTTGTAACCAATCATGGAATCAATAATGGCATCTGTTGAAGGTAAAGGAAAGTTATTCTTGGGACAATCAAGTTTAATATTGAAAAAATCAATACAAATGTGAATAAAAATAGTGATTTTCTTTTGAATGGGAATAATGTTGGAAACCCATTCAGAATAATCCACTAGTTTAATAAATTTAGCATTGAGTAATTTGATGATTTCCTTATGACATAAAGTGGAAAATTCAGGTGGAAATTTTATTTATTTTTGATGCATAGACTTGGCATCAGGATAAGTAATGATGTTATGCACCACAATGCTAGGGTTAATGCCTGACATGTCCTCATAAGAACAATAAAAATATGACATTTGTCAAAGAATAAGATAAAATTATCATGTTTAGTAGGTGAGAGTTCACGAGAGATAATAATTAGTTAAGGACAAGATGGAGTACCATATTCGATGCAAGTGGTTTCTTCAATAAGCATGGATTTTCCATCTTGAAAATGGTATGGTGCATTAGGTAAGGTATAAATGGGATTTTTTTTAGGATTAATTCTAGAAATAAAGATGTTGAAGCAAGGAGTTCTAGTTTAAAATTTACAAGTTTGTGATGCTGTCAAGGAAGTTGAGGTTCTTAGGCATAAATTAATTCCAAGATAGCTTCATCTCTATGAAAGGTAGAAAGAGGACCATAATACTCAACATATGCTTCAAGATCTAGAATTTGATTACCATGATAATACTCAAAATGTAATTGATGAACATTAATTGCCTTAGCATCTAATGTAATTTGAGGAATAAAAGAAATAGATGGATTGGAAGGGGTTAGAATATCAGTGGGTTCAATGATATGAGAAGGATTAGATGCAATTATTGGATTGATAGGTGGTAAATGAGATTTATAAATTTATAAAGGTTTGGAAGGTATAATATATTCTACCACCCAAGGATTATCAATAAGAGGAGGATTGGTAGGAGGAACAGGAACCTCTAGATCTAAGGTATGATTCACATAAATGGTATGAACACCCTGATTAAAATCATGAACTTGGGCTAAGGTTTTTTGATAATTTTGAAAATATAAGTCTTTATATTGAGCTTGGGATATTATATAGTTATCATCATATGTTGGAGAAATTGTACATGTTTGAGAATCAAGGGGAGTATTAGAAGGTGAAATCCCAATATTACTAAATATACAAGGAGACATGATGAGAGGATCTTGAAATAATTTGGCCACTTCAAAATCATTAAAATTGAAGGCATTTTTAGGTAAATAAGGCTTTTGAGCATTACATGGAGGGGAAAAATTAGTAATCTCATCAATAAGAGGAATAGTACAATCCTTGGGAAATAGAGAAAAAGGAAGCCATTACGAAATGTACAGAGGTAATTTGGTAGTATTGCAAATATTTTACAAATCATTGGGATCATCATCATCATAATCCATAAGAGTAGCTTTTAAATTAGGATTCATGTTGATGAATTAGGTTAAAGGATCACTATTGATCTTAGGAATGGTAGGAATATGATACTATGATTTAGGATTAGGAAGCTAAATGTTCCATATATTGGAATTAGCTTCATTCTTATACTATTTTCCATTATGTAAAAATTTAATACATTGAATATCATAAGAATAAATGCCCCTCATTTGATGAGTCCATGGATGACCAATGAGTATGTTATAAGATAAAGGAAGATCAAGGACCATAAGCTTGGTTTGAGCAGTCTTAGGTCCAATGGTTAATGGAAGCCAAATACAACCAAGTGGATTTTGATTAGTCTTATCAAAACCATGACAAGGAAGACAAGTTTGATTGAGATAAACATTGTTATAACCAAATTTTTGGATGAGCCATAAAGATGTCATATTAATGTTAAGCATGAAATATACTAAGAGTGGGGGGGCTGAATCAGTATATTATATATCTTTTACTTAATCTAATTTTTTTCTTTAACCACTTAATCACACATTCAAGATATGAAATAAAAATGAAATAATAACATGACCCACACGAGAGAGAGAGAGAGATACCATATTTTTATGTAGAAACTCAAAGTGGGAAAAACCACGAAGAACAATCTCAAGTATATGAATGAGCACCAATTCAAATTACAAAGTTCACAAGCACCAACTTAGAGGAGCACCAAACCCTTTATCGATCACCAACACAACAATTATTTATGAGAACCAACCCATAAGAGCACCAACCCCTTGCAAAGATTTGTGAGCACCAACCCACAGGAGCACCAACCCCTCTTGTGTATAAAACACAACTATCTCTCAATGTTGCTTACTCAATAAATGATAGAACTCTACAATATCTCCTTCTTTTCTCTCATCTTTTCTTATATATAACAATTGAAAAACCATGCACTCTCTTGCATATTACAAATGGCTTCTCAAGCCTTTATTTATAGATTTTCAAATGACCTTTGGCATTCACCCTTTATGACCCTTGTATGACCCTCATGGAAAATGGTGCCAAACTTGTATGACCCTTCATATCCTTTCATTTGAAAAGTCACATGGTGGCCCTTCATAAGCAAATGCATCCTTTCCTCTTTTGTGTTTATCATGGTGGTTTTTCATATTCCTCAAAGTGTCTCTTCATGGAAAAATGAGCCATACCCTCTTTTATCTTCACATGGTGACTCTTATAATTATTCAAGATGACTCTTCATGAGAAAATGCATCCCATTCCTCTTTTTTATTTACCTTGTGACTCTTTGACTTCTCCGTGGGACCTTTTTTGACTTATATACAACCAAAAATATATTCATTAATATTAACTAAATATTAACACACATTAGCCAATATATGAATATTAAAAACACTATTAAATGTAATGGGGCCTTTATCAACAATACTAGAGCTTTGACATCAATGACAATATTTCTAATAATCTCCCCCTTTGTCATTGATGGCAACCTCAAACTAAAATTGCCACATCCTAAAACTTGTACTGCACATGCCAACCTACACATACTGCCATCTAAAAAACATACATTAACTCCCCCTTACTGTAACAACTTATACCTATTCTCTATACCTATTTTTTCACTTGTACTAGTACCTATACCTATTTTTGTTCTTATCCCCCTTTGAAATCAATGGCAAAGGGCCTATCTTAGACCTAACACTTAGCTCCTCCTCAACTGATGCTAATCCTCAATGGTAAGAAGTAAAATAAATTACTCCTAACTTCTCCTATAGATACTCAAATCTATCTTTTGGTAGTGCCTTTGTGAAAATATATACAACCTACTCTATGGTACTGATATATTCCATATTTACCTGTTGATCTTCAAATCTCTCTCTCTCAAGAAGTGATATCTAATAGGAATATGTTTTGTTATTGAATGCATCACTAGATTCTTTGAAATATTAATATCACTTGTGTTATCACAAAAAATAGAGATAGGTTCATCATATTTTACCTTGATATCTTCCAAATTTTTTTCATCTAAAGCACTTGAGTACAACATAATACTACTGAAATATATTATGCTTCAGTTGTAGAAAGTGATATCGAGTTTTGCTTCTTGCTTAGCCATGATACTAAGCTATCACCAAGGAAGAAATTTCCTCCACTTGTACTCTTTCTATCATCTAAGCAACTTACCCAATGCAAATTTGTATAAGCAACCAAAGTGAAATCTCTACTTGTGGGATACCACAATCCATAATTCAATGTCCCCTTGATATATCTAAATTTTATCTTCACCAACTAAACATGACTATCTTTTGGATCTGATTGATATCTTTCAACCATACCTACTACATACATGATGTCTGGCCTTGATGTTGTCAAATATAAAAGACTACCAATCATAGATCTACACAAATATTGATTTACAATAGGTGAATCTTCATCCTTACTCACCTTATTTTTTGTACTCATTGGTGTGTCAATTGGTGCACAATCCTCAAAACCAATGTTTTTCAATATTTCTTTGGCATATTTACTTTGAGATATGAAAATTCCTTTATCTGACTGAAATATTTTCAAACCTAAGAAAAATGATAATTATCCAAGCATAGAAATCAAATTTTTTTTACATTTTATCAAAAAATTATTTTGTCATCTTTTCAATGTTTCCTCCAAAAATGATGTCATCAACATATACCATAATAATAAATTGATGCTCACCTTCTATTTTTATGTAGATATTACTGTCAGCAAATCCTCTCTTGAAACCTTGATCTTGTAGGTACTTATCAAGTCTTGCATACCAAGCTCTGGGAGCTTGTTTCAATCCATACAATGCTTTATTCAATTTGCATATATGGATACTAACATTTAAGAGAATAAATCCCTTAGGATACTTAATTTAGAACTCTTATTATAGATTCTCATTTATGAAGGTAGATTTGACATCCATCTGAAACACTTTGAAAATTTTAAACATTGCATATGCAAGAAACATTCTAATAGCCTCTAGCCTTGTCACTGGTGAAAAATTTTCTTCCAAATCTATTCCCTCAATCTGAGCATATCCTTTACATACTAATCTTGCTTTATTCCTAGTCACTTCTCCATTTTCATTCAACTTATTTCTATAAACCTATTTTGTTCCTATCACATTGTGATCTTTTGGTCTAGGCACTAATTCCAAAGTATCATTCTTTTCTATTTGATTTAATTCTTCATCTCTTGCTTTAACCCAATGCTTATCATGTCTAGCTTTTGAAAAAGTTTTAGGCTAAATTTTGGATAACAAAGAGAAATTAACTTGCTCAGATTCACTTACCATCATTCTTCTAGTATGAATTCCTTCATTTATGTCCCTGATGATGTCACTTTTATTATCATTTCTTTGGACATATCTAGATGGGGTTTTGGTGTCCTTTTTCTCCTTTTCATCTTCATCTGATTCTTCAAAATCTTCCTCTTCAATGATTTCAAGTATGTCTATTAGATCTCTAATTATTTATGCTCCATCTTCTTCTATCTTGACACTTACACTTTAAACTTATTATTATTTTTTGTTATAACATTTATAAGATTTACTTTTTTAAAAATAACCAAGAAATATACTTTCATCTACTCTAGATTCAAACTTACCTAATTTTTCATCGGTTTTCTTTATGAAGCATCTACTACTAAAAACTCTAAAATAATCAACTATAGCTAGTTTGTCTTTCCATATCTCATAAGGAGTCTTATCACTATTGACTCTCATTAATGCTCTATTCTGAATATGCACTGATGCAACAACTACCTCTCTCCAATATTTATCTATTATCTTAGATTCATTTAGCATTGTCCTTGCCATCTCCTAAAATATTCTATTTCTCTATTCAACTACTCCATTTTTCTATGGATTTTTGGCTGCTGAATAATATCTCTTTATTCCATGGTCTTCACAAAACTCAATAAACTAATCTAGCATGAATTCTCCTCCGTGATCTGATCTTATGCACTTAATCTTCAAACCAATTTCATTCTCAACTAATGCTTTAAATGCTTTAAAATGTCTAAAAGATTTTGCTTTTCTTAATAAAAACATTACCCAAGTCATACGTAAAAAACAATCAATAAGCAATATGAAATATTTCTCACCTTGAGTATTTTGAGTTCTCATAGGTCCACAAAAATTAGTGTGAACAAGCTCTAATATTTGAGTGGTTGAGCATTCTTTTGTTTTGAACTGCCTTCTAACCTGATTCCCATGCTACAAGGTTCATAAAGCATGTTAGATGGATTTATAATCGTTGGAAGATTTTTGACTACTTACTTCTTGATATTGTTGACAAGATTGTTAAAATTTATGTTTCCCATTCTCTTGTGCCATAGCCAACTTTCTTCAATTTGACTCAAACATCTTTGAATTTTGATGTCTGATAACATATATAAATTATTGCCTATTCTCTGAACATCTCCAACCAACACATTTGAATCTTTTCTCCTTATTTCAAAATATTATGCATTAAACTTTAGTGTGTTCCCTTAATCACACATTTTACTTACACTCAAAAGATTATGCTTAAGAATTTTTACATACAAAACATTTTTAGTTTTAGTTCTACCATTATCCAAACTTAGTGTACCATTTTTGATAATTTTGGTAGTAGTATTATCTCCAAATTTCACTGTGCCACCATTGATCTTCTTCAAGGTTATGAAATTTCTCATCTCCTATCATGTGCCTCGAACATCCACTATTAATGAACCATGGATTTTATTTATTTCTTGCATGCAAAGCTATCTATACTAACATAGATTTTTTAGGTTTTTTCTTATACCATGAACCTGTCTAAACTTTCTTCTTGATGAATGGAGCCTTAAAAATCTAGTCCTTCTTGACTGAATTGAACACAATTCTATAGTACTGGGCTATATGTCCAAAGTTGTTACAATTGTAACATGTTATGGCTTCTTCATTAAAGCCTGATAGAGGAGCAAAAGAGTTGTGGCTTCTACTTGACTCTGCATGAGTTTCTTTCTCCTTATTTTTGAAATTGTTAGCCCTTTTTCAACATTGTATTTTAATATGAACATATCTATTACAATAAAAATATTAATCATAGAAATAAGACCTATTTGTGTACCTTTGACCGGATTGCCTTTTATAGCTCCGTGCTTTCTAGCCTTCTTTGTTTGAGATGTCCTTTGTATTCTTAACTTCTTCCCTTTTTATTTCCTCTTTTGTAAGAGCTTCAACATAGCTCTTTCCTTTTTTTGTGTTAACCTTGTTTGTGAAAGTAGTGGCCTCCCCTTTCTCTTTTTCAAATCTGATACCTATCTTATTTGAAATTGATCTTTGAATTTCTAATATCTTATTCCAGATATTAGTGATATTCTCAAATTTTGAATCATTGGCTACTCTATCATTGATTGCTTTATTTATTTTCTCAAGATATGCTTTTAAAGAAGTAATTTCAATAACATACCTTTAACATTCTTCACTTACTTTTTGCAACTGTGCGATTAAATCTTTTTCATTCTTCTTAGATTCTTTAATGTTTGTTTTTAGATATTCAATTATTTCCTTTGACTCCTTTTCATTTCTCTTGATTTGGAGCTTCAATCTTTGATTCTTCTTCTCAAGAGCTTTTAACTCTTCTAAGACACAAATGAGTTCTCCTTCCAGATTCACTTCAGCTTCATCTTGTTCTTCTTCTTGATCATCTATACTTTTGCTTGTAGAGGCATCTTCATGTATGGCTATGAATATAATCTTTTCTTCTTCTGAATCACTGACTCCACTATCTTATACTGAGCTAGGATCCTTAGAATACAAAATCTTCTTCTCAAATCCCTTATTGAATTTTCCTTTGAAACTCTTCTTTTATGTAAACTTTCCTTTTTCATTATCACCATTACCATTATCTGGCACTTAGCTACAAAATGTCCAATCTTTCCAAAATTAAAACATTTAAAAGGTAATTTTTCTTAATATTTATCTGTGCCCTTTTTTGACTTGTAAATAAATAGAGCTCCATTATCATATTCATCATCACTAGAACTGTCACTTGATTCTTGAATCTTAGCCTTTTCTTTCTTTGATGTCTTGAAAGAAGCTTCTCTCTTTGAGGGTTTCTTTTGTTCGATCTGTATTTCATATGCCGTAAGAATACCATGTAGCTCATCCATCTTTAGCTTAGTTAAATTCTTCATCTCTTCAATTGCCAAAACTTTTTACATCATATCTCAATGGTAGAGATCTCAAAACTTTTTGTACCATGATTGATTCTTCTAATTTTTCTCCAATACCTTGAATCTAATTAACTATTTGATCAACCTACAAAAGGTAACTTGCTATATTTTTTTCCTCTTCCATCTTCAAACTCTCAAACTATCTTTTAAAAATTTGAGGCTTATATTGTTGAACTTTTTCATTACCTTTATAAATATTTTCAAGCTTTAACCAAGTTTCATGAGCAGATTTATATTGCATAAATTTAACAAATTTTGATTCACATAAACCACATAAAATAAAATTTAAACCTCTAGCATTATTTTCACTTGCCTTCTTTTCTACCAGAGTAGTTACAAGTGTCTGTGGCTCTTCATATTCCTCCACCATTGCTTGCCAAATGTCAAATCCAAGAGCCATCAAATAAATCCTCATCCTTATGCTCCAAAAATTATAATTTGTCCCATCAAATAAATGTAACTTATTTGTAAAAAAACCTTCATGTGATTCAACCATCATGATTTCCTCAATGTACCTTCAAGTTGTAATTTTTTTAAAAAAAGAAACCTACTTTGATACCAATTGTCAAGCATAAAATATACTGAGAGGGGGGTGAATCAATATATTATATATCTTTTACTTAATCTGATTTTTTTTTTAACCACTTAATCACACATTCAAGATATGCAATAAAACTGAAATAATAGCATGCACCACATAAAAGAGAGAGAGAGACCAGATTTTTACATGGAAACCCAACGTAGGAAAAACCGCAGAGAATAATCTCAAGTATATGAATGAGCACCGACTTGTAGGAGCACCAACCCCTTTAGCGAGCACCAAGAAAACAACTATTTGTCAACACCAACTCACAAGAGCATCAACACCTTGCAAAGATTTATGAGCACCAACCCATAGGAGCACCAACCCATATTATGTATAAAACACAACTATCTCTCAATGTTTCTTACTCAACAAATGATATAAACTATAATATCTCCTACTTTTCTCTCCTCTTTTATTATATAAAACAATTACAAAACCATGAACTCTCTTGCATATTAAAAATGGCTTCTCAAGCCTTTATTTACAGCTTTCCAAATGACCTTTGGCATTCACCCTTTGTGACCCTTCAATCCTCATGGAAAATGGTGCCAAAATTGTATGACCCTTCGTATCCTTTCATTTGAAAAGTCATATGGTGACCCTTCATAAACAAATACGTCCTTTCCTCTTTTGTCTTTATCTTGATGACTTTTCATATTTTTCAATGTGTTAATTCATATAAAAATGCACCATACCCTCTTTTGACTTCACATGGTGACTCTCAGAATTCCTCAAGATGACTCTTCATGAGAAAATGCATCCCATTTCTCTTTTGTCGTTACCCCATGACTTTTTGACTTCTCCATGGGCCCTCTTTTGACTTATATGTAACCAAAAATATATTCATTAATATTAAATAAGTATTAACACACATTAGCCAATATATGAATATTAAAAACACCATTAAATGTAATGGGGATTTTATCACCAATGCTAGACCTTTGACATCAATGATAATATTTGCAATAGTTAATACTAGAATCTTCATCAACTAGAATTTTTTGGATAAGAGTGGTATTAATGGATACTTTGATGAAAAGTAGTGGATCATCAACATGAAAAATAATTTCATCATTTATCATGTCCTCTTCAAGGAATTCAATAGAGGGTTTAGAATAAGGACACATAGTTTCAATGGTATTGATGTTGGTAGGTTGAGATTCAATAGAAGGTGGTTTTTCATCTATGGAGGATGGATCTTCAATTTATTGAATTTGTTTCATAAAGAATTTATGATGATAGGGTGAAATGTGAACCAAATCCATAAGTGGAATATTAAAAGGCTTAGAGTTGAGTTATTCAAGAAAGTTCCAATGAGACTTAAAAGAACCAACATGAGGTTTAGGAGGTAAGTTAGACTTTGGTGTACCAAAAGAAGTGTATAAGAAGGTGAAAGAACATTAGTTTTGGTAACTCCTAGTTTGGTTGATAGAATATTACTAGTGATAGCATTAGATGTTTGGAAATATCCTTTAAGAAGTTTAGGATTAGGTTAAAATTTCTTCATAAGAAAGTCTTAACATTTAGCTTGATCAAGAGCTTGATTAAGTGTTTGGGGAGCAAAAGGTCAAACCTTATATTTAAGAGTCGGATTCAAAGTGGTGATAAAGAGTTTAAATAATTTATCATCATTCATGTTATGGTTATATTTATGGGATAAATATTTCAATCTTTGATAAATTCATGAGCTAATTTAGTTGGAGATTTCTTAGCATTGATAAAGTGGCTAAGAAATTTTTTAGGAAGATCATTATGTTTAAACTCTATAACCAAAGGATTAACCAAACATTTAAGTTGCCAAATAGAATGTTGTGGAAGTTGATTATACCATTCTTATACATCAATAGTGAAGGTTTTCACTAAGAGTTTGGTTGTGGTGAATGTATTAGTTTCGATTCACTCTTTATAAAGGTTACCAAAGGCTTTGAGAAATGAGGCAAGATCTTTAGTCCCATCATACTTGATAGTTGGAGATATGTTACCAATATCAATAGATCTAATGAAAGTGGCCAAATTCTCATTTTTAATGGTTGAAATCATCTTTCTATTCATTATAGGTTAAGGAATAACATTACCTGAGGCATCTTGAAGATGTGGAGGAATGAAATTGGGATTAGCTTGAGGATGCATAGTTAGAGGTTGAATACCTACATTGATTAAATGTTATTGAATTCACATAATTTATTTAGTGTTAGAATTTTGAATTATATTAATTTGTTGGATAAATTGGGCTAAAATTTGATTCATATCAGGAGGTGGGTTGGTGTTGGTAGGAGTATTCCCCAAATTGGTGTTAGGGGGAGGATTACTAGTGGGACTATTAATTAAACTTGTATCAATTACTCCAACATTAGTTTGAATATTTTAAAGATGAGAAATTTATTGGTATTTATAGAAAGTATTAGATATACCAACCTCATCTTCAGGTGTTATTTGCACCATATTATAATCCATGGATGAAGGAGGATAAGAGGTGCCCCAAGAGTGATGGTGCTCTTAAGAGGAAAAGAGAGTGAGAAATGAACATCCCATATAGTATATAAATGGATTCAAGCTATCTAAGAAAATTTTAATAGGATATTTCATTATGACTGAAGAGAGATGAACAAATTACAAAAAAGGATAAGTAGAGAAAGTAGTACAGGGTTAACTGGGTCAACTTGGCATAGAAAATAGGGTGTAAAAATAATATAAGGTCGACTGGGTTGATATAGTATAGTAAATAGAGATTGGAAAAAGATGAAATAGGCCTTTAAAATTGTAAAAATTTAATTGGGTTGATCTAGTACAATGAACAGGGTATAAAAATGATATAGGGTTGACTAGGTCAACCTCATACAATAAATAGGAAAAATTAAGAAGCTTATAATAGGTTTTGAAATGAAACAAGATAATTTTTTTGATAAATTTGAAAAGAAATAGTTGAAAGGAAATATATAGTCAATTGGATTAATGTTGGACAATCTAATTAAAGCACATAACACAAAACCTTACACCAACACTGGCTAATACAAGTTTTTGCAATACAAAATAAAATTGAGAAAAGATGAAGCAATCAACTTGGAAAGCAAATGGATAAATAATTAGTCAACCTAAATGTTAATTATATTATTAATATATTATTTTAAATGTGATGGGAAGTTGGCTGTAATCAAGGAACTAGAATGGTAATCTAAGGATGGTTTTAGGTAGTTTAGACTGAAAAGGACTGTAGTGGGAATGATATATGATTGGTATTGTGGAATACCACCTCATTTCACACACCAAAATGATAAGAGTGTCAGGTGATTATCCAAATTATACTATTAACCATAATTTATACTTGACCAGAGTATTAAGTCGACTTCCCCCTTGGTGATGAAATCCAAGTAGGTTGGCCTTGGGTAGACACATGTTAAAATACTTGTTTAGATTTTTTGATTGGACATGTGTGCATAAAATATAAAATATTGAAATAAAAAATTAATTGAAAACCACCTAATTAAGATTTTTGATCGATTCTAAGCATGCAAGCAACAAGAAAAGAAAGTGTGAACTAATTACTAGCATATAAGGTAAATTTCAACTTTGAAACAATGTACAATATTGATATGGTCAACAAGGTATGCAAAAAATATAGAATAAGGTCAACAAGGTCAAACCTCTACTACAGATCAAGGTCTAAAAATGAATAAGGCTGGTAGAGTTGACCTAATTATCTAGATAAAACATAGAGCATAGAACTAGGTTGGTAGGGTCGATCCATTTGAATATGCAAGGGAAGTTTTGAAGGATATAAATTATGAAAGGAAAAATTGTAAATAAAGAGATAGAGAGATAAAAAATAACCTTGGTGGATTAGAGATGTAGAGAATGAAGATTATTGTTTGATAACCTTGATATATTCTTGAAAAATTTTGCTAACTAGGTTGACTGGATTAATCAAGATTTATAGAAACTTACTACTGAGTGCCTAAAATGTACAGGGTCAAATGGGTCAACCTAGTAGTCTAGACTAGATGTCTAAAAATATTAAAATATTGGGTTGATCCATTAGTCTATACCTAAAATATTGCATACAAAATTTAGATACTGGGTCAATAGAGTTGATATAATATGGTAAATATATGATAAAAATAATGATAAAAGAATGAAAAAAATGAAATGAACAAATCTTACAAGGGTTAGTTCACATCAGGTTCAATAGAATGTATTATGAAGGTGAATCCAAAGTGAAGCTAATGCTAAGAAGAAAGTGGAAATGTGAAGATAATCCAACAAGTGTTAGGATAGGATTCACATTGGGTTCATAATAATGTTTGCAACTAGAAATGCATCATGTTTATAAATAATTCCTAGATCGAAGAAGATAGAGCATACCTACACTTCTGATTCGGAATATAGTTGTTAAGTGAGAGCATGATAAATATGGGGATCCACTAGAATTGATTATGGGATCACTTATCACAATACACCATGCTAGGAAGGGTTCTAAAGCCTACAGTCTAACATAATCATGTAACAACCCTAAAAGAGTCCTAGGTTTAATGTTCACTCTATTCTAATAAATAAGAAAGTAAATCTAATCTAGTGCACACTAAAGCTTATAGCAAAATAAAGAGTTTAGTAAAGTAATAAAAACATATATATGAGAATCTTAATTAAGATAAGTATGATTAAGACCCTAATACATGGAATATGAAGAGTAATATTATTTGAGCCAATACTTATACTACTTCTATCTACTAAAGAGAGGAGAACAAAGCTAGAATATACTTACATGAATTTGAACCCATTGAGACTCAATCTCTACGTTAGCTAAAGGGGATTGATAAGAGGTTTTTGTGGTTTATAAGGATAACTAAGAAAGACCAAAGCATTCAAGACTTATCCATAAGGCTAGATTCTCTAAGTAGAAACCCTAAGTTAAGACTCCTCAAGTAGAATGGTGGAATAGTAGATTGTAAATAAGTGTGAGTGAATAATAAATATTTGTTTAATCTTTAAATAATGATGAAATTATCTTATATTTATAGGTATATCTCAACCTAAATCCTTTAAAATATATCATCTGTATGGGGTTAAGCCAATCAACCCTATATGTTTTTAGGAGACAAATCACTAGGTCCTAATCTAGGTCAACCTAAGGGCTAACAAAAATCAAATTGAAAACTACCCTAAATAGTATAGGGTTAACAAGAATCAAAAGGTAAAACCTATATAGGGTCAACCTAGTACATTCAACTAGTGAAAGGGGATAGAGATAAGGAAATGAAGGATGGAAAGAGGAAAAATACTATAAGAGTGTGAAAGGGAGGAGTAATAACTTAGTGCATGGTTTTAGGAGTTGGTTAGATTGGTAATAATGTGGTAATAAGGGACAATAATCTTATGAAGCACCAAAGGTTTTCCCACCCCTTTCCCAATGCACCCCTTAAGGCATACACTTAGAGAGATTGAGTCTCAATGGGTTCCTACAAGATGTAAAACATTAGTATTTTATAAAAGGTTAAAAATATTATGTGTATATAGTTTTCATGGTCATATAGATGAAGTTGATAGTCCTTAGGGTATATAGGCTTTAGTTTTAGGCCTAAAGACCTATTCCAAGTATTTGGACTTGTGACCCACCTATGAATGTTCATGATTACTATAGGGCCTTATCCATCTTTATTTATATTCAAATAAACCATAGATAATGTATAAAGACCATTCGACACTCTATCCTTCATTTGTCCATTCTTCATGTGCTCAACCTAAAAGGTGGTCTTGACTAGGAGTGATCTCTATTTGAGATAAAATAGAGGTCATCTCCATTATATGAATGGATTTAGGGATGTTATATTGAAAATATGTACCAAATTATAGAGCTAGATCACTCTTATAGACCCCTCAACATCACAATATCTTTTGGCTAGCTTTCTTGGCTTATGACTACAACATTTGAACTGACTATAGGTACATGTTTAGGTTCAAAATCCTATTTGATAAACATTATATCTTGACTTTTTACCTATAAGAATCATTTATGAGTGTATTGGCCAATGTGAGGATAGTCTCAATGTGTTTACTCATCTTAAATCACTGCCATCCTTAAAACTATATCTCCTCACTAATTAGGACCAGTCTACTAGATGTGTCAAATCGTAGGTAGAAACATGTAGGACCCATATAGGTGTTCATTATGTGAGAATAATAAGTTAGATTCTATTGATCTTATCTAAGATCCATGAATCATATCTAACCTAAATGAAGAATCTAGGTCTACAAGCTTTCAACTTCTTATCTCTCACAATCAATACACTATGAATTCATAGTCAAACTATAGGTGTTTGTTTTCACCAAGTGGATTTAATGGGAAATTGATAGGATTGGAATCTCTTTTTCATTATTTTATATTTAAATAAACTACATAATTTCATGTTAAGACATTACTACCATGTCCATACTATAAATATGGAGGCATAAAACTCACTCAGACCTCATATCTTCTCATCACCAGATGGCAACATATAGGGAAAAATCCCTTTTTGAATATGTTAAGGTAATGGGTCTCATTTCAACCATGTAAACATGGATTTTGATATGAATATGTGCATTGGAATCATAATTAATATAATTAATTCACTTATGTCCTAAGACCTATTTGAAAGTTTCAATTGGGCTTACACACCTCTAAGGAATTGTCAATATATTTTAGACTTCCTACATAGTCCTATAGCTTTCCATTGTATTGCAACATGATTGTGTATATGGAAGCATCTTCAAATTCACCTTTTTACAAAACTTAAGAACTCTATAGGTATATTGAACCTAATTGAACCATCATCATGCTCAAAATGAGATCACACAAATATGTTCTCTCTAACCTGAAACCATTATGGGAAGGCAAAACACTGCACTTGGAAACAACACCTATAGAATATTGATATTTATGAATTTATACTACAATGAAGCACTCTTGCATATATATTATTATTCACACATGAAAACATAAATGAGGAAAATATATAAAGTAATGGGATACTCTAAAAATGTGCTTAAAACACTTAAAGTCATCAAAAAATTGTATATAGATGAGAAAACCAGAGGCCATGGGGATGAATAGGCAATTTTGAGTGGTCAAAATTATTAGATATGGTTCATTAAGCATAATGAATTAACCTAAAACTCATACCATGAAAAGGAATCTAATTAAGTCTTTTAAATACCACCAAAAACATTCAATTAAACTCTTCATGTACTATCCATACTGAAAGCAAATTAGTTGACCAATTTTGATTTGCCTAAGAGAGCAATGGAGAATATGAATTATTTTTTGCTATATTTAAACTTGTTATGAACTATTAAGCTTGGAAATGGATTATTATGGCCTTTATATATCTTCCCAAATCTCCCACATGCTAAGTAGATTGTACTTGACCACATAACTGCCTATAAACTGTTAGAAACTACTATTATCTCCTCCTTTGGATGTTAAACCTACATTTTTCAGTTACCAAACTAAGTCTTGACACCCTAACTAACATCTTAGATGTTGAAATATATTTTTATAGTTTTCCTTTTCATGAATATTATGTGCAATCCCCTAAAGTGATTAAAAGGTGACATAAAGGCAAAAATAGGACAAATGACACATATGACTAAAGCGGAACACCCTAAGTGACCGTACTAAACATGACTAAACACATTTATGACCTTGGAAAGACCCTATAGGAATTTTGAATATATAGGGGGTTGAATTATTTTACCAACTGGTCAAATTAGTCAATAATAATTGTACATGTATTAGGGATAGAGTAGAATGAGAAATATATTATTATATTGAAAGATGGTTAAGTTAATACAATATTAAAGGAGGTTATTTTTTTGGATTTTTTTATCATAAGGGTTTCCTAGAATAAATATTATGTACTATGTAACATTATGTGTGCATAATTTCTTGTCTTTATGAAATGGTTTGGAATGCTCATAACCAAGAAATGAATAGATGCATAACTCGCAATAGGGATGAGATGAAGGGGAAAATGTTAAAAAAATAAGTGTATATATATATTTTTAAAAATACATACGATGAAGCTTAAGTGCAAGAGGTAAGGGTTATCAATAATTTATACATGAATTATCCCCTAAATATACAATTTTGTAATGTCCTAGAACATGCTATGCTCTATAAAAATTTAATGACACATGTCACACTCTACAACTAGAACATTCTAATAATGATAATATTCTAGAGATGTGACACATGTGAGTGTGATATAAATGTGCACGCATAAAATATAAATGAATTAATTAAGTTACCTAAGTAAATAATGTTACCTAAGTAAAATTAACTAATGGTGCAAAAATAACTAATTATTGAGGTATGTTCCTAATATTGGTATTAAGGAATTGATGTTATAATTGATGTCAAAGTTAAGTTGAATATCCTTTATGTCAAAAGTTAGAATTCATGTCATGCTTGGTGAAGTGAGGTGTGAAAAATAAGCTTGGTATCTCTATTGAGATAAAATTTAAAGGAAATCAGGTACTTTTTTTGAGGATTAATGACATGTCAAGATCATACTCAAGAAATAAGGGAAGAATTTTGATTCAACTCTAAGTACTGAGGAACATACAAGACAAGCACATGGGTCAAAAAGTCCTTGTGTTCTATATGAGGTCTTGGTACAAGGTTGTGATGTGATAAATCTCATAATTTTTTTGAGAGAAACTTTGTCTTTAGAGAATCATGTTTGAATAATGATATCAATGAGAACTAGCTTGTTTATGTCCAAACTTTGAGTACTAAGTATCTTGAGTAGCCTGGTATAGCTCTGTGAAGAAGGTGTATACATAAATCATGGTAAAGCTTTGTGATCTAGGTTATTAGAATCATTATAAAGTGTCCTAGGTTGTTTTAAAAATTATAATGAGACAAAAAGCTTATTGATGATTTTCAAGATCTAATTTTGAAGCTTAATCTTTACTTGAAAGACCTGGGGAATTGGCATAGTTTTAGAAGCATGATAATTTGATCCATTTGATACCTATGTGAGCAAGGTTTGTAGTGTATTAGTAGGATATGAGGTCATATTATATTATGTTATATTTTTGAATATAATTCAAGTTATTTCAAGGCATGATCATAGTCTAAATATGACTGGTAGTATAAGGCCTAGTATGCAAAGTGACCTATAGTGGCATAATAAGGGGTCAAATTCATTTAAAAGGATAAAAAATATATTTAAATCATTAAATAAGTGTTATAGGTCATTTTAAGTATGTAGATAAAGTTTTAAGTCAATAACTAATGGAGAAAGCATGAAAAAGTGTGATAAGGTTCCTTATGTGCATAAAATGGGGTGTTGTAGACCCAAGAAGAGGTTTATTGTACTTTTTGGCATGTGAAATTTTTTCATGAGAGCCTAATAAATTCATGGAATTTGGGTAAGGTATCAATGTTTATTTTCATATCATTGGTTTTGAATATGAGGGGCATTCTTTTATGAATGATTATTAAGAAGTGAAACTAGCCAAAACCCTTAAAATGAACCGATAAGAAATATATAGTTTGTTATGGATTATAATATTCCTAGTGACCTAGTTTGATGATTTTAACATGTAAATTAATATTCAAGGTTTCCTCAGGTGGTTTTGGTTTGTCATGATAATGAGTAGAAGCTACAAGAAACCCCTTATTTTTAGTAATTTTTATGTAGCAGGTAGGGTTACTAAGGTCAAAACATGAGAATGGATGGAGGATGATGTGTGAGAATCATATTTTATTCCAATGAAATTTTATAATTGTGTTTTATAACCAAATTGTGTTAAACCAATTATGGAAGTTGGCCTATTGCTTAACAAGCCTAATGAGCAAAACAATGATGAAACTAGGTGAGAATGATAATGAGATTAAGGATTGGTTATAAAGGACTAGGTATGGATCATAATGCATGGGAAAATTATTAAATACATATAAATATTATCACATTTTTTTTATAAGTTTTTATGATTCCTATACTCAAGCAAAAAGTTGTCCTCAAAATTGGTCTATCTAACATAGTGAAGTCTGTGTAGAGTAAAATAGTGAGATTGATTTGTAAGAACAATATTGATATATGACCATGAAATATAAATTTTAATAGATGATATAAGGATTATAAAGGTTTAAAAAAACCCATTTTAATATCATATAATGGTTCCCAAAGGTGTTCTAAGATTTGATTTTCTTGACTATGTTTCTGGTGCTATAGGTAATTTTTTATGTGTATGTGAAAATGATGTTTTTGAGTCATTTTGCACTGAGTTTAAGGATAAAATAATATTTAAGGTTTTATAAAATTATCATAGGATAATTTTAATGTATTTTTACTCGTTTTAAGTCCATTTTCAAGTATGAAGAGTCAAATGTTTTTGACTTTTTGTTGATAGTGTTTGGTGGTTCTGAGTAAGCCATTTATAGGAGTGTTTCTAAGGCCTTTTGGCCTATGTGATGAAGACCAAAGCATATAGAGAAGTATTTAAATTATTAAATATTATATGAATGCTATTTTTTGTGTGGTTTATATTCCAAAGTTGTTTATATAATTAAAATTTTCAAGACAAACTTTCTGACAGTGAGAAGGCATAATGGCGAGTATACCTGATTGGATGGGTCAAGGAGTGAAAAGAGAAAAATAGTATTAAGGACATAAAAATAGATTATGAGGCATATATTAAAGTTAAATATGATTTTTTTCATCCATTTTTGAAGTATAAAAGTGTTCAAATGAGGTCTAAGTGAAATGTGTGCTTAGGGAAGGCCTAATTGCATTAGGTCTCTATTAGGCCTAATGGTGGTTTTTACCATTAAAGGTAATGAATGACATATACAATGTTTTTTTAACTTTTCAAATGTGTGTATTTATATATTTAAATAATAATACAACTATGGTTATGTCTTTATCTAATAAATATGGGTATGAGAAATAATCAAGTATAAAGTCAATGACTAATAAGCCTATTTTAACTAGTTAGATTATTGAGCTATTGAGTGAAAGATATAGAGTTTTTTTAGAATAGGTTAAGGGATTGAAAGCCATAAGATATATTATATTAAAATTCCATGATTATATAACTATATTTATACATGTTTTTAATAAGGTCATTTAAACTAATTTTGCCAAGGAGAGGGCTACTTGAGCAAGAAAACCTAATAGGCTATTTGTGAGAGAAAGAAGTGTGAGAAGAGAATATAGAGGAGATAATATTTAGTTTAATAATAAAAATTTGTCAAATGGTGATCAGATATTAAAGGTATATTAGTTGATTCTTATTTTCCTAGGGTCTTGGATCTTCCTTGTAGGTTGAAGCTTACTAAGTGCACTAGTTGACTTGGTGCTTGACTAATTGAGGGGTTGGTGCTCCTTATGGGGTTGGTGCTTCACTAAAATGTTTATTAATTTATTATAATAAATTATTACAAGTTTTTAATCAATGGTTTTTAATCCCCTATAGGATTTCCCACATATATCTCATGTCCTTATGTTGTTTGATTTCATAGATGCTTATGTGTGCATTAATTGATGTATGTAAGTGAATCAAGGTTTCATGAATCTTGATTGAAATTGGAAGAATATTTTAATAAAAATAATTAAACCACCATAGGTATATATAATTATAACATTTGGTATCAGATCAGGTCATTTAAAGGAGGTCTTACAACCCAAAGAATATTTTTAATAAGTTATAACAGCTAGTCAAACACAAGGTGGTTTTTCTACAACTAAAGCTTCATTATTCAATGGATCTAATTATGAATTTTGGAGTATTAGGATGAGGAAATATATAATTTATCAATGTCATGATTTTTGGTAATCAATCCTGGATGGGAATACTACACCCCCTATTCCTCCTATGAATGCAGTAGGTAAGAAGTCTAGTGACAATAACACAAAATCAATGAATGGTATTATGTGTGGCCTATCAGAGGTAGAAATTATGAAGGTAATGCACTATATTTATGAAAAATAAATGTGGGATAAGTTAAAAAATATTAAATAGTGATACTCTAAGGTCAAATTGGCCAAGTTTCAAACCCATAGAAGATAATTTGAAATTCTAAAGATGAATGGAGATGAGATCATTACAGCCTACTTATTAAGGGTTGATGAAGTGGTAAACATTATAAGAGGTCTAGGAGAATAATTGAAAGATAATACTATTGTTAAAAAGGTTTTAAGGTCTGTAAATCACAAATTTTATTCCAAGGTATGTGTTATTGAATAAATGCAAGATCTATACAAGCTAAAGATGGATAAACTTCATAGAACCCTAATAACCTATGAGACGAGGACAAGTGAAGGAAGACATGAAAATAAGGAAGTTGAATTCAAGGTATAAAAGAATATAAAATAAAATAAATTAAAAAGGTAAGAAAGTCAAAGATAATTTTGAAACTGATATTGATGATGATGAGTTGATAGCTATGTTTGCAAGAAAGTTGAAGATAGGTTCAAGTAAATACAAGGTCAAACTACCTTTTAAATTCTTTAATTATGGAGAAGTTAGAAACTACCAATAAATGTATTCATAAGCATAATACAAAATATGATGTAAATCATGGTGAAGATCATGATGATTATTAAAGGTTTTATAAATTTGATAATAGCAATAAAAACTTTAGGAGTTATGATAACAAGAAAAAGTTCTTCAAAAACAAGATTATTTACACCAAGGAAGATTGCATATCATCTGATGAGTGTGAGAGAAGTGATTTAGAGAGTGATCATGAAGGTGATGATCTTGATGTCAATGAGGCTCTCTTCATGGATGAAGAAACAAGCTACTCAAATCTATAAGAATCCATATGGATTGGAGGAGCTATTGGTGATTTAGATGAAGAAGGAGATGATGTGGACTTTGAGACTGAGTTGATGAATAATCTAGAAGAATTGAAAATGGTAAATAAGAATAATAGGGTGATGAGATATCTTATCAAATATTATGAAGATAAAATAAACTTATTTGAAGTTAGACTAAGAAACAACTCTAAGGAACAAGAATAAATAGTCAAACAAGTGGAGAGTCAACTTCAAATTGTGACTACAAGTTTAGAGGCAAAAGAAGAAGAATGTGTAAGGTATGTATTTGAAGTGAACTCTTTGAGAGATGAATTCAAACAAGCATAAAATAAGGTCAAGTCCTTTGTGTTGTTTTAAAATATTACCAATAATCTAAATAATATTTTGAGTATTCAAAAGACTTCTAATGACAACATAGGCCTTGGCTTCATTGGATATCAAGAGAAGGACACTAATGTGATAAAAAAGGTCAAAGATCAAACAAATAATGAGGGTGATAATAGAACAAAGGTCAATACTATCAAGAATTATAATAACATAAGGTATGATAATACTCTCAATGGATATTGTTAATCATGTAACCAATTTGGTCATAGAGCAGGGCATTACAAAAGGCCCTTCAAGAATGAATTTGTATGGACCTATGAGGAAAACAATCAACTAAGAGGTATGGGTCATGGTATGTTTTCATATAGAGGGATAATATGTTTCAATTTTCATAAGGTTGGTCACATTAAAAAATACTGTAAGCATGATTTTTGAAGACAAAATAAGAAATTTGAGGCTTATAGAATACAAGAAAGAAGACAAAATAGTAAGTGGAAACCCAAGATAGCTGAGGTTGATAACTGGTATATAAGTTCAAGTGGACTATTTATGATGGTGGAGCATAATCAAGGTACAAAGGAATTCTAATAATTTTCTCTATCTACTCAGATTGTTGATGGAGTTAAGACCAATAAATCATGCGAGAATGTTACTCAAATAAAGATTGAGGAGGTCAAGTCAGAAGGACTAATCATGCATAAGGGGATCATGAATGAGGTTCAATATTATAAGGATATGAAGATATATAAATATACTTAATTTTATGTTTTTCTATCTCATTAGAGTAAAGGTTAATCCAATAGGCTCATGGAGACACTCATCCAGTTAGCAAGAAACATGAAGGATGCTCAGTCATGGGGGAGTTTTGTGGTCTTAAGAGACTTTCAATTTCAAGGTTCAGTCAATAATTTTTCTACAGGTGTGATCACAAGAGACAAGAAATAAATTTTTTTCATGATGACTTGATCAAACCAAGTCATAGTTTTGAAAATGTCTTAAACTTTCATGAAGATAAAGGGCGTCAATCATGTTTCATGAGTAGGTATGTGAGCCTCGTCTATGCTAAAGTTTTTGACATAAAGGATTGTTGAGTTTATTTGAGAGAAAAGGTATGTTTCCCTAGGTCCAAAGATTAAATATATACCAATAAGATAAAACTTTGTCATTAATGTCAAAGGGGGAGAAATTTCCTATTTCAAAGATCAAGTATTGAAGAAGATATATATTGAAGGAAAGAAAATGATCTACCATGATTACGAGTGTTTTCCATCAATGACAAAGATGGATATTATTGAGGTATGTTATTAATTATGGTATTAAGGAATTGATGTTGTCATTAATGTCAAAGTTAAGTTAAATATCCTTTATGTCAAAAGTCAGAACTGATGTGATTCTTGGTGAAGTGAGGTGTGAAAAAGAAGCTTGGTCTCTCTACTGAGAGAAAATTTGAAGGAAACTAGGTAATTTTTATATGGATTAATGACATTTTAAGATCATACTTAAGAAGAAAGGGAAGCATCTTGATTGAAATTTAAGTACTAAGGAGCATTCAAAGTAAGCACATGAGTCAATAGGTCCATGTTTTCTAGATGAGGTCTTGGTAAAAATTTGTGATGTGATAAAGCTCATAAGTTTGTTGAGATCAGATTTGTCTTCAAAGAATCATGTTTTAATAATGACATCATTAATATCTATCTTGTTTGTGTCCAAACTCTGAGTACTGAGTACCTTGAGTAGCCTACTCTAGCTCTGTGAATAGGGTGTATACATGAATCATGGTAAAAATTTGTGATTTGGGTTAGTAAAGACATGAAAAAGTGTTCTAAGTTGTGTTAACAATGAGAAAGAGACAAAAATCTTATTGATGAGTTTTAAGATCTAGTTTCGAAGCTTGATAGTTACTTGAAAGACCTAGTAAATTGGCATAGGTCTGGTAGCATGATTAGTTGAGCCATTTGAGACCTGTGTGAGCAAGGTTGGTAGTGTATGATCAGCATATGAGGTAATATGACATGAGTTTATAGTGTTGAAGATAATTCAAGTTGTTTCAAGGCATGATCATAGTCTAAATATGTCTGGTAGTATAAGGCCTAATATTCAAAGTGACCTACAATGGCCTAATGAGGGATAAAGATAATTTACAAGAATGATATATCTATTAAAATAATTTAAATATGTGATATAGGTCATGTTGAGTATACGAAATAAGTTTTAAGTTAATACCTAAAGGATAAAGCATAAAAACCTATGATAAAGTTTCATGTGTGCACAGAATGGGGTGTTGTAGACCTGAGAAGAGATTTATTGTACTCAATGGAATGTGAAATTTTTTAATGAGATCATAATAAATTCATGGAAGCTTGGGAATGTCCCTAGATTTATTTTCATGGCATTGGTTTTAAATATGAAGGCCAATCCTTTATGAATGATAGCTAAGAAGTGAAACTAGTCAAAACCCTCTCAAAACCCTTACAATGACATGATACAAAATATACAGTTATTTATGGATTATAATGGTCATATTAACCTATTTTTATTTTCAAAAATGTAAATTAATCTTCAAATTTTCCTCAGGTGGTTTTGGTTTGTCATGATAGTGAGTAGAAGCTACATGAAACCCCTTATTTCTAGAAATATTTATGTAGCAAGTAGGGTTGATCATGTCAAAGCATGAAAATTGATGGAGGATGATGTATAATACTTATATTTTATTCCAATTAAATTATATTAGTAGGTTTAAAAACAAAAATGTGCTAAATAGATTTGTTTCAAGGCATGATCATAGTCTAAATATGTCTGGCAGTATAAGGCCTAATATTCAAAGTGACCTACATAGGCCTAATGAGGGATAAAGATAATTTAAAAGAATGATATATATTTTAAAATAATTTAAATATGTGTGATAGGTCATGTTAATTATGTGAGTAAAGTTTTAAGTTAATACCTAAAGGATAAAGCATAAAAACCTATGATAAAGTTCCATGTGTGCACAGAATGGGGTGTTGTAGACCTGAGAAGAGATTTATTGTGCTCAATGGAATGTGAATTTTTTTAATGAGATCATAATAAATTCATGAAAGTTTTGGAATGTCCCTATATTTATTTTCATGGGATTGGTTTTAAATAAGAAGGCTAATCCTTTATGAATGATTGCTAAGAAGTGAAACTAGTCAAAACCCTCTCAAAACCCTTACAATGACATGATACAAAATATATAGTTATTTATGGATTATAATGGTCATATTAACCTATTTTTATTTTCAAAAACATAAATTAATCTTCAAATTTTCCTCAGGTGGTTTTGGTTTGTCATGATAGAGAGTAGAAGCTACACGAAACCCCTTATTTCTAGAAATATTTATGTAACAAGTAGGGTTGATCATGTCAAAGCATGGAAATTGATGGAGGATGATGTATAATACTTATATTTTATTCCAATTAAATTATATTATTAGGTTTAAAAATGAAAATGTGCTAAATAGATTTGTTTCAAGGCATGATCATAGTCTAAATATGTCTGGTAGTATAAGGCCTAATATTCAAAGTGACCTACAATGGCCTAATGAGGGATAAAGATAATTTACAAGAATTATATATCTTTTAAAATAATTTAAATATGTGTGACAGGTCATGTTAAATATGCGAATAAAGTTTTAAGTTAATACCTAAAGGATAAAGCATAAAAACTTATGATAAAGTTTCATGTGTACACAGAATGGGGTGTTGTAGACCTGAGAAGAGATTTATTGTACTCAATGGAATGTGAAATTTTTTAATGAGATCATAATAAATTCATGGAAGCTTGGGAATTTCCCTAGATTTATTTTCATGGCATTGGTTTTAAATATGAAGGCCAATCCTTTATGAATGATTGCTAAGAAGTGAAACTAGTCAAAACCCTCTCAAAACCCTTACAATGACATGATACAAAACATATAGTTATTTATGGATTATAATGGTCATATTAACCTATTTTTATTTTCAAAAATGTAAATTAATCTTCAAATTTTCCTCAGGTGGTTTTGGTTTGTCATGATAGTGAGTAGAAGCTACATGAAACCCCTTATTTCTAGAAATATTTATGTAGCAAGTAGGGTTGATCATGTCAAAGCATGAAAATTGATGGAGGATGATGTATAATACTTATATTTTATTCCAATTAAATTATATTATTAGGTTTAAAAACAAAAATGTGCTAAATAGATTTGTTTCAAGGCATGATCATAGTCTAAATATGTCTGGTAGTATAAGGCCTAATATTCAAAGTGACCTACAATGGCCTAATGAGGGATAAAGATAATTTAAAAGAATTATATATATATTAAAATAATTTAATATATGTGAGATAGGTCATGTTAAGTATGCGAATAAAGTTTTAAGTTAATACCTAAAGGATAAAGCATAAAAACCTATGATAAAGTTCCATGTGTGCACAGAATGGGGTGTTGTAGACCTGAGAAGAGATTTATTGTACTCAATGGAATGTGAAATTTTTTAATGAGATAATAATAAATTCATGGAAGTTTGGGAATGTTCCTAGATTTATTTTCATGGCATTGGTTTTAAATATGAAGGCCAATCCTTTATGAATGACTGCTAAGAAGTGAAACTAGTCAAAACCCTCTCAAAACCCTTACAATGACATGATACATAATATATAGTTATTTATGGATTATAATGGTCATATTAACCTATTTTTATTTTCAAAAATGTAAATTAATCTTCAAATTTTCCTCAGGTGGTTTTGGTTTGTCATGATAGTGAGTAGAAGCTACATGAAACCCCTTATTTCTAGAAATATTTATGTAGCAAGTAGGGTTGATCATGTCAAAGCATGAAAATTGATGGAGTATGATGTATAATAATTATATTTTATTCCAATTAAATTATATTATTAGGTTTAAAAACAAAAATGTGCTAAATAGATTATGGGAGTTGGTCTATCGCTAAACAAGCCTATTGAGAAAAATAGTGAGGAAACTAGGTGAGAATGAAAATAAGATTAGGGATTAGTTTCATAGGACTGGGGATGGATAATAATTCATGAAAAAATTATTAAATACCTATAAATCCTATAACCTTTTTGTATAAGTGTTTATTATGCCTATACCCAAGAAAAAAGTTGTCATCAAATTAGTCTATCTAAAATAGTGAAGTCTATTTAGAGTAAAATAGTGAGATTGGTTTGTAAGACCAATATTGATATATGAACATGAAATATATATTTTTAGAGTTTATATAAGGATTATAAAGGTTAAAAATATTCAATTTTAAGATCAAAAAAGTGTTCCCATAGGTGTTCTAAGATTTGATTTTCTTGACTATGTTTTTGGTACTACATGCAACTTTCTGTATGCATGTGAAAATGATGTTTCTGAGTCATTTTGTACTAATATTAAGGAAAAAATTATGTTAAATGTGTTATAAAGGTATAATAGGATAATTTTAATGTATTTTTACTCATTTTAAGTCCATTTTAAAGTATGGAGAGTCAAATGTTTTTGACTATTTATTCATAGTGTTTGTTGGTTCTAAGTAACTTTGTAGGAGTGTTTCTAAGGCCTTTTGGCCTATGTGATGATGAAAACATCATATAGGGAATTATATTAAGTATTATATATTATATACATATTATTTTATTTTTGGGATATGTGGCATAGTCATATATATGGTTCAAATTTGAAAGACATACTTTATGACAGTGAGAAGGCCTAATGGCAAGTAAACCTAATTGGATGGTTTAAGGAGTGAAACAAGACAAATTGTATTGGGGAAATAAATAGAGATTATGAGGGGTATATTAAAGTGACATACGAATTTTTTCATCCATTGGTAAAGGCTCAAAGTGTTCACATGAGGTCTAATTGAAACATGTGCTTAGGGAAGGCCTAATTGCATTAGGTCTCTATTACGCCTAATGGTGGTTTTTGCCCTTAAAGGTAATGACTAACATATGAGATGTTTGTTTCACTTGTGAAAAATTTATAGTGATCTATTTTTTTAATAATAAAATTATGGTGAGGCCTTTGTCTTAGAAAGACGGGTATGATAAAGAATCATGTATAAAGTCAAGGTCTAATAAGCGTATTTTGACTAGTTAGAGTATTGAGCTATTGAGTGAAGGATATAGAGTTTTTAGAGAATAGTTAAGGGATTTAAGATCATAAAATATTCAAGATGAAAATTTCATGAGTATATAACTATGTTTCTATAGGTTTTTAGTAAGGTCATTTGATCTAATTCTGCCAAGGAAAGGGCTAATTGAGCGAGAAGGCCTAATAGGTTGTATGAGAGAGAAAAAAGTGTGAGAAGAGAAAAGAAAGGAGTAATATTTATTTGAGTAATAAAAATGTGTCCAAGGGTGATCAAAGATCCAAGGTATCTGATTGGGTGCTTGGTTTCCTAGGGGGTTATAGCCTCCTTGCATGTTAAAGCTTGCTAAGTGTAATAGTTGAGTTAGTGATTGACTAATTGAGGGGTTGGTGCTCCTTGTGGGGATGATGACTCACTAAAAGGTTGATTCATTGATTATATAATAGTATTCCAAGTTATTCTTTAGTGATTTTTTACCTTAGATGGTTTCCCACATATATATTGTGTCCTTATATTATTTGTTTTCATAGATACTTATGTGTGCATTAATTTAATTATGTAAGTTAATCAATGCTTCATGAATCTTAAGTGAAATTGGAGGACTATTTTAATATAACTGATTCACCCCCCTATTAGTATCTATAATTCCAACATTAATTGCACCAAATCCCCCACTAAGTGTAACTTTGGGAGTTTATAACAAAAAAAACATTATTAGAGTCCCCAAAAAATCATAGGTCCAAATAATAAGGCCATTTATATACATGTGTACAATCAAGAAAAATAACCCAAGGATGTATTGATAAATAATCCCCAACCTCCCCCACTAAAAAAAGTGGTGAAAGTGATGGAAAATTGTGTCTCTAATGAGTGTTGGTTCTAAAGTAGGTGATGAATAACCAAAAAATGAAATAAAGAAAAAAAAACCTCTAAAAATGATTCCTTATCACTAATAATTGTCACCAAGGCTGAAGAAACGTAATCAATGAAGTAAAAGGCTCATGAAGTAACCCAAAAATTGATTTGAATTAGTGGTTTGGATAGAACCCACTACTCAAACATAAAAATAGTTAACAATGGGATTCACCAAACTCACTCCTAACTAAAAGGAGACTATCAAAAGGTGTCAAACATGTAATACAAAGTTCACCAAGAGAAAATGTGGTACTTGTTGGGTAATTTTGACCCACATATAGAAATTCACCTAGATGAATTAGTTTATGGAAGTCCTAGTATGGAGTAGGTTTTCTCAAAGTATTAAAGGGTTATTCAAAGTTTAAACATATCAAAAGATGGTAAGAGCAAGTATAGAAGGATCAAACCATCATAACACATCATGTAAAAACAAACATGTTAGTCTCGTTACACATTTCATAAATATATGTGGGAATTAAATCAAATTCAAAGGATCACATGGACATGATGTTTTTCATTCCTTGAACATTTTTACAAATTTCATATCTTGCCGAGTTATCTATCTCAAGATATAAGTATTCAAAGTTAAACATGCAGAATGAGAAGTGCACACAGATGTCAAGTTTCAGCCTTGTAAAATAGATATTTGGATTCAAAAGTTACCAAGGATGAATGTGGAAATAATAAGTTTCAAGATCTTAGGTGATTGAACAAAGATATAACAACATGTGTTAACTAATAAGGCCATTGGGCCCAAATAGATCAATGGAGCATGTTTAATCATACCAAAGTAGATCGATGGTGACTGAGAATTTAGTGGGTCAACAAATATTGAAGGCTAATGAGAAGCTACCAATTGTCATTACTATGGTAACTACTATATAAGTTAATAAATCACATTAAACCATACAAAATCAGATCAATAGTGCATGTAAGGTCAAATAGTCAATGTTCCTAAGATTAAAAACAAGGCCACTATGTGGTATGAGTGTAAGAGCTTACTAGGACTGACTACAAGACCCACAAGATGAATACAGAGCTAACATATGACACAAATAGAATTCTAAATCAAGATTGATGTCTGATGAATAAAAGTCAAAGCCAAGAGATTTTGAATAGAGAACAAATATGACCTAAGGTTGAACTAGGGAAAATATTTCAAAGGATTCCATTGAAGCTTAGTGGAGACCTCTATTGGAGAATATAAAGAATGGAAACTCAATTTTATTATGGTTTCAATGTCATTTCATGAAGAGAGATCCTTGTGTGTAGTGGCTTCTCAATTCCCACAAGGTTAAGAGGCAAAATAGGTCTATTTAGACCTAATATAGTTCAAGAGTGATGTTATGCAATCTGTAAGCTCTTCATGGATATTAATTATAGGAAAACCAATAAATGGATTGGTTTTCAATCTAAAATATACCTATGCTCAAGTTTGGAGTAGTGGAAAATGTGTAGGAGTGTCTTATCCTTTGACAAAGCTATAGCTTTGATAAACATGTACTTGTAACCACTTAAGTAGACTTAGGCATGGCTCTATGAATTCCATGGATATGAGGACTTTATCCTCATAATGAAAGCAATTGGAGATGGTGTAGAATATCAAAGAAAAGGGATTCAAGGATTGAAGAATAAAGTGGAGCATTTATTTCTTCTCAAAGCCTTTTAGTCCTAATTGGATTAAAGATGGTTCAAAAATCAAGAAGCATGATAGCTCAATTAATGATCTCAGATGGTGTGCTCCCCCCCCTCTCCCCTTTTTCCTATATCTCTTATTATTTTCCAATTGTAAACTCTCTCACTTTTTGATAATAAATTCTCTCTCAATTTTGAGGAGCAAGATAATCTCATTTGATAAGGTTAGACCTTGTCAAAATTTGTATGAAATACCTCTTGAAGTAATAAAGACTTTATTTACCTATATCTCCCCTTTGAATTGTGTGTAGAAAAGCTTGTACATGATATCATTGTGAATGAGAATCTTCCATGCCCATTATCCTTCTTTCTTTCTCATTTCTAGGTGTCTTCAAGTTAGTTGTAGGTCTCAATTAGTGTTCTTTTTGTCATTTATGCAAGATCTTAGTGAGTCTTATAACTCCTTTTTTCCTTCATTCATTACTTCCTGAACCTAGTTTATGAAACACTTATGTAACTACCTAGTTTTGTGAGATTATGTGAGCTAGTATTGTCTTATGATTCCTCAGTATTTACTTCATTTTTATGTGAGTTCTCATTTAATTTTGGTGTATCACCTGGTTAAATTTGTTAGGATCCCTTTCCCCATTTCTAAACCTTTTCTTAGTGTAAACATTAGTATAAGTGATCCATCAAGAGGAAACCAAACTTATCTAGAAGTTCAACCCCACCATAGGATACCCATAGCTTGGGGTTATTCCCATAGTGTAACTCAATTGGAGAGAGCCTGAAGAACCATCTCTAAGGGTGAAAATTAATGCTACAATTGTTTTTGTCATGCCCATTGGGATTTAATTTCAAAGAAGATTGGTCAATGTTTGATGTTGGTTTGATATGTTTACAACATTTATAGTTTCCAAGCAATAGTATCTAGTAATTCCAAAATAATATCCAACATTATGGTAGTAGATAAGTGACAAAATCTCATGCCAAAGGTGACTACAAGTTTAACTTCTAGAGTTATTCCCTTTAAATTTATTGAATTGCCATTGAACCCAGTAAAAATATTAAGATTTGCCAATACACACCCATATAAAGGCAAATTTGTTCCTAAGTTAATTTCAAGGTGTAACCCTGCAATAAGATCTTTATTTAACCCTTTCATTGCCATGGTATCCCCTAGAGATTCCTCCTCTGTGGCCTTTAATGGTTAAAGTCATCTGGAACTCACTCAATATGATCCTATTCCAATAGCAAATATTAAAAGTGTCCCTTATTTTATTGGAGATGAATTTACAAGCCCTTATAAGCACCTCATATATATGTGTGTGTGTGTGTGTGTGTGTGTGTGTGTGTGTGTGTGTGTGTGTGTGTGTGTGTGTGTGTGTGTGTGTGTGTGTGTGTATGTATATATATATGTATATATATATATATATGTATGTATATATATATATGTATGTATATATATATATGTATGTATATATATATATGTATGTATATATATATATGTATGTATATATATATATATATGTATGTATATATATATATGTATGTATATATATATATATGTATGTATATATATATGTATGTATATATATATATATATATATATATATAATTTTTACAACATTCATAATGTCAATGAGGAAAATGTAGCAATTACATTATTATCTATCTCTTTCAAAGGTCAAGCCGTAGACTAATATAAAATCCTTGTTTTTAATTCCATTGCCACATAAGATTAGTTAGGAGATGCGTTACGCAAAATATTTGAATATAAAAGTCACCATTTGTCACTTGTAGATAAATTATCCACAATTCAAAGATCCCATCATAAAGTTATACAAGACTTCAACATAAGGTTCCAAAAAACTTGGGATAGAATCCCAGTCTATATTAGGCCTACCTATAACTTTGCCTTTATTTACTATTTAAAGGCCCTCAATAGTGAAATTATAGTAATGATATATCTATGGGAGGAAACACATTACCAAATTCATATGAGGTGACAATCAGAGAAGAAAATTGCCTAGAATATGCTGACAAGCTTACACCTAGACCACCAATGCCTTTATTCTTTGAGATCAAACCAACCCCTATTTTTATTCCTCCCCTTGATATCATTCCTCCTATACCTAAAAGTATTTATATACCCTCATATAATCAAGAAAAGTATTCCATTAGTCAATCTAGTGATTCCCAAGAACAAAAGAATTTTCAAGAGCTTAAGAGCATATTCCAATCCTTAGAAAATGAACTAGTGAATGTTGAGAGGAAAAAACCTTTCAATAGGCCTTATCAAATCTAATATCAATCTTAAAAGCAATATTATCAAGTAAATAGGCCACCTTACAAAGGAAAATTTCAAGGTTAAAGCCAAGGACAAGGGCAACCTAACTATGTTAGGTAGAACAACTATAATCCAAATATTACAAGTACTTTCAACACTTTGGTCCCCATTCAAAACAATATTGATCAAGAAATTGAGAGTACCATACCTTGGAATCAATATTTTAAGAAATCCATTATTCCAACCACTGATTCAATCAATATTTCAATGATCAATGGCAACAAGTTACCAATTATAGGTACAATCAAGCTCTTATGGCTCAAAAAACAAAGGTACCCATGATGATAAAACTAGAAGAGCCTCAACAATGTCAAGGCTCTGATCAAGGACCAAACTAGTTGGGTGATACAATGGTGAATTATGAGCAAGAAGAGTGTTATGCACTCAATCAATGGGCTAGTTCTAGCCAAGCATACATTCTAGTGGCAACAAATACAAGGTTCAAAAGAAGGAACATGGATGGTAATTAGGAAGTAGTCAGAGAGATTCCTACCATTACTCCTTCAATATCAAATCCAAATGAACCTATTGCTATTACAAAAGTTCTAAAATCTTCAAGGAATCAAAATTAGGGGAATGCCTTTGTTCCCCAAAACTCACAAATTCAAGGTATAGTTGTGGCTCCCAAAGCCCAACTAAAGGTTGGTGGTTCACCCATCAACATTGTGGAACAAATGAAAAGGTATAGTGTGAGTGTACCAATGTGGGACATTCTCTCCATGCATGGAAAAATAGATATCCTTCAATAAGGATTATCAAAGATTAAGGTTCTTGAGAAGGATATAAACAAATAAAATATGGTTCTTACCAATGCAGCCAAGGGATATAATGAAGGGCAATCAAGAAAAGATGG
The DNA here is from genome assembly GCA_037957365.1 of Torreya grandis. Lineage (NCBI taxonomy): Eukaryota > Viridiplantae > Streptophyta > Pinopsida > Cupressales > Taxaceae > Torreya > Torreya grandis. The sequence goes on from JARHVA010000564.1 coordinate 809,402, forward strand.
TTAAACCTCCCCCCTTCTATATTTCAGTGATAATTGATAATTATTTAGTACACAATTTCTTGGTAGATAGTGGGGCTAGCACCTCAGTAATGCTAAAGTCTATAACATACCAACTTAGTCTAAAATATAATGCCTAATCTAAAGGAATGTTATAGCTAAATGGATATTACACCAATCCATCTAGCATAATAAGAGATCTCAACTTGACCCTACATGCTTTTCCTAGTGTCTCAATGGTTCAAGATGTATTGATCCTTGATGTGCCTCCTCATTTTACACTATGCTTATCTAGAGAATTCACAACAAATATTGGAGGTTATCTAGTAGTAGACTGGTCATACATGGCATTCAAAACAAGATATGGGACTAAAGTATCTATCAAGCCTGAGCCGATTACATAATAACACGTTAAACCTTATGGGCCAAATATTATAAATCTTAATTACGCCATCCTTGATGAGGATAAATTCACAACTGGTCAAGAACTAAACACTCATCTTGAGGAGATACCATATATTTTCTTGGATGAGATATGGAATAAACATCAGTCAATTGACCCATTTAAAGGTGTTAAATAAAGGGACATGGGTGTATACTACTTACATGAAGAGAATCAGTCCATGTCATCCCTCATAAGACATCAAGAAGACTCCAATGGTTTATGGATGTTGTTATTTGATGGTTTAAGGAGAAAACATGTAACAAGTACAAGGGAAATGCTAGTATCCCCTTCCAATGACAAGTATTTATCTTCTAACAAGTTTTAGTTAAGTTTCTCTTACAATGCAACAAAATATTAAGGCCTTATCTATGGTATTTAGTGGGCTAGTAAGAGAGGGATCAAACAATTTCAAGTTTATGGGGATAGTGAGATGATAATACATCAAGTTAGAGGCTAGAATATCACCAAGAATCCTTTTATGAAGTCTTAAAAACATAGAGTATGGGACATAATTGAGGATTTTGAGGCTTTCAACATCCAATTAGTGCCAATAAACCATAATCAACATGTTGATAGGTTGGCAACCATGGGATCTCAATTTGATATCCCCAATGAATTGAAAAGGACCATAGTATAGCCATATGTTAAAGTGGTAGTGAGACCATTAGTGCTAGATAATGAATCTTATTGGAAAGTATTTGATAGTGATGAGTAGATTGTTTCTTTCTTACAGTTGGAAGTAGAGTTCTTAGTAAACCAAGATAGATTTCAACATCAGTATGAGGAGAAAATTGTTCATTTGAAATACAATAAGATTTCTGAAGTGTTGGTCACCCTTAAAGGTCTCTTCCATGAAAAAGATCATATGAGGAGGGATAAAACAATATTGTCAACCAATGAGGATAACTATGAAAGATTTCTTATCCTCAAAGATAAAATCCTCAAGCTTAGAAAGGTAAGCACCAAGGTTGAGATTCATGATTTCATAGATATTTTTAAAGAATATGTAGACATTTTTGATTAGGAATATAGTGACCTAAGAAGCTTTGATCCCAAGCTAAACCAACACACTATAGAAGTAGAGGTTAATGCCAAGCATGCTAGGCAAAAGTAGAGGCCCATAAACCCCAAAATTTAAGAGCTTATGAGGAAAGGATTGACCAAATTAATTAAATCCAAGATCATATTTCCCATTAATCACTCCTCATGGGTAGCTAATTTGGTACCTATGAGGAAGAAGAGTGGGGAAATCAGATTGTGTGTTGACTTTAGGGATTTGAATAGGGTCTCTTTGAAAGATCACTAGACCTTACCATCTATGGAGCAACTCCTTTAGTAGTTACTAGTTAAGAATTTTTTCCCCTTTTAGATGGGTATTCAGGTTATAACCAAGTGCTAGTAAGAGAGGAATATTAGTATAAGACTGCCTTCACCACAAAGTGGGGCACATATGCTTACCAAAAGATGCCTTTTATATTATCAAATTATAGGTCCAATTTCCAAAGATCCATGGATATGGCTTTCCAAGGGTTACTAAATTAGATGGTATTAGTTTACATGGATAACATCACAATTTTCTCTAAGAAGTCTAATGAGCACATGGACCATCTAAGGTTGATCTTCCAAAGATGTAGAGATTATGAGATCTCTTTAAATCCCAAGACACGTGTATTTTTTGTTCATGAAGGAAAATGTTTCGGTCATATTATTTGAAATGAAGGACTATCTATTGACCCTAAAAAAATGAGTTCTATCTTAGCACTATCTCTACCCAAGCACAAGAAAAGAATTTAGATCTTCTTTGGGAAGATAAACTTTGTGAGAAAGTTTATACCTTTTTTTTAAAACCTGATCAAACCCATCACTACCATGTTGAATAAGATCCAAGAGTTTTCTTGATCAAATTAAGGTAAAGAAACATTTGAGGCCATCAAATAATCCATTACCCAAGCACCCTTGTTCATGAATCTTGATTTCTCAAAGGATTTAATATTGTACACCTTTGCCAATGTTGACAACATATCAGCTATGCTGATGTAAAAGAATGGTGAAGGACTTAAGTAGCCAATTGAATTTTTATTCAAGGACTAGTGTGATATGAGGTGAGGTATATTTTTATAGAAAATTAGGTTATTTAAGCTTTGAGAAGCCTCAAAAATTTTAGTCCAGTTATTTCCAATTTTTTTCATCTTCTAGTGTCTCATCTTGGGGCAAGGGACTTTCTCCTCAATAAGGATTTGAATGAGAAAAGAGCAGGCTAGATTACCAAGGTCATGAAGTGTGATGTGGAGATCAAATTCACCAAGATGATAAGAGGCACAAAGGATTATGTGAGTATATGGTGGATGACCTTCAATAATACAAAAAAAATTTGTTGGTGACATAAGATAAATCAAAAATAGATTCACCTCCACTTTATAATAGCTGGATCTAAGATATAACACATTTCTTGATGACATGAGAATACCTCCAAGGTTTGGATAGAGCAAAAGGTTGGTATTTCAAACTTTAATCCATACCTTATGCATTGATTAATGGGGTTTTATTTAAAAAGGAACTAAATAGGGTAATTCTTAGGTGCATTGATAACAATCAATTAACAAAGCTCTTGAATAAGTTTCATGATGGACTTGTAGGAGGCCATTTTGATCCAAGAATAATAATTTGAAAAAATAATGAGGTTTGTTATTACTAGATCAGTCTTTTCAAAAATGCCTATACATGAGTTAGAAAATGCCAAAAGTGTGCTCTCTTTGAAAGAAAGCATAAATTATCAACCCTTCCTCTAAACCCAATTCAAGTGGAGTAACCCTTCATGCAGTGTTGGTTAGAATTCATAGGAATGATAAATATACCTTCAAGTGTAGAACATAAGTGGGTACTCACTGTAATTGACTAATTCACCAGGTGGGTGGAATCAATTGCCTTGAAATAATCCCATGAAATAACAGTATTGGATTTATATGAAAGCATAGTAACCAAGTGTGGTGTCCCAGCTACTATAATTTTAGATAATACCTTAACATTTGTTGGTATGAAGATAAGTGAATGGGTTCTTAAGTTGGACATCTATCCTATTATATCCTCCAATTACTACCCCTAAGGCAATGGTCTAGCATAATCCACAAATAAAAACTTGATAAGGATTATCAAAAGGACCATGGAAGAAAATTAGAGAACATGGCATACAAAGCTAAAGACAACCTTATGAGCTGATAGAGTGACTCCCAAGGTTATCATTGACAATTCTCCATAAACTCTAGTATATGAAAGAGAATTTAAATTTACCATTTCTCTTTAATTACCTACCTTAGATTTATCCCATTAGTTTGAGTTGATGGAAAATGACCCTATGAGTGTGAAGATGGCAGATCTCATAGATCTTGAAGAAACTAGGGACATTGAAATGAAGATATTATAATCACATCAAGATTATGTCAAAAAAGCCTTTGACGTGAGAGCCAAAACAATGGACTTAATATAAGGGGAACTAGTCCTCAAATGGGACTAAAACAAGGCCAAGCCAAGAAACCATACAAAGTTTGATAGGTTATAGCGTGGTCCTTATTTTATCCATGGATGTAAACAACATAATACTTTTTAGCTTGCCTAACTTGATGGAGAGGTATTACCCATCCTAGTCAATGTCATTCATTTAAAGCCTTGTTATTAGAAGAGTTTTCAACCATTATATGATATTGTAACATATTAGAGTAGTTTTTTATGCTTTACTCTAAGTTCCTTGTACACATTTCCTTTTGGTTGTGTGTTTTCCATTCAATAAGTGCCTTGGGCATAGTTGTTATTTTATTTACTTTTAGTCCTTGTTGTTTCAAGAGGAAGTTTTTGGGAAAAGGGGCAACCTTGTATGATTTTCATGATCATTTGAAAGAAAATACTTGAGACTCTATATGCCCAATGGACCAGTTTAAGGCCACTAGTCTTTGTATAGCAAGTACATAACCCTAGGGTGTCACCATAAATGTTAGAAAATTTTGGCCCACATACAAAAAATCACTTATATGGATCAATTTTTGGAAGTCCTATTATGGAGTAGGTTTTATCAAAGTATCAAAGGGTTATTCAAAGCTTTAATAAATAAAAATATGGCAAGAATAAGTCTATAAGAACCAAACCATCATAACACATCATGAAAAAAAAAATAGGTTAATCTAGTTTCACATTTCATAAATACGCTTGGGAAGTAAACCAGAGTTAAAGGATCACATGGACATGATGTTTTTCATGCCTTGAACATTTTATGAAAATTTTGTATCTTGACAAGTTGTCTATCTCAAGATATAAGTTTTCAAAATTGAAATGGCACAATGAGATGTGCATGTAGACATCAAGTTTAAGCCTCATAAAATATCCATTTAGATTCAAACATTCCCAAGGATGAATGTAGAGCTGACAAGTGTCAAGATATTAGGTGCCTAAATGAATATCTAAAGATATGCATTGACTAACAAGGCCAATGGGCCCAAATAGATCAATAGAGCGTGTTTAATTATACCAAAGTAGATTGATGACAAGTGAGAAGTCAAAAGGTCAATGAATTTTGAAGGTTAATGAGAAGCTTATAGGTATCAAGACCATGATAAATACCAAATAAATCAATGTAACACATTCAAGCTATGTAAAAGTAGATCAATCATGCACATAAGGTCAAAGAGTTGATGTTCTTGAGGATAAACGTGAGGCTACCATGTAATGCAAGCACATGAACTTGTTAGGATTGATTGCAAGACCCATGGGATGAATGCAAAGTTAAAAGATGACACAAGTGGAAGCCCAAATTAATATCAATGGTTAATTATTAAAATTCAAATCTAGGAGATTTTGAGTAGAGAAAAAATATGACCTAAGGTCGAACCATGGCAAATATTTTAAAGGATGTCATTGAAACTTAGTTGACATTTTTATTAAAGGATCCAATGTATGGAGAGTTAGTTTTATTATGGTTTCAACATCATTTCATGAAGGGACATCCTCGTGTCTAGTGGATTCTTGATTCCTAAAATGCTTTGAGATAGAATAAGTCTATTTAGACCTAATATAGTTTAAGAACAATGTTATACAATCTATAAGATCTTCATGGATATTAACTATAGGAAAACTAATAAATGGATTGGTTTTCAATCTAAAATAAACCTATGCTCAGGTTTGGAGTAGGGATAGATGTGTAGGAGTGTCTTATCCATAGATAAAGTTATAATTTGACAAACATGTACTTGAATCTGCTTAAATAAACTTAGGCATAGATCTATCAAGTCCATGGATAGAGCACTTTGTCCTCATAATGAAATCAATTGGAGATGGTGTAAAAGATCAAATAAAAGGGATTCAAGGATTAGAGAGTATAGTGGAGAATTTATTTCTTCTCAAAGCCTTTTAGTCTTAATTGGATTAAAGATGGTTCAAAAATAAAGAAGGATGGTAGCTCAATTAATGATCTCAGATGGCATGCTCCCTCTCTCTCCCTTTTCTCCTATATCTCTTATTCTTTTCCATTTGTAAACTCTCTCACTTTTTGATAAGAAATTCTCTCTCAATTCTAAGGAGAAAGAGTCTCATTTGATAAGGTTAAATGCTATAAAAACTTGTATGAAATACCTCTTGAAGCAATAAAGACTTTTCTACCTATCTTTCCCCTCTAAATTGTGTTTATCAAGCTTGCGCATGATGGCATTATGAAGGAGAATCTTCCATGCCCATTGTCCTTCTTGCTTGCTCATTTCTAGGTGTCTTCAAGTTAGTTGTAGGTCTAAATTAGTGTTCTTTCTATCATTTATGCAAGCTCTCAATGAGTCTTATAACTCTTCTTTGCCTTCATTCATTTTTTCTTGAACATAGTTAATGAAACACTTATGCAACTAGATAGTTTTGTGAGATTGTGTGAGCTAGTATTTTCTTATGCTTCTTCAGTGTTTACTTCATGCTTATGTGAGTTCTCATTTAAATTTGGTTCATCACATGCTTAAATTTATTAGGATCCCTTTCCCATTTCTAACCTTTTTCTAAGTGTAAATATTAGTATAGGTGATCCACCAAAAGGAATTTGACCTTCTCTTGTAGGATACCCATAGCCTAGGGTTGTTCCCATAGTGTAGCTTAATTGGAGAGATCCTAAATAACCATTTAAAAGGGTACAAATTGATGATACAATAGTTCCTAAGGGTTATAAATACATTCATACACCTCCCATATAAATTAAAAGGGTGGACTGATAATAACTAAATGAGTAAAAATTTAATAGTGAAAAAGATGTAAAAACTTGGCATCGACACTTGAGGAAGAAAAAGGTCATAGAAGAGAAATACCCATGGAACTATCTCAATGTAGCCAAAAATAAATTCCAAAGAATGAGACATATAATAGTCATCACTATGGGTTCTATAAAATAAATTTCCTAATCATATACCCATTTACAAATGAAGAAAATAATAATGTTGCTCAAATAAGAAAATTATAAGTACACCAACAAAAGAGAAAACTATATGGCCAAAAATCAAACAAAAGGCTAAAAACAAAAAAAAATTGTTCCTAAAATGCAAGAGGAGTAATGTGTAGATGAATAATATGAATGGAAGAGGTTCCTCACCTATATAGTCCTCACAAAGAACACTTTCAATTCTAGCAAGAGTGATTAGATATCCATCCCAAATGAATGAAAATGGAGAATGAATATGTTTTTAAATTATTAGGTGTAAAGTGTACACCTATTATAGGAAAAGAAACATTTAAAAGAGTGTCAATTGAATAGGCCTGATATAAGAAATAATAGAGCTTATATATTGCTCAATGTCTTCACAAAGAGTAGAGTATACAAAAATTAGAGCTCTATCACCAAATGATCCCAAAGAAGATATACCACCTATTGAATAACCCATGCCATGGTGTTGATGCCAATGACCATGCTAAATAGAAGAAATAATACCCTGTGAATGTCTTCCAAGAGCTATGCCAAGATATCCCATTTAACAGAGCATGAAAGTATTGAATATAGTAGTATGCTTATCACAAGATCTAGGTAAGTAATCAGGTGGATTAGAAGTGGGAAAAAATTAAGTAAAAATAACAAAATCAAAATCATAATAAAAAGGTATAACATTAGAAACATTAGTTATAAAACATAAGATGCAACACCATAAATAATATAAATATGCCCAAAAACTAAAAAAATCAAGATGAGTAGGTGTAAGAGTAGTGTCTGTAGTTGGACCAAGAATAAGAAGATGTTAGTAAAATATATCAAATTAATGTTGTAAATCTTTAATTTTGTGCTATAAAGAGTGAATGAGGGTGTCTTTATAAAAATTGAGGGTGCAAAGAAGAAATTTTCACTTTTTAAATTTCTTATTCTTTTATAAAAACTTTACTATGTCATCATGAATTGAATTGATCTCATAAAATAACATCTCATTTTATGAATTTAATGTGTGTATATTAGGGCACAAATCCATAATTGGAGGTAAAATAAAGAATTAAAAGTAGTAAACACAATCAAAAAAAAAAAAAAAATACCCCTATAAAAGGTACATCAATCATAACCAATAATACACCCATAGTTAACAATAATAGTGGCAAAAAAATTGATAAGGTATAAGCTACAAGAATGAATAAGAAAGATCTGAAAAAGGGACAAAAAATACCTCATAATAATAAGGTTGACCTAGGAAAAAATTAATTTTGGATCTGGAGGCTTTAGAAGCACTAAATGTTGATTTGACTGAGTCTTCGAAGAAGGAAAATCCCTAAGTCATCCTCTCAAACCCAGGTTCTATTGAGGACCAAAAATCTCATTTTTAGAGGAGGGATCATAGGAGGACACAACCCAAATAAGTCTACTCTACATGAATTTAATTCTCCCAAAACCATATTACTCTCAATTAAATTGAGCCTAAGGAGCAAAGCCATGGAGATAAGAACAATATAGAATGAGATTAAAGAGATCCATTGGGATCTATTTCCAAAAGATGGTGTGAAAGACAAGGAGGGCCAAATTTCAACCTCAAGCACCCCTACTTTTAAAAAGAAGGATTATCTTGTTGATCCACAAATTCTAGTTCTCTCAAGTGGAGGGACAAATACTTTGATGTCTCACCTTAGGACCCATACATGAGCTGCTTCCACCTCAACTTTTGAATATTTTAAATTTGTTTCTAAGGAAGGTCTTGGGTCTAGGACATGGGTAAAATCCACTAAAAGTCCTTTTTAGGCCCCTGGGTTTTTTTTGTTTGAATTTTTTAGGCACTATTTGATAATTTCATTTGACTCTTTACTTTCTTCTTTATTTTGCTCACTCATTTTTTGGAGTTTTATTTTTATCTAGGCTAAAATTCCATTTATTTTTTCTTGCTATATCTCCTTAGAGACTCGAGCATCCTGATGTGACTTGGGTTGGTTCCCACACTAGTTAAAGGTGAGCCTACCTTAATCTAAATAATAAGGTTAGCCTTTCTTTACAGTAAGTTGTCTTTCAACAAAATAATACCTCCTCTCTAAATAATTCACCACATTAAGAAAAAATGTCCCTCTTAAAAATTTGCCACAAAAATATTTAACCCTATTTTATAATAATTCCAAAATAAAATATCCTCCCAATTTAAGAAATTGTCCTTTTTTAAAATGTCATGTTTGGACCAAGTAATAATTTTAAAAAGTTAATGTCTTAAATGTTTCTAACTTTTGAATTGAATTAGAAGAACATTATCGGCATGATGTGAAAGGAGGCATCACACAAATTAGGAGGACACATTATAGGGTGGGATGCTTATGTGGCTTATAAAGAACATGAGCAACAACATTAAAATCACTAATAAGGGGGTGTAGAGGGTGATTTTTTATCTATCTATCATCTGTTATATGTGTTTGGTGAACTTTTGTGGAATTATAACTATAAACCAATATAGCAGGGTTTGATTTAATAATTTATATGTAAATAAAGATTTTTTTGTCAATTATTTAAGTTAAAATAACCATAGGATAAAAAGTTCATCACATCAGGGAGAAAAAATTATAGCTAAACATCCCAATTTCAACTTGGTAAGAGTTTGGTCTTCATAGGTTTCCCTTGCCTCTTTTGATAGTTGACACCATAACTTATAAATGTTAGGTGTGAAGTCACTATTCACTATCACTATTTATGGTGATGTGATATGATGGTGATGTGGCATGCTAGTGATGTGGATGGTTGGTGATGTACGATGGCCTGCAGTGGGTGGTATGGTCCACAAATCATCTTTCATGTTGAAAATATGAAGAGAGAGAAATGGGGCACATTTCTCCACTTAGTCACATGAGTTAGATTTTTTGGATGTATGTGAGGACATGATGATAGTGGATATCATGATTCCATTTAGGCTTGTGTTTATGGGGTGAAGTTTATTTGTGGGCTCATGTTGGATGAGGTCAAAATTTGGGAATGTTTGAATCATGTGAATGCACATGGGAAAATGAGGGACATGGATCACTATTCTAGACTGAGGTAACATGCAAAGTGGGGTGTATCACTTTAGAGTGCACATGGAGTGGTCAAGGGGGCATCATGAGATTCCATTCAAGGCTTGACTTTGTACATGGAGAGACATGGTTATCTATTCATGAATAGTGCTCATGTTACATCCAAATTCCTCACTAAGTTAATTTATTGAATTATCTATGGATTATTATGGTTGTTAAATTGATTTGTTACTTTTTTAACTAAATTATAAGTCAAATTTTGATATGGGATAGTGTGAACTAGGAATTTAACCAAGAAGAGGAGATTAATATCATTTTATGAATGAAACCAAATAAAAAACACACTAAACTAACATCTTTATGATTAGTTACTAGAGTGAGCTTAGTAACAAAAAAAATTGACAAACACAACTAAAAATTAAGGAAAAACAAGAATTCCTTCACCTTCCTTGGATGCTCCAAATGCATTTGTAGTAGTGGCTTGTTGGGTTTTGTGCTCATGAAGTCCTTGGCAATGGAAGCTTGGCTACTTCCATCTCTCCTTGGCACCTTTGGATTTTGATTGGATTGGATTGGAATAAATTTGGCATGGTAACACTATTTTTTATGAAGCTTTTATAATCAATCCTACATTATAACTTTGCACAAAATTAAGCTTAAAAATGATGTTCATGGCCTCTCTATTTATAGATTTTCAAGAGTGACCACAATCAACCATGACCATCCATCTCAAGATTAAGATGTGTGGTCATGGATTAATTGAATTATGTAATTAAAATCCATAATTATCCTCATCATGACTTTGGAATAAGGGACATTAATGAGTCATGAGAGGGAATAAAGAGGCATGGGAGACCCATAATCCTAATATTTATGGCATTTATGGCCTAGGGATGCCTTCTCAAGAAATGAAGTCACTTGATGATGTAGATATTCAATATTCATTTCTAAAAATAAGTTTCAACAAGTTTCCATGGAATTATTAATTATGCCTTGATTTGGATTATTTATATCTTAAGCATGATTAAGCATTTTGTGCACAAATTACCCAAATTGATCAAAATGCCTTGTTATTAGTCTAAAATTTGATTGGATTAGAATTTGAAGTTAATATTATATGCATTGGATCCATTATCCCATTTAAGATGTTGTCAAAACAAGATAAAAAAGAAACACATCCCATACAAGAAATTTGATAAAAAAGAGCAATCCAGAGAACCTAGGTATAAAATTGACATTTTGACTCAAAATGATTTGATCAAAGTTAGCTGGCCCATAAATTGCATTACCCCATTTAATGATACTCTAGCCAAATTTGAAACTTTAATATATCAATTTCAAATCATTTAATGTGATTTAGTATTTTTAGGCTAAAATGTGCACTCTAGTGGAAATTGGTCAAAAGCTTAGTTGGAGGTTATCGGTGGCTAGATTTAGGTGTCTAAAGTTTTCCCCTATTTGGGAAGGAATTTTAAGCTATAAGCATAGTAACATATTTAAAAAAAATGAAAAGGTCCTATATGCCTACAATTATAATGATGATAAACTAACTGTATGATGGTTTTCCCCTTCGATAGAATGGTTGGCACAAGTAGGTCAGAAAATGGTCCCTCGATAAGAAGAAAAATGAGGAGACCAAAGAAAGGAAATATGATGGGGTGAAAATATAATGATTTTGAAAAATTAGTCAAAATCACTGAGAATGCAAGTGAGATGATGTATAATGGTTTTACTAAAGGTGGTTATAAGCATTGTACCTTAATAATGGTAATGTGGTATGATAACACAATGATTTACCCAAAGGTGGTTATAATCATTGTGAAGATGGACTTACCCCATTTAGGAAAGAAAAACAAGATAACAACATGCCCTTGTATGGGCAAAAAAAGTAAAATGGTGAGAACACAATGATTTGCCGAAAGGTGGTTATAATCATTGAGAAATGTAGGTGGGATGGTGTACAATGATTTTCCCATAGGTAGTTATAATCATTAGAGCTCAATTATGAAAACATGATAAAATTAGACAAGGATGATGATAACTTAACATAAAGGGTAATGATGAATTGGAATAACCTAGTAGTAGGGAGATGCTCATTTGAACTAATAAAGGTTGAAATTCTATTGTGGTTAATTACTTTGTTTAGAATATGATTAGGATTGAATCAAGATGTCAGTGTCAAAAAAAGGTTGATGTCACCATCATTGAGATTTATTGAAGCTAAGGTTTTTTTTAGGGCATGTTGGTAGGCATCATGGTATAACATCATGAGGACTTGGCTGAAATATGCATGAGGAATGACTCCCATAATCTAATACTCAATAGAAAATAATGCACCAATGATATAAACCATGATGACAATGTAAACATATGAATATATATGGATTTGAGTATAAATGTGGAAAAGGAATTACCTAATGAACACACATAAATTGAATCAAGGCAATAGTGCTGAAAGCAAACAAACAAATAAAATAAGCAGAGACAAATAAATAAACAATGCAATAGAAACCATATGAATATTACCCCTAAAAAATAGGTGACAACTTAACAAATAAAAAAAACAAGGGAATAGAAAAAAAGGAAAGGGGTGGTCGAGTTGTCTCCATATGCACTAGATAAGTGGATGCTGCCTACATAGTTCCATAGATGTAATATCTAATAAAACACTTTAGGCCAAATTTAGTTCTCCCAAGGAATGGGAAGAATGTGATAACTAATGAAAAAATAGAATGGATGTGATAGAAGATGAATGATCTTGAAAAATGATAGGTGTATGAGAGAAAAAACCAAAAAATATGGGGAAACTAAGTGACAAGTGGTTTTCTTGCAACTTAGTAAGAGTTCTTAGAATATTTAAGGCAAAGAAGTGGTCAAATATTTTTGGTTTTTCTAATGATTTTACAAATATTTTTAGAATTTTTTGAAGTATCTTAACTTGATCAAGAATGATGAGACATTAAATAGTTCAATCTCACAAAATAGAGAGAGCATTCAAACTTAGGTTGCTCACAAAATGGTGAGAGTGTTCAAACTTAGGTTACTCACAAAATGGTGAGAGTGTGGTAAGGAGGTGACTGAGCTAACCTCAAAAAGTATTGAGTGCTACCTAAATAGTCCCAAAGTAAGACCTCAAGTCAATATAGTTCCACCCTATAATGAAGGAATTTGACTAGTGTAGCATTCAATTCAAAAAAAATAGGCACATGTGGTAAAAAGTCATAGTATGACATAAGAAGTGGCAAGTTGGTACATCAAGACTTAATAAACAAATCTTACTCTTAGTTTGCCCATAAGTGGTTATAATTAGGACACAAAAATATAGATAAATGATACTAATTTTCTCAAAGGCGGTTATAATTAGTAGCAATATTGGTGATAAGAAAGGAATAACAAATGAAGGATGTAACTACTAAAACTTCTATCATACTACTAAAAAATATGATCTCTATTTGAAGTATTTGAAACAACTAATGAAACTGATCAGATTTATCAATGCTAAAAATGTGTAATGCATGGCAAAAACTAAGGTCAAATGGGCTCAACTTTAGAACACATTTGGTTGATAGAAAAAAATGGTAAAATGGATAAAACTAAGAGTATGGATAAGAATGATATTTTTACAAAGAAGAATAGTGATAAAATAACACCACTGAAATTGTCTTTATAGATAATACACCTTAACACTCAAGCATAGTATCACTTGAGGTGAATAATATTCATTAGTTTAGAAAGTTCATCTCCATCTAGTGTGGTAATCCTGTATGCCCCTGATCCATAATCTATAGTAATGATGAAAGGCCCTATCCAGTTTGGTTTAAATTTACCTTTATGCTTCTTTTTAGCTGTGGTATTATTTTGGTTTTTTTTAAGAACAAGATCACCAAGTTTAAATATTCTATACTTGACATGCTGATTTTAGTGGCCTTTGACTTAGTTCTAATATGTTTGAATATTATTGATTGTAGCTATGCATTTTTCATCAAATAGGTCTAGCTCTTGCAGGTGAACTCCTCGATAGTCATGATCATCTATGACATGTTTGAAAGATATGCATAGTGAAGGAAATTCAATCTCAATGGGAAGGATGGCTTCAGTACCATAAACAAGTGAGTATGGAGTGGCTCCTATAGGAGTATGATGATTGGTATGGTATGCCCAAAGGGAAAGGAATATCTATAGGTGCCAATCATGACTGGCATCATTGATTATTTTTTTAAGAATATTGACAATGGTTTTGTTCGATGATTTGACCTAGCCATTAACTTGAAGGTAATATGCTGTAGAAAAATGTTGTGTGATGTTATATTTGGTACATAGTTGTCTACATCCTTATTCTTGAATGATCCTCTATTATCAAATATAATGTCGGAGGGGATACTGTAGCATCAAATGAGATGGTTGAAGATAAATTTATAAATTTGATTTCTAGTCATGTAAGTGAGGGGTATAGCTTCAACCCCCTTAGTGAAATACATAGTGGTGGTAAGGATATGTTTATGCCATCAGATGAAGTGGGGTTGATATTCCCAATGAGGTCAAGTCCCCATGTAGAAAATAGCCATGGTGACAACATTGGTTTTAGAGTTTGTGTTGGGGCATGAATTAGATTAGCATAATGTTGACATTTATCACACTTATTTACATATGTGGCTACATATGCATCCATCATGGGCCAATAATAACCAGTATGCAAGATATTTTTGGATAGGACTACCATACTAGAATAAGCTCCACATACTCCTTTGTGAACTTATCTTAATGCTAGTATAAACTCTACCAAAGTTAAACAATGAAGTAGAGTTCCATCAAAATTGTGGTGATAAAGGGTGGATCCAAGTAGAGTATAATGATTGGAATGATGAATAAAGGCTTTGGTTTGTTTTTAAGATAGGTTATGTGGTAGAACCTAATTATGAAGTTATTTTTAAAGGTATAAGTACCAAATAGAATTAGGAATAATAATATCAAAAATTGTTGCAATAGTTGAAGGTTCATGAGCTGGTGTTGAGAAATTCTCAATGAAGAATTGATACTCTCTAGATTTATCTATTTGTCAAATCAAAGAGCCAATGGTAGCCATGACATCTACAGTTCTATTACTAGCCCTTGATATGTGCTCAAACTGAATGTTGGTAATTTATGTGGAACCAACTTGTCATCTTTGGTCTGGAAATGGTTTATGCCTTGATTGATGATTAACTAAGAATCACCATAAACCTTGAGATGAGATATATTCCATTGTACTACTTGGTGAAGCCCTACAACAAGTGCTTCATATTCAACCATGTTATTGGTACAAGGAAAGGTAATTCTAAATGACTTAGGGATTAGATCCCCCTATGGTGTAATAAATAAGAGGCCTACCCTCGATCCATGTGTTGTGAATGAACCATAAAAATATAGCTTCCAATGCTACTCCTCAAGAGGTGTGTCAAAGATGGTCATTATGGATTGACCATAAAATTAAAACATGAGTGGCTCTATGTCTTTAAGGGGTGCTTCAACAAGTTTATCTATAAGAACTTGTCTCTTGATTGCCTTCTAATTGACATACTCTATGTCAAATTCACTAAGAAGAATGATCCATTTGGACATTATACCTTGTAAAGCTATTTTAGATAATAGATACTTGAGTGGAACTAATTTTGAAATGACCATGGTTTTATTATTCAACATGTAATGACATAGTTTTTGAGCTGTGAAGACCATGGCCAAACAAGTTTTTTCAACAAGAGCATATTTATGTTCATATGCAACCAAAGTATAGCTTAGGTAGTATACAACATGTTATTTTCCATTGTCATCATGTTGATCTAAGAGTTCTCCTAGAACATTATTGGTAGCTGATAGATATGACAAGAATGGCTTTCTCAACATAAGAGGTAATAAAAAAGGTGGATTAATGAGATAGTCTTCGAGTTATTGGAAATTTGTTTGGCAGTGATCATCTTGGTGAAATGCAACTCCCTTCTTTAGAAGATGTTTAAATGGATGAAACTTGTCTACTAATTGAGATATGAAGCATCGAATTGATTAAATATTACCTTGAAAACTAGATAGATTTGCTTCAAATTTGTTGGTGTTGGCATCTCAGTTATATCATAGACTTTAGCTGGATCAACTTTAATGCCTCTACAAGATATGATGAAGCCAAGTAATTTTCTTGAAGTTATACCAAATACACATTTCTTTGGATTGAGTCTAACTTTGTACTCCCATAATATTTTAAATATATTATGTAGTACTACTAGATGGTTTGCCCTGGTCTTGGATTTTCCTAATATGTCATTGATATAATCTTCAAGAATATCATGCATCATATCATGGAATATGATAGTCATGGATCTTTGATATGTAGCTCCATTATTCTTAAGACCAAATAACATTACTTGATAACAAAATTTTCCCCATGGAGTGGTGAGTTCTATTTTATGTTGGTCTTCTGATGCTATTATGATCTGGTTGTATCTTGAAAAGCCATCCATGAGTGAAAGCATTTCATAACCCACTATGGAGTTGATGATCATGTCAATATTAGGCAATGGAAAGTCATCCTTAGGGCAAGATTTGTTGATGTCTGATAAATCAGTACATATTCTAATTATTTCAAGCTTTTTGCTAATAGGTATAACATTAGATATCCATTTTGAATAGTCAATGGATCAGATACATCCTGCTTCTAAGAGTTTTTGCAACTCTTTATTTACCAATAAAAGAATGTAAGGATGCATCTTAAATAGCTTTTGATTTATTTATTTGACATTATAATTGACCAAAAGGTGGTGTAAAACAAAGGTGGGGTCTAAACCTAGCATATCAGAATAAACTCGTGCAAAGAAATCTAAAAATTCTCTCAATAAAGTTGTAAAGACTTCACATTCCTCCTCAGTGAGGGATGCACCTAATTTTATTCATTTTGGGTTTGATGGGGTCTTGATGTTTACCTTTATTGTATCTTCAACTACAAGGTTCAAACCATCTTCTAGGATAGTAGGCAAAGACTTGAACTATTGGATTATATTAGGGTCCTCTGTTAGGACTTGTTCTTCAACATCTCCTAGGCATGATGAATCTGAGTCCCTTAATGGGAGATTTAGCCATGTGATAAAAATAGTCAAAAATTCTTTAAGAATTTGATTAAATACTTATTGTTTTGAAAAACTAAACACATATCCATAAGCAAGTTTATTGTTGGTGGTCTTCTAGTCTAAATTCAAAGAAGAATGAACACCCCCATCTAATGACACTTGAAATGGGTTTTCACCACTAGACTGACCTTTATCTTTACTTTTTATCTAGTTAAAAAGTTCCTCAAAGAGGTTTTCACTTGGGGATCTCAATTTTTTATTTATTTATTTTTGGCTAAGGGTGTTCACCCACTCTCCAAAATAGGCTTTAGGATCTAATGTAATTGAGAATCTTGATTTATGATCTCCTAATAGAACATTGTCTCTAAGGCCTAAAAATTCATAGAATGCCTCATCATTCTAAAACTCATCAATCGATAAATTGGATTCTTATTGGTCCCAATCTATCAGTTGAAAATAGTATAATGGTAATGGGTTATGACAAATTATTGGGGTAAGAGTACATATGGAATTGTTATCAAACTTTTTAGTCTTAACTAGGCCATCAAAGGTGAGGTTATGATCATAATCTACTTCACTATCAACATCATAATCACTAGCCACCAACGATGAAACTCAAATAAGATATGTGGGGTCACCCTTAGGTAGTTTAAATCCAAGTCCATAGGGTATTTTGTACTTAGTCATGGAAATTGGCTCAATGGTTCCTTATTTATTCAGCTTGAGGCCTTTTCCTTCATAATCTTGATGCTCCATGATCCTATTGAGAATAAGATACTTTGTAATTTTATAAAAATTATCTTGGTTGTCATTGTAAAACCATGATTCATCCCCTTCAAGAGGGTTTGATTCTAGGCCAAATATTGGTACAAACATGATAGATCCCTTAAATTTCTTCTTTTATTGCTAATGCATGTGTGGGGTATTTTTAGGTCACCAAAAGGTCTTTGGATTCTAAGAAAGATTGACAATATGGAAGGTACCATCAGTCACATACTCCCCTAGGCCATTATCTAAAATGGTTAAATGATTAGAAGCTTCAGGAGGAAACATGTGGGAAAGGGAATCTAAGGTATTAGGATCTATGCAATTATCCTATGTAGGATCAATAAGTATGGCCTTTCCTTTATCCTTCTTGGAACTTGGATTCATACCATATTGGTAATTGTATCTTTTAAACTTGGCCTCAAGATGTTTGTAGTGTTTATATGGGTGTAAATCTCTTGGAATATTCACTTCCATCCTTGAGTGGGATAAATTGATACATTGGTGTAGTGTTGATGGAACTGCATGAATCTCATGTAACCAAGGCCTACCTAGAAGCATATTATATGATAAATCAAGATCAAGCACATGGTAAAGTGTATCATGGGCCAAAGGGCCAATGATAAATGGTATTCTAATGGTGCCTTGTGATTCTCTTTCTTGATTATCATAGGCTTTGATAGTTATCATTTCTAGCTAGAGATCTACCATTGTGTACCTAAAAAGCTTGATGAGCTTTAGAGACACTATGTTGAGGCCTAATCCATTGTCTATAAGGACATGTTTTACTTTATGCCACTTTATATAAATTTATATGTATAATGGATTATTATGGAGTGGTCCAAGGGAAGACATATCATTTGGTTGAATGTGACTTTTTGGGATGGAGCTAGGTGTCCAACCAAAGCTTTAAATTTATCAAGGGATATGTCACTAGCAATAGTGAATCAGGTTAAAAACTCATTCAAAATATTCTTGTGGATTGTTGATGTTCATAGAAAATATAAAATATAAATTTGTGTTGGTGTCTTTTGTAATTGTTCCATAATATCAAACTTATTGTCTTGGTCAATGGTGAATGGTTTATTCTAAGGCTGAACAATTAGTTGGATAACAAGAAAAGTGGTAGATGGTTGTGGACCTAGGACAGTAATCTTTGACCTTCAAGTTGTGATTGCAAAATCAAGATTAGATGCTAGACCATAATTTCTAATAAATGCTAGAATAGTGTGGGACTAGATAAGACAAGTCTTGGTTGATGGTGCACTTGTATGTGGTCATGTGGCAAGGGTGAGTTATCGGTGTATGGTCCAAAACTAGGAGTCTCAATTTGCTAGTTTGCCTATGTGCAGCCCCAAGTCAAAAAAGGATTATCTATGTAATTTGGATGAGTGGTATTATTTAGAAATGGTATAAATTGATTAATTCTTGGTTTAGGATTAATGCAGATGGTATTAATGCTTGGAATGAGCTCCAAAGACTCCTTTGTGAACTTCTCTTAATGCTAGTGTAGACTCTACTGAAGTTAAATAATGAAGCAGAGTTCCATCAAAACTATAATGATAAAGAGTGGATCTAAGTAGAGTATAACAAGTGGAATGATGAATTAAGGCTTTGGTTTGTTTTTGAGATAGGTTAGGTGGTAGAAATTGGTCATGGAGGTAGTTTTAACTGTCTGAGTACTAGATAGAATTAGGACCAACAATATCACAAATCATTGCAACAGTTGAAGGTTCATGAGATGGTGTTGATAAATTCTCGATGAGGAACTGATACTCTCTAGCTTTATCTATTTGTTGAATCAATGAGCCAATAGTAGCCATGGCATCTACAATTTTATTAGTAGCCCTTGGTATGTATTAAAACTAAATGTTGGTAATTTATTTCTTTAAGGTATTGACCATGGCTTTATATTGAATCAACTTATCATCTTTGGTCTGGAAATGGTCTATGACCTGATTGATGATTAACTAAAAATCATCATAAACCTTGAGATGAGATATATTCCATTGTACTACTTGGTGAATCCCTACAATAAGTGCTTCATATTTAGCCATGTTATTTGTACAAGGAAAGCTAATTATAAATGACGTAGGGATTAGATCCTCCTATGGTATAATAAATAAAAGGCTTGCCCCTAATTCATGTGCTGTGAATAAACCATCATAATACAACTTCTAGTGTTGCTCCTTAAGAGGTGTGTTAATGATGATAATTTTTGGATTCATTAGGAAATTGAAATGTGAGTATCTTTGTGTCTACAAGGGGTGCTTCAGTAAGTTGATTTGCAAGAACTTATCCCTTGATTACCTTTTGATTGACATACTCTATGTCAAAATCACTAAGAAGCATGATCCATTTGGCCATTCTACCTTGTAAATCTATTTTAGATAGTAGATACTTTAGCATATCTACTTTTGAAATGACCATGATTTTATTATTTAACATGTAATAGTGTAATTTTTAAGATATGAAGACCATGACTAGACAATCTTTTTTAATAGGTGAATAGTTATGCTCATATACAACCAAGGTATGGCTTATGTAGTATATAACATGCTATTTTACATTGTCATCATGTTGAGCCAAGAGTAACCCTATGGCATTATCGATACCTGATAGATATAACAAGAATGGCTTTCCCAACATAGGAGGTAATGAAATAGGTGGATTAATGAGATAGTCTTTGAGTTATTGGAAATTTGTTTAATAGTGATCATCCTAGTGAAATGTAACTCACTTATTTAAAATATGTGTAAATGGATGACACTTGTTTTCTAACTGAGAGATGAAGAATTAGATTGATTGAATCTTACCCTATAAACTATGGAGTTTCTTCAATTTGGTTGGTGGCAGCATCTCACTTATAAAATGGACTTTAGCTGGATCAACTTCAATGCCTCTATGAGACATGATGAAGCCAAGTAATTTAACTAAAGTTACACCAAATACACATTTATTTGGATTGCATATAACTTTGTACTCTCATAATATTTTAATTATCTTATGTAGCACTATTGGATGGTTGGCCCTGGTCTTGGATTTTCCTAATATGTCATCAACATAGTGTTTAATAATATCATGCATCATATCATGGAATATGACAGTCATGGCACTTTGATATGTAGCTCCATAATTCTTAATACCAAATGGCATTACCTGAAGACAAAATGTTTTCCATGGAGTGATGAACACTATTTTATGTTGGTTTTTTAGTGTTATTCTTATCTAGTTGTATTTTGAAAAGCCATCTATGAGTGAAAGCATTTCATAACCCACTATGGAGTCGATGATCATGTTTATATTAGGCAATAAAAATTCATCCTTAGGGAAATATTTTTTAATGTCTTAGAAATTAGTACATCTTCTGATTCCTTTAGGATTTTTTCTAACAAGTACAAAATTAGATATCCATTCTGAATAGTCAATAGATTAGATACTTCCTACTTCTAAGAGTTTTTCCAACTCTTTCTTTACCAAGATAGCAATGTGAAGATGCATCTTACATAGCTTTTATTTTACCTATTTGGCATTAGGATTGACCATAATGTGGTACAAAACCAAGACAGGGTCTAAACTTGACATATCAGAATAAGCCCATGTAAAGATATCTACAAATTATCTCAACAAAGCTATAAAGACTTCATGTTCCTCCTTAGTGAGGGATGCACCTAATTTATCCATTTTAGGTCTGATGGGGTCTTGATTTTTACATATATTTATCTTTGACTACAAGGGTTGAACCATGTTCTAGGATAATATGCAGACTTAAACTATTAGACTATATTAGGGTCCTCTATTAGGACTTGCTCTTCAACATCTTCCAGGCATGATGAATTTGAGTATCCTAATGGGAGATTTGGCGATCTAACAAAAATAGTTGGAAATTATTGAAGAATTTGATCAAATACTTGTTGCACAAAACTAAACTCGGATCCATAGTTAAGTTTATCATTGGTGGTTTCCTAGTCTAAATTTGAAGAGAAATGAACACCCCCATCTAACGGTGCCTGAAATAGGTTTTTACCACTAGACTGACCTTTATATTTTCTTTTCCCTTGGTCAAAAAGTTCCTCAAATAGGTTTTCGCTTGAGGACCTCAAAGTTTTATTTATTTGTTTTTGGCTAAGGGTGTTCACCCACTCTCCAAAATAGGTTTTAGGATCTAATGAAATTGATAATCTTGATTTATAATCTCCCAATAGAACATTGTCTCTAAGGCCTAAAAAGTCACAAAATGCCTCATCATTCTAAAACTCATCAATCAAAAAATTAGATTCTTGTTGGTCCCAATCTATTAGTTAGGGATGGTATAATGGCAGTGGGTTGTGACAAATTATTGGGGTAAGAGTACATATGGCATTATTATCAAACATGTTAGTCTCAGCTAGGTCATCAAAGGTGAGGCTATGATCATAATCTACTTTACTATTGGAATCATCATCACTAGCCAACAATGATGAAACTTGAATAAGATATGTGGGGTTACCCTCAGGTGATTTAAATTCAAGTCCATAATATATTTTATACTTAGTCATGTAAATTGGCTCAATGGTTCCTTATTGATTCAACTCAAGGCCTCTTCCTTCATAATCTTGATGCTCCATGATCCTATTGAGAATAGGATACTTTGCACTTTTATAACAATCAGATTGGTTGTCATTGTACAACCGTGATTCATCCCCTTTAAGAGGGTCTGATTTTAGGCCAGATGCTGGTACAAACATGACATGTCCCTTATCTTTATTCTTTTGTTGATAATGCATGTGTGAGGTATTTTTAAGTCACCCAAAGGTATTTGGATTTTGAGGAAGATTGGCAATATGGAGGGTATCATGGGTCACACACTCCTTTGGGCCATTATCTGAAATGGTGAAATGATTGAAAGCTTAAGGAGGTGGCATGTGGGAAAGGGAATCCAAGGTATTAGGATCTATACAATTATCCTATGGAGGATCAATGAGTATGGCCTTTATTTTATTCTACTTGGAACTTGGATTCATGCTGTATTGGTAATTGTAACTTTGAAACTCGACCTCAAGATGTTTATAGTGTTCATATGAGTGTAAATCTCTTGGAATATTCACTTTCATCCTTGAGTGAGAGAACTTGATACATTGGTGCAACATTGATGGAAATGCTTGAATCTCATGTAACCAAGGCTTATCTAGAGGCATATTATATGACAACTCAAGATCAAACACATGGAAAAGTGTATCATGTGTCAAAGAACCAATGATAATTGGTAAGCTAATGGTGCCTTGTTATTCCCTTTCTTGATTATCATAGGCTTTGATAGTTATCATTTTTGGATGGAGATCTACCATTGTGTATGCAAGAAGCTTGATGAGCTTTAGAGAAACTATGTTGAACCCTGATCCATTGTCTATAAGGACAAATTTTAGTTTATGCCGATTTATATAAAATTTTATGTATAATGGATTATTATGGAGTGGGCCAAGGGAAGACATATCACTTTGGTTGAATGTGACTTGTTGGGTTGGAGCTAGGTGTCTAACCAAAGCTTGAAATTTATTAGGGGATATGTCACTAGAAATAGTGAATTGGGTTAAAAACTCATTCAAAATGTTCTTGTGGATTGTTGACATTCACATTAAATCTAAAATATAAATTTGTGCTAGTGTCTTCTACAATTATTACACAATATCAAACTTCTTGTCTTGGTTAATGGTGAATGGTTTATTCCAAGGTTGAATGGTTATTTGACTAATAGGTAAAGTGGCAAATGGTTGTGGACCTGAGATAGTAATCTTTGACCTCTATGTTATGATTTTACAATCAAGATTAGATGTTGGAACATAATTGCTAACAAATGCTATGAATAGTGTGGCAATAGATAGGACAAGTCTTAGTTGATGGTGCACTTGTATATGGTCACGTGGCAAGGGTGAGTTATTGGTATATGGTCCAAAAGTGGGAGTCTTGATTTATTGGTTTGCCTATGTTCAGTCCCAAGTTAAAGAAGGATTATCCATGTAATTTGGATGAGTGGTATTGTTTAGCAATTATCTAGATTGATTAGTGCTCAGTCTAGGATTAATGGAGATGGTATTAACACTTTCCCCTACAATATGACCTACAACCCTATTATAGTCATGTGCAACTGCATGGTAGGTTTGTTGGCTGTTACCATTTTGACCTTGGTTTTGTCTATTGTTTTGACATTATGGGTTATATGTTGATTCTACTAGTTTGGCCTTTTTTTGATATTGTTGTTACACTGGCAGATATTTTTATTGTTATTATTTATTGTTATGCTATTGTTGTGTGTTATATTGGGGAAAGAGGTTTTGATAAATCCCAAGAGTTTGATCAGAGGTGGAAGCACCATTATCCAATGATATCTCCCTATTTCCAACATATTCTTAATCAAATGCTTGATTTTCACACATCTTCATAGAGTATACCTATTGACTTGATGATATTCACATAATTCATTTTTATGGTACTAATCAGGGTAAGGAATGCCTTATGGATAATGCTTTGGTATAGGCTAACTAATCAGATTATCAATGGCAATTTTATGAAATATAGACTCAATAGGCTCTCCTAGATCACTAATGACATGATGTGTAGGCACAATTCTCCTTGGAGGAGGGGTTTATAATGGTGAAGGTTGCTATATTTGTTGCACAGGTCTTGGTTGTTTTGATTGCAACATTGGTTGGATAGGTTTTTGGATAGAAGTAAGCTAAAAAGGTGGTACAGATGATGTTTTCACTATTTGGACATGACGTGACTTGGTTAATCCATTACCCACAACATTCTTATTATGGTGGAATTGCTTTGGTCTATCTTGGTTATTGGTTGGGGTTGGTTGTGATGCTTACATTTAGATTGGATGTTGGCTTTGGACATTTACTTGATTGGTACCTTGATTTTGATTAGTTGACATAAGCTTAGTGATCCTTTTATTAATAAGGGCTCACTCAATCAATAAGCCTTTGTCGATGATATCCTTGAAAGTATGTGCACATTTTAGTTCTAGATGATAAGATATCTCACTATGAAATATTTTAGTAAACACAAACTAATTTTTTATCTAGTAAACTATGGGCGAATCAACTGATAAGGGCTCTCCATGATTGTAGATAACTTGCAAAACTCTCACCAGCCTTTTGTTTTGTTTGTGTTAAGTCAACCAATGAAATCTCATGTTCAAGATTATAGGAAAATTTCTACACAAAATTATTAGAAAGATCATCAAAATTTGTTATTGAATTCTTGGGCAACTTTAAAAATCACTCTAAGACTTGTCTAATGAAGCTACTTAGAAACAACAACAAAAGGTATATATCGCCATATGCCACTAGTTGACATGCAATAAAGAACTTGGTTAAATGAGCCTTAAGGTCACCTTTCCCTTTGTATTTGTCAATTTTTGGTGGTTTGTATCCTAGAGCAAATGGTATCTGTAAGTAATCCATGTTGAATGGATAAGAACACACATCATCCGACTTAAACTTTTTAGTCTATTTCCTAGCTTAAATGGCAACAATTGCATCTTTCATTTGTTACAATTCTTGGGATAAGAAACTGGAAGGAATATTGGTTTGAGGGAGAATATTGGTTTGAGTAGATGGTTGGGAGGTCACAAGTGGCAAACTTTAACTAGGGTATTATGGAAATATCTACTAGTGTATATTAGTTTGGTTGGAAAATAGACCAAGAATATGCATACATGGATTAGAATGTACTTGAAATTACACATTTGGTTGAGTGATATTATGGTTTAGGTTGGCTATGAAGGTTTGAATTAGAGGATTTGATGGTTGGGATGGAAAGATATAACTATATTGTGCGTGCTATGTTTTAAAATGGATATGCTACCAACTAATCAAACCTTGTTGATGAGTGAGAAATTGTGGACCAAGACCTTGTCTCTGAACTTGTGGTACATTTTGAACCAATGGTTGTCTAGTAGGTACTTGAGAAACATGGGAGCCTCCTTGTTGCATGAATCCCTATGGGGAAGTGAAAGTAGGTTAAAGATTTGGTATCTATGATTGACCAATATTTACATGTTATTAACTAGTCATTATTTGGTTTTGGATTGGTATACTAGTCCGAGACTGAAGAGGTATGTTTTTTCATTACTTGGTGAGGTAGAACATTATTTTCCCTTTATTAAGGTGGAAATACATTCAAAATTATCTACATTAGTATACTACATTGCACCTGATGTTGTGGACTACTACTCATCACTTGTTGAGGAGGAGTAGGATTTATTATATTTTGTTGTTGAGGCATGACATTAGTTACTGTTTGACTACCTAATCTCATAGGTTGCACACTTAAGGAAGAAATTGGTTGAGGCTGGGAAATAGGTGGTGTAGGTTGGGGTACATAGGATACTCCTTGGTATGATGATCCACTCATGGTATTAACTATGGGCACATGTTGTTGACTAGTTGTTTATGAATTAGTACCACTTTGATTGGGATTGGATGTTGTGTGCATATTGTCCACTATATTTGGCTCACTATTATGTGTAGAAGCAGAAGACACTTCTTAAATAATGGGCATATGTAGCAAGTTATCTACCAATTTTTTTTGTAAAAATGGGTTTGAACTTGGATTCTCTTAACTAGTTGACTCTATCAAAAATTCTATTGAAGGAATTAAGTTAATAAGAGGTTTTCTCACCATGTTCATCTGATTAAAATTGTGTGCTAGATTCATGTAGGTTTGATATGTTATTTGAATTTCATTAAAGTGGTCTTCCATGATGTTTTTTCCTATGTTAGGCATATTACGGTACTAATATGTTGTTTAGACTAGAGCCAAAGGATTGCTAGAAGAACCCTGTTAATTATAAATGATATTGTGGGGCATTCTTACTAGGCTTGGTAAATTCTCATGAAGGAAGTTTGATGAAAAATTGGCCCCTACCTTTATGGATCTAACCAAAATATCATTTTTTTCTCTAATAAATTATGCTCAAACAAAAATGGATCATACATGGAAGCTATATTAGTAGAATATGACTGTTGAAGAACTGGTTCATTAGTTGTGGGTATTGTAGCCAAGTATTGTGTGTTTTATTCTTAGTCTTATTCTAAATAAGTTGGTGTATTAACCAAATAATTATCCAATGGATCTTGGATTTGTGCTCCTAATTGAGTATTATAAGAGGGATAAGAACCCATCTCATAAGGAATATTATCTGTGTATGGTTCTTACACTATTTCTTCTTGCACAACCACATTACTAATCCTTAGATTGTACATGATTCCACTATGTGTTTAGGAATACATGTTGGGATCCATAGTCAATGATTTGTGATAAAATGTCAAAGAGTTATACAAACTCTAAAAGGATAATGTCTAAAAAGATGATGTTCAAACTTGGTCTAGATTTTTCAAAAGGAACAAAAGGTTTATGCAAATATTTGTGATAATACAAGACAACATTAAGTGTCTAACATTACACATCTTACACAAAAAGATTAAGTAAACGAACCTAAAATAAAAATTCTAAATGCTAAGGTTAAAGTGTTTCAAATCAATCTAATATAGGAAATTAAAAGTTTCTAGGTATTGTGGCTAAATGCGACGTCAAAAACTAGGCTCAAACAAGGCATGCACTAGGACTCTTGGCCAAACAACGTCAAAAGCTAGACTTTGAAAATAGATGAAATTTTTAATCTAACAGATTTGAAATACTTATAACAAACATTAAGAATTTTATTCTTGGACATGGACTCAATCAAATAGGTATAAGGTATGAAACAAAAGGCACTTTAGAGATCATTTATTTTATCACAAATAATGGTATAAAATTTGGTTTTTTTGACAAATAAACTAGACAAAAATGAATTGTGTAACTATGCTAGACAATGGTTCACAAAAGTATACTTGGATTGGTTTGAAAATGTAGGAACAATATCTAAAATGTTTTGGGTAGCATAACAGTGCTAGACTACCCAAAAGATGTGACAAAATGCTTGTTTTAAAAACTCTCTAAGGCAAAGATAATTTATCACAAATTTGATAACATAAAACTACATTTATTGACTCAAAATGTTATGGTACATAGAATAAAAGTGCAAGTGTTTAGCATGAAATGACTCAAGTCTACCAAGTGGTGATAACGATCATGAGTCTTAAATGACCTTCAACCCAAATTGAAAATTGAACCTAAGTTCCCTCCAGTTTAGTGAAAATGGTGAACCCACTTAAAAAATTAACCCTATGAAATTACAAAGGTAAAATTTCAAATTTATCTTATAAATTAAGGACTTAAATAACTTTGGAAAAGGTCTAGACTTAATTGGGTAGCATGACTGTGCCAAAGTGGATGATATGAATCCAAGTTTTGATGAACTTTGAACAAAACAAATTGATGATTTCATGTGGGAAACATAACACCTCCTTATTCAAAGGAAAATGAGGACCACGTGTTTGGTTTGTATTATTTATTCACACTAAATTTTAACTCCACACAAGAATAAGACAAAACCAACTAATTAATCGCTCTTATATCCTAAACTGACAAGGTTGCTTGGTATTGTTAGAATCCATCAATATACATCATTTGAGAAGATTTTAAGTGTTCATCCAAAAGCAAATGTGCATTATATATTAGGGTTTTTACACTCCCCTTATCTCAAATGATATTACTATTAAATGGACCTTGAGGTGCACCTTGCACCAATAATACTTCCACGGTAAGTGGGGATTTGTCTAAGATATACAAGTTTCCAAATGTTCTAGGGGAATAAATTACAAAATGACTTTCATGTAAAATAATGAAAAATAAAATTATGGATTTTGGGTCTATATCACTTGGCTTATTTCAAAAAGGTCTAATCATTTTTGCAACCACTACATTTTACTATTCACTCAGTGTAGTGCCATGTCCAAAGTGCCACTACGTCTTATGTGCAACTATAATTAGGAGATAAATTAAGTCAAGGACGGGAGGTGAAACTCCAGGTCAAAGATTCCCTAAATAACTCACAAGATGTGATGAAATCCCCCTTGAAAGCCAATTTTTCATAAAATAAAGAAAACATAAAATAGAAAGACTTTAGGATCATTTTCAAGGTTACCCAAACTATGACAAGTTTTTGGGGAGTGCTTTAGATGACATTATTTTTAAGCCTTGGAATAGGATTTCCTGACATAATGATGGCACTTTTAATTCCAAGGATTACCTAAAGGGGACAAATGGAAGAGAATATACACAACATCCTTGTATTTTGTGAAAACAAAGTGCTAATTAAAACAAGTAGTGAACACAAAAGCTTTGAAAGATGATTTCATTTTAAAGCCCCAAATCGAAAGGTGTGGTAATGTTTTTTTTTTTTTGACCCTTTCATCTTAAATTATAAATTTAAAATATTAAATTATAAAAAAATTCACTTAAGCACATAAATGTTCCATTAAATACTAAAACAAAGTTCCTAGTTCATTTTAAAAGCATGCAAAAGATGGTCTAAAACATGTTTTAACAAATTTGAAGTTTGTAGGTTACCTATCTACCCTTAAGGCATCACCCAAATATTTAATGTGTTAGGTTATAAAATTTTAACAAAATTATAAAATAAATATTTAAAAAAAATGAAATATATGAACACCTGAAAACAACAAATTAGAAGGCTAAAAATAAAATATAACACAACACATAAAATCTTGCACATAAAATATAAAAACCTGCAGTTAGTAATTTTAACATTACTTTTAAAATATAGATTATTTTGATAAATTTTTTTTTATAGGTTGTAAATAAATCTATGAATCACATATATGAAAATTTTTAAGTCCAAAATATCAATAAAATAAATTTTATAAACTCTATTAGAACCATTTTTACCAGAAAAATAAAAAGTAGAAAGTGGCAGTCACTAAAATAGCTATAACTTCTAAAACATAAAGAATTTTTTATGAAATTTTTAGAGAATATCAATGAAATATGTATATATATTAATAAAAAAATTTATATGAAAATATTAAGTAAATAAAAAGTTATTACTTATTTATTGTCCATTTTTACTCAAAGCAAAAACAACAACAATAAAAAATAAAAAAAAATCAAAACTATGAAACACAAAAAAGTTTGTGGATTACACTTTCATGAAGATCATCCCACTGGGTGTGCCATTATGTGAAATAGGAATTTGAATAATAAGAGGAGATTAGTATCATGTTAGTGAATGAAACCAAATAAAAAACACACTAGACTAACATCTTCATGCCTAGTTACTAGGGTGAGCTTAGTAACAAAAACAAATGACAAACACAACTAATAAGTAAAGGAAAACAAGAATTCGTTCACCTTCCTTGGATACTCAAAATTCCTTTGTAATATTATCTTAATCAATTTTGTGGCTATGAAGTCCTTGGCAATGGAAGCTTGGGTACCTCCATCTCCCTTGGCACCTTTGGCATTGGCTTGGCTTGGCTTGGCTTGGAATCAATTTGGCATGGTAACACTAGTTTGCATGAAGCTTTTGGAATCAATCCTAAATTATAACTTTGCAAAAAATTACTCTTAAAAATTATGTTCATGGCCTCTCTATTTATAGATTTTCAAGAATGACTAGAATCAACCATGACCGTCTATCTCAAGATTGAGATGTGTGGTCATGGAATAATTAAATTATGTAATTAAAATATATAATTATCCTCATCATGACTTTGGAATAAGAGATATTAATGAGGCATGAGAGGTAATAGAGGCATGGGAGACCCATAATATTGATATTTGTGGTATTTATGGCTTAGGGATGTCTTCTCAAGAAATGAGGTCACCTGATGATGCAGATATTCAATATTCATTTATAAAAATAAGTTTTCAACAAGTTTCCATGGAATTATTAATTAGGCCTTGATTTGGATTACTTAGCTCTTAAGCATGATTAAGCATTTTATGCACAAATTACCCAAATTGATCAGAATGCCTTGTTATTGGTCCAAAATTTGATTGGATTGGAATTGGAAATCAATGTTAGATGCATTGGATCCACTATCCCATATATGATATTGTCAACAAAAGACAAAAAAGGCACACATCTCGTATAAGAAATTTGATATAAAAGAGTAATCTAGAGCACCTAGGTGCAAAATTGGCATTTTGACTCAAAATGATTTGATCAAAGTTAGCTAGTCCATAAATTGCATTACCCTATTTAATGATGCTCTAGCTAAAATTGGCACTTGAATATATCAATTTCAACTCATTTAATGTGATTTAGTGTTTTTAGGCCAAATTATGCACTTTGGTGGTAATTGGTCAAAAGCCTAATTGGAGGTTATCAATGGCTAGATTTAGGTGTCTATAGATAGTTTTATATTACTTGGATTTCATGATTTCATTATTATGAATTAGATAATTATGAATTCTATACATATTGATTATGTTATATTTGTTTTTACAACATTATTTTATAATACATATCATGATTTGGATGTAGGAGAGTTCATCCCTCAAAGCATAATATAGAGAGAGAGAATCATCGAAGAGGGTGATGTAGATGAAGATGGTGAAGAATGATAGAGAAACTACTAAAACCCATGCACACACCACACACACACACACACACACACACATTGTGTGTTTGGATTGTTAGAGTTAATATGTTTTTAAATTTAATTACAGTTAAATATTAGATTTTACATGTTAGTAAATGCTGGTTTAAGTTTAGTACATAAATATGGAATAAATATTGTATGTGATTGTATTATGTATATTTTATGTAGACTTAGTGCATAATGATTATGTTAAGTTAGTTTACTTATGTTTGTTTATGATTATGGGAATGTAAACCCATGTAAATGATATCTAGTTACTTATGTATAATAGTAACTAGATATTATTTACATGGGTTTACATTCCCATATATATATATATATATATATATATATATATATATATATATATATATATATATAGTAACTAGATATCATTTACATGGGTTTACATTCCCATAATCATGTGTGTGTGTGTGTGTGTGTGTGTGTGTGTGTGTGTGTGTGTGTGTACATACATATATTAGAACATTAAGCTTGCTATTATTGATATTCAATAATATCAATATATGCCAAGATATTAAATAACTAAAGACATAGATAGCCTATATAGACTAGTAATGACATAAATGATTATCTTATTATGATTGAGATAAATAATTGACTAGTCTATCATTTTGATATAAGAAGATAATTGACATTGTGTTATTCATATTACCATAAAAATAAAGGAGATAATTACTTTAATTAGTTATTAAAGGAGGTTGAATTATCCTAAATACTATCCTAATATATAAGTCTAAGTTTTGTAAACATGCATGGACTAAGTTAAGATTTAAAAGTATTGTTATCATTTTGTAAATGATTAAAAGTGGAATTTTAAGTAGTATGCGCGGACATATAAGGTAGGTTAACATGCAGATATTTGAAATGAGTAAAATAATGATTTATAAAATGAACAAAGTTGAATAAAGTGAAATTAGGGATTTCTTAAGTGATGTTAATAGAAGTTAACTGGTTTTAGTCATTGTTGGAATGGAAAAACATGGTTTTTTCATGGACTATGAGCTATAGTGAATAGGGGGCATGAAAATTTTGAATCATAAGAATAATATGATAAGAGGGAGTCATGGAAGGGAAGAGGACATGAAAAAATAAGAAAGAGGTAAAAGATAACACAAAGCAAGGAAATAATTAGGATGGGACTGGTTCATTCTATTTTAGTTTGGAAGAAACTTGAGAGCTTAATAAAGTATTAATTTAATCTATTTATAAAAATTATATTTATGTTTGGATTATTAGGGTTTTTAAAATGTATTAATCTTATACAAAAAAAATACAAGCTTAGCCCTATGGATGGCTCATCCTTCCACATAACTAAGCCACATAACCCCTAAAAACATAAGACTACAAAAAATCTGAGTTGGTATTAAGAAATTGGGTTAATAATTGAATGTAGAAGTTGGAAATACAAATCCCTAGATTGAGATTGAACCCTGGGTGTTTAAAAGTACCATATATGCATATATAAACTAAGTTTTAGAACCTCATATATATATATATATATATATATATATATATATATATATAGTTTCCTCTTATATGAGTATATAAATATATATTTATTTTGAATGTTCAAAACACACACACACATATAGACACACACATACACAAAATATATATATATATATATATATATATATATATATATATATATATGTTGAAAATTCAAAATAAATTTATAAATATATATTTATATACTCATATAAGAGGAAACAATTTGATGGGTATATATTTATATATTCATATATATTTATATATAGATATAGAAAAATAATTTATATGCAATAAGTTTTGATATTGATATAACTAAGTAAGAAAGGGATTTCAAATGGGTTAAGGAGAATTCAAGTTTTTTGTTGATTCCTTTGATATATATATTTATATATAGATTTCCATTTGATTTCTTGAATATACATGAGATTTGTGTGTGTTTTAAGTCATTTTTAAATGGAAATTGTATCCTTATACCCATGTTGACTATGTGTTTTATATATTAGATAATAGAATACACAGATTTTCATATCTACATCAACTATGTTTTATAGTTACCCTTCAACAGTGAATATATAAATATCTATATATATATATATATATATATATATATATATATATATATATATTGATTGTGTGTATTTGAGTAAATAATGAATAGTGAATATATATATATATATATCAATTATGTGAATATATATATCAGTTGATTCTTACCATTTGGAATGTATTATGTTAGAGACTATGTATATATACATACAAAAAACTATGTTTATAAACTAGAAAAAGTTAACATTATAAACCGTGTTTGAACAGAGTATATACATATATTCTTCTGACTATATTGAATAGGGTATATACATATATACCTATTATTACATGTCTTTTTCAAACAAGATTGACATAGATGCATATAGTTAACATATAAAAAATACAATAAATCAAGAGTTTTATGAACATATGTCTTTAGTAATATGTCTGGAAACATTATGAGTATAAATCTTAGTAGACTATGCAAAATTAGTTTTTAATTATGAGTATGAAACATAAATATATGGATTTGGGTATTCAAGTAAAACATAGTATTGGATTTGGAATGATTTTGGTGTCAAAATCACACCACATCTAATATGAAGTTTATTATGAATTTAGTTAGGGTCTAAAGGAAATATGAAGACTCTTTTTAAATTTATATCCTCATTCATAAAAAGGTTATTTAATCATATAGTCTTGAAATAAATGGAAAATACCATAGCATAACCTTCTAACTATATTGAATAGGGTATATACATATATACCTATTATTACATGTCTTTTTCAAACAAGATTGACATAGATGTATATAGTTAATATATAAAAAATACAATAATTCAAGAGTTTTATGAACATATGTCTTTAGTAATATGTCTGGAAACATTATGAGTATAAATCTTAGTAGACTATGCAAAACTAGATTTTAATTATGAGTATGAAACATAAATATATGGATTTGGGTATTCAAGTAAAACATAGTATTGGATTTGGAATGATTTTGGGGTCAAAATCACACCACATCTAATATGAAGTTTATTATGAATTTAGTTAGGGGCTAAAGGAAATACGAAGACTCCTTTTAAATTTATATCCTCATTCAAAAAAAGGTTATTTAATCATATAGTCTTGAAATAAATGGAAAATGCCATAGCATAACCAAAAAAGATATATATATATATATATATATATATATATATATATATATATATATATATATATATATATATATATATATATATATATATATATATATATGTATATATATATATATAGATATAATGAATAATGTATAAATATATATGTTATATATTTATATGTGAACCTAGGTCCACATACATATATATAGCTGGTATGAATATATTGGATGAATACATATAGTTATAGTTTTGATTAAATAATGAAGTCATAACAACCTAAATGATAGGATGCTTTAATTTTATGCATAATGCCTCCCAATAGGTATAATGTAATAAAATATTATACTTTGGCTTTATAAGTTAATTTATTATGACTGATGCTATAATAGAGTAGTATGTGCAATATATTTTGAGAATATTGATTTTGTTACATTTGAATTTACTTTAAAAAAATAGATTCTACATTATGAGTTTGTATTTTACACATTTGGTAAATAAACTTACTTTTTATGATTATTGTTTATATCATGGATAACAAGAATAATATTCATTCATACGTTTACTAGACTAAATGTATGTAAAGTGCTTATTCCTGTAATTAACATAAGTTATACTTTCTAGTAGGAATTAATTAGTATGAATCCATTGGTTATATTAATTTTAACCAAATATCACATTACTGGTACTAAGTAGTGAGATGAACTTCACTAGCTTATTTAAGACCATCAATTCTAGATGAAGGTAATCTGATCAAGTGGTGTGTATGAATTTGACTGATCCTAGAGATGAATAATTATTTGAAAATTTTGGTCTAAGTGATGTTTAGATAGACATTATCATTTCATATACATAATTTACATGTTTGTGTGATATCATGTTAGAATGTATTTTATTTATACACATTATTTAGTAGAAATCTTACAACACATGGGTACTAGCATGTCTCTCTAGATTCACATACTATCACTATCTACCCATCCATGAAGGGAGGGCCATTCCCTATTTTAGAGATTGTATGAGGGATTGATGGTCCATGATTAGTGTGGAAAATGGCTTGGATGATGCTCTCCTTCCCCATTACAATAATTATTGGAGACTACACTTGAGATTATCAAAGATACTAGAGTTAGAGTGACTCAAGCTCCATGTAATATTATATCTATTATTATATTTATGTTGAGGCATAATGCCGACTAGAAATGTAATTGATTAATTATTGTACATTGAAAATGGTGGTTATATTATTGTACCAGTTGTGATTCAATTCTAATGTAATTACTTTTTTTATGCAGTTATGTTATGTTACATAAGATGCTAGTGATCAGTAACTATTAATGACATATGTTTATTAATATTTAACATACTTAGTTATTATGATAAGATCACTAATTATATTGTCATGGTATAATCTCATGAAAGAATAAGTGTTATGTGAAATTTAAAAAAATTATTGCATTGTTTTAGTAAATTCTTATAGGGATGTTACACTGTGGTATCACAACCATGGCTCAATCTCTAGGAATTAATGAGTCTGATAACATTTTTTATTCTTATATTATTAAAAAATATAATGATGTGAGTAAGAGATTTAGGATAGGGTCCTTTGAATTTCAATTACAATAACCTTTTATTTGATCCTAATCAATTTGCCATTAAACAAGCAATAAAGTTAGATCAGATTCTTATAACCATGAATGAGACTAGGGACAAAATCATAGCTCTAGAATAAAAAATTCATGGGCATGAGAAATAATTCCATCAATATGATCTTGAAGAGCATCCTAATAAGTAGAAAATCCTTCAAGTGTAGAGACATAAGGAAGTGACTCAAGAAGTAAGAGCACGTATAGCTGCATAATTAGCAAGGGATATGAAAAAGGTGAATCTAACTAAGTTTGATAGAACCATTATAGGAGATGGAGATGAAGCATGGTTGAATAAAATGGATAAGTATTTCAAAATTCAAAACTTCTTTGAGGTCACCAAAATTGTTTGGGGAGCTTATCAATTGGCTAGTGAAGCAGCTATGTGGTGGGCCAACAAGAAGTTGGAAATGAATATGAACTCAACCACCAATACTTGGGAGTATTTTATGACACTATTTATATCATGGTGGATCATATAGTTATATTTTGACCAAAAGCTTACATATTTTAAAAATCTAAATTAGTTATCAGTGAATGAGTACTAGGAATAATTCATCAAACTTTTGAAATATGTACCTCAGTATTAGGTAGATGAAAGGTTTAGGATTAATAAGTTCATCATGGGATTAAACCCATATATTGGTGGAGAGGTGGATGTTCATATACCATTTACCATAGACCAAGTCTTTGATAAAGTAGTTAAACAAAATCAAAAGTTGAAATCTCTTGGTTAGGTCAGGGACAAGTTTAATTTTTTTTGGGAAGTTCTAAGCCAACTTTCAAAAAGAAGAACTAGAAGCAGAGGAGTGGAGACTCCAAGACTTAGTTCAAGAGTTAGAATGCCAAATTCAATAAGTGGTTTAGGTAGTAGGAAACTGGGTAATGGTTCCAAAGGTGGTTTTAAGGGAAACTAATAGGCTGATAGGAAGGGACCACCAAAAGGTTGCTTCATCTATGGAGGTGACCATTTTGCATGTGAATATACCTAGGATAAGTTGAGGAACAAAGGTTTTTCCCCTCAACAAGGAAATTTTTAGAAATGTATTCATGTGACAGTTGATAATTGATAATAAAAATCTTAAGCTTCACCCAAAGAACTATCAGGTATTTTATTTAAAAATCTAGTTTTCATTTTGATAGATACAAGGGATATAAAATGTTTTATAGCTCTTAAAATTCTAAATAATTTTTAAAAAAAAGTTAATGTAATGATAAATTCATGGTCGATACAATATGATAATAAATATAGAGTCCAAGTTGATAAGTGTTTAGTAGAATCAAAAAATAGATTTCCCAAAATCACCACATTAGTAGATATTTATGTAGCACCACTATAGTCATATGATGTGATCTTAAGAGTTAACTTGCTTGTGAATCATAATGCCAAGGCTAATATTTATCTAAAAATGATTGAGTGTCTAGATGATTTTAAAAATCATACACTAATTTAAGGTGAGAAAAGGGAGTTAAGGCTTAGGCAAATTTCTAAAATGCAACTCAAGAAGACCCAAGGAAAAGGATGTCAAGAATTTATCATCAAGATAAATGAAATGGAGGAAACTAAAGAACCATCAATTGAAGATTATCCTTTATGAATTTCCATGATTTGTTTCCAGAGGAATTCATAGGATTACTTCCTAAATAGGAGTTTGATTTATCTATTGATATTAATTTAGGATCATAACCTTAGTCTAAGGTATCTATAGAATGATAACCATTGAATTAGTTGAATTAAAGGCATAACTTTAGGAATTATTGTCCAAATGATTGATCAGACCAATTGTGTCAAAATGGGGTGTACCAATTATCTTCATTAAGAAGAAGCATGACACTCTTTGACTTTGCATTGATTATAAAATGTTGAATAAAGTGACCATAAAAAATAATTATCCAATACCTTGAATAATTGATCTTTTTGATTAGATGTGAAGATCAAAGATATTTTATAAGATAGATATTATATATGGATATTGTTGAGGTATGTTCCTATTTTTGGTGTTAAGGCATTATTATTGTCATTAATGTCAAATTCAAAATGGAAGTCGTTAATGTCAAGGTAGAGTTGAGGCTATGCATGGTGAAGTGGTATGTGACACATAATTGTTATGAAAAGAAAAAAATTGAGAGATTTTTTTTTCTCTCTATTGAAAAATAATTTAAAGGCAACTTGGTAATTCTTCTGAGGGTTATGACATGTCAAGGTCAAGATCAGAATACAAGGTAAGCATACGTTGGAATACTAGTCTTAAGGAACATTCCATATCATGAACATGCGTGTAAAGATGGTGGTCTAGTAAGATGAATACAAAAAATTATGAGTGGATGTTTAAGAATTAAAAATAATGAATATGAAGTTTTAAAACACTTAGGAAAGTTTCAAGGTAAACATTCAAGGATATTGTCTTAAGCCTAATCATGTAGCCAGAATAGTCCTAGACTCTATCTGACCTAATAAAGAGTCTTGAGGAGTTAACATGAATGAAAATCATTGGTAGAGAATGTCAGAAGATGTTTGAAATTTTTTAAACATGAGTATAATTCATATAATATTTTAAAGGAGGTTTCTAGGTTAGTTCTTGGTTTAGTCTTTGCTTAAAGAGACCTAGTGTGATGGCATATGCCTAATAACATGTTGAGGTGAGTAGTATGAGACTTGTGTGAAGAAGGTTAGTAGTGTGTGAGCATGGTATGAGGTTGTATGACATGAGGATTATTTATTGATAACATTACAATAGGTTTTAAGGTGTTTTCAAGATTAAAGTATGACTAGCCATTTAAGGCCTAATATGTAAAGAGACCTAGTATGGCTTAATGAGGGGTCAAGATCAGTTTCTAAGGTGACAAAGATCATGGGACATTTTTTATAGATGTGATAGTTTATTTCAATTTTTTTAACCAAGTTTGAGCTTGTATCCTAAAGGAGAAAGCATGACAATTGGTGTTGAGGTTTTCTATATGCACATAATGAGGTGTTATAGACCTAAGAAGGACTTTCTTATGCTTATTGGCATATGAAACCTTTGATTGAGGATAAAATTAGTTAATGGTAGTTGGTTAAGGGTCTTATATTAATTTTGTTTCATTTTTGTCTAGGTTAAGGGCTTAAGCTTTATGAATTATTGTTAATAATGTAAGTTTGAACCCTCTCTAAAACCCTAATAGTGACTTGATATGGAAGATCTTGTTAGTAAGTGCTTAGGATGGATTGGATGACCTAGTTTGATATTTATATCATGTAGAGGACTCTCTTATTTTTCTCCAAGTGGTATTTATCTATTACAAGAGTGAGTGGAAGCTATAGGAAACCCTTTATTTCTTAGATTTTTGATGTAGTAGGTAGGGTTGACTAGGTCAAAACATGAAAATGATTAGAGGTTGATCTATGAGAATTTTAATTTTCACCCATGCAATTTTTTATCAAGTTTGAAACATTAAATATTATTAACTAGTCATGGAAGGTGACCTATCACTAAATAGGCCTAATGAGGAAGACAATAAGAAATCTAGGCATGAGATTAGAAATGGGTTTTAGTGGATTAAGAATGGATCCATATACATGGGGTTATTATTAAATACATGTATATCATATAACCTTTGAATATAATTTTTTAATATGCTCATATAGAATCAAAAATTTGATCTCAAAGTGACATGTCTGACATAGTGAAGTTTGTGTAGGGTGAAGGCATGAGATTGGTATATATGACCAATATTATTATTGAACCTTGTATATATCCATTTTAATATGATATAATAAGTATTAAGGATCATATAAAACTATTTAAATTTAATAAAAGTGTCCTCATAGGTATTCTAATACTTGGTTTTCATGATTGTGTTTTTGAAGCTACAGGGAGTTTTTTGTGTCTGAGTGAGAATGATGTCCCTGAGTCTTTTTGCATAGAGTTGAAGAATACAATAAAAATTAAGTTTTTATATATGTACCATATTTTATTTTTAATTTATTTATATTAATTATAAAATTATATTAAGGTGTGAAAATTCAAAGACTCTTGACTGGGTTTTTGGAGACTGTGTGTAGTTCTGAGTGAGCATATAAAGATGATCAATTTGAGGTATTTTACCTTGTAGTGAAATATAATTAAAATTTTTATGAAACTAAGGTCATGGAAGTTATATACATGTTATTTTTTTGGTTATGTGTAAAATTTTAGTGTATACATCATATTTTCAAGACAAATTTTTTGGTAGTAAGATGGCCTAATTATGAGTAGACCTAATTATGTGGTTCAAGGAGTGAAATGAGATAAATGGTGTTAGGGATCTAAGGTGAGATTAAAAGGGGTATAATTTAATTACGTGTGAAAATTTTAATTCATTTTTGGAGGCCCATGGTGTTCCAATGTGGTCAAGGTGAAATGTGTGCTTTGAGAAAGCTTAATTGCATTAGGTCTCTATTAGACTTAATGGTGGTTTTAGTTTTTATGGGTGGTGAACGATTTATGTAGTGGGTGTTTCAATTGTGAAATGGTTTTTTGATATATTAAAATGTTTATATAAGTATGTATAGGCTATTTTTTGACCAAGATGGGTGAGAGCAAGAGGCAAGTATAAAGAGAAGGTTTATTTGGCCTAATTTGACTAATTAGAATATTAAGGATATGAGTGAATAATTTAGAGTTATAACAACAAGGTATAGGGTGTGAAGACCATAATAGGATTGTGGTGAATATTTAATTAAATTATAACATCATTTATATAGGTTATGATCAAGGTCATAAGACCTAATTCTACCAAGGAAAGGGTTAATTGAGCAAGAAGGCTTAATCGACTGTTTGAGAGAGATAGAAGATTGTGAAGAGAAAAAAAAGATGGTAATATTAAATTGAGTGATAAATAGGTGTCTAAAGGTGATAATAGGCTCAAGGTATCTGAGTTGGTATTAATTTATCTAGGGGGTTGGTTCCACCTTGCAAGTTGGTGCTTGTTAGAAGACTATTTTAGTTGGTGTTTGACTAGTGAAGGGGTTGGTGCCTCATTAAATTTTGATTAATTGATTATATGAATGTATTAAAATATATGTATAAATGTATTTTATCCCCAAATATGGTTTACCACATATTTACTATGTTCTTATATTTTTTACTTTCATAGATGCTTGTTTATGCATTGGTTAATGTATGTATGTGAATGAATGCTTCATGGATGATAAGTGAAATTTATGGATTTTTCTAATGAAAATGATTCACACCCCTTATAATTATATATAATTAAAACATTTGGTATTATATTAGGTCATTTTAAGGAGGCATAATAACCTAAAGGATATCTTAAGCAAGCAAAAATGACTAATAAGCACAAGGTGGTTTCTCTACAAGTAAGGGTCATTGTTTAATGGATCTAATTATGATTTTCAGAATGTCAAGATGAGGAAATATTTTATGTATCAAGGTCATGGTGTTTTTAAGTTAGTTTTAGATGGATATAATACACCTTCTATTCCTCTTATAGATGCAATACGTAATAAGGCTAGTGATAACAATTCAAAAATAATTAATGGTATTATGTGTTACCTATCAGAGGTAGAACTTGTGAAGGTGATGAACTATATGTATACTAAAGAAATGTGGGAAAAATTGAAGACTATTAATGAGGGAGACTCCAAGGTCAAGTTGGCTAAGTTTCAAAACCATAGAAGATAGTTTTAAAGCTTAAGGATGAATGAATATGAGACCATTACAACCTACTTATTGAGGGTTGATGAAAAAGTCAACATCACAAGAGGTCTAGGTGAAGAATTGAAAGAGTCTACTATTGTTCAAAATATTTTTATATCTATAACTCCCAATTTTGATTCAAAAGTGTTTGTTGTTAAAGAGATGCAAGATATAGACAAGTTAGAGATGGATGGACCTCATGGCACCTTAATAACCTATGAGA
The DNA here is from genome assembly GCA_037957365.1 of Torreya grandis. Lineage (NCBI taxonomy): Eukaryota > Viridiplantae > Streptophyta > Pinopsida > Cupressales > Taxaceae > Torreya > Torreya grandis. The sequence continues at coordinate 851,429 of JARHVA010000564.1, forward strand.
TGAAGACAAGTGAAAGAAGAACTACAAAGAAGGAAGATAAATTCAAGGTAAAAAATAATTCAAGTTAGATGAAGACACAAGATAATGAATTCAAAGACAATGATAAATATGATATTGATGACGGTGAGTTAATAGCTATGTTTGCAAGAAATTTGATAATTGGTTCAGGTATATACAAGGGTAAGCTACCCTTTAAATGTTTTAATTATAGAGAGATTGGACATGTTTATAATAATTTACCTAATAAACATAAGGTAAAGGATGATGAATACCATGATGATGAATAAAAATTTCTATAGGTCTGATAAGAGCAAGAAAATCTTCATAAGGTATGATGAAAAGAATAAGTTTTTCAAGAATAAAAGAAGCCTTTATACCAAGGAATATTGTATCTCATTTGATGTGAGTGAGATAAGTGATTTTGAAAGTGATAATGAAGGTGATGGTCCTAATGTTAATTAAGTTCTTTTCATGGATGAAGAAGCAAGCTGTTCAAATCAAGAAGATCCCATATGGATTAGAGGTACTATTGATGATTCAAATGAAGAAGAAGGTGAAATGGACTCTGAGGTTGAGTTGATGAATGATCTAGAAGAATTGAAGATCATGAATAAAAATAATAAGGTGATGATAAATATTTTCAAAGATTATGAGGAGAAAATTAATTTGCTTGAAGTTGGACCAAATAACAACTCCAAGAAACAAGAAGAAATAATCAAATAGGTGGAGACTCAAATGGATATTGTGAATGTAAGCCTAAAGGCTAAAGAAGAAGAATGTGCAAGGTATGTAACTATAGTATAATCCTTGAGAATTTATTTGAATCAAGCATCAAATAATATGAATTAATTTTTGAAGTTTGAAAAGAGTACCAATGATCTAGATAACATCCTAAGTAGTGAAAAGAATGATAATGATAAAATAGGTCTTGGTTTCAATGGAGACCAAAATAACACTAATGTGATAAATAAGGTTAATGGTCAATCAAGGAATGAGGGTGATGATAGAATGAAGGATAATACTATTAGGCAACCTAATGCTATAATATATTATAACCCTTTCAATGGTTATTGTTATTCATATAACCAATTTGGTCATAAAGCAAGTCATTGTAGAAGGCCCTCCAAGAATGAATATGCATGGAAATATGAGGAGAGTCATCAACCAAGAAGTATGGGTACTTGTGTGTTTCTATAAAGAGGAATAGTGTTTCTCAATTATAAAAATATGGTCATATTGAAAATTTCTATAAGCATGGATTCTCAAGTCAAAATAAGAAATTTGAGGCCCCTAGGGTGCAAGAAAGAAGACAAGGCACTGAGTGGAAACCAACAGTAGCTAAGGTGAATGATGACTAGTTTTCAAGTTCAAGTGGACTATTCACCATGGTGGAATATTATTAATATGCAAAAGAGTGCCAATAATTATCCTTATTAGCTCAAATTATGGATGGAGTCAAGACCAATATACCAAGTCTGAATGTTGTTCAAATAGAGATTGAAGAGGTCAAGTCAAAAGGGATATTCAATCCTAATAAGATCATGGACATGGATATATATTAATCTCTTGAGATTATGTTTTTTTAGTACCCCAAAAAAGGTGACTCCATTAGGATTCATGGAGGCACTCAGCTAGTGAGTAGAAGCATGAAAGATACTTGGTCTTAGGGGGAGTTTTGTGTTCTTTGTTGACATTAAGATCCAAGTTTTAGTCAAGAGTTTATTAGAGGTGTGATCAAAATAAATGGGTTATAAATAGATTAAATGATGACTTGATCAAACCAAGTTACTATCATGATAGTGACTAGCTATCTCATCGAGATAAGGGGATCTAATCATGCTCCAAGAGTAGGTATGTGAGCCTAATCTATGTTGAGTTTTTTTTATCAAAGAGAGATGATGAGTATGTTTGGAGAGAATTTTGTTCCAGGTCTAAGGATTAGATAATTTTAAAAGGAGATGACTCTTTTTCATTAATGTCAAAGGGGTAGAAAGTTATAGTTTTGGAGAAAGGTCAGTTTAGAGAAGATCCATCTTGGGGAGATGCGAGTGTTCATCTTTGTTTAAGTGTTTGCCATAAATGACAAAGGGAGAGATAATTGAGGTATTTTACTATTTTTAGTGTTGAGGCATTATCATTTTCATTGATTTCAAAGTCAATATGGATGTCATTAATGTCAAGTTCAGAGTTAAGGCCATGCATTATGAAGTGGTATGTGAGACATAAGTCTTATGACAAGAGAAAATTTGAAGGTAAAATTTTATCTCTCTGTTGAGAGAGAATTTTAAGGAAACATGGTAATTATTTTGAGGTTGATGAAATGTCAAGGTCAATATTAGGATACAAGGTAAGCATAGCTTTGAGTAATAATCTTAAAGAACATTGTCATATCATAAGCATGTGTGTGAAGATGGGGGTCTAGTAAGATGAATACACATAATTATGATTGAATGTTTAAGAATACCTAAGAATACATATGAAGTTTCAAAACACTTAGTAAAATTTCAAGGAAAACATTTAAGGGTATGGTCTTAAGCTGAAGCATGCAACCAAACTAGTCCTAGACTCTGCTTGACCTAATGAGGAGCCTTGAGGAGTTATCATGAATTAAAATCATTACCAGATATTGTGAGAATATGTTATAAAATGTTTAAGCATGTTTATAATTAATATAATCTTTTATAGGATATTTCTAGGTCAATTCTAGGCTTAGTCTTTGCTTTAAAAGACCTAGTGTGATGCCATAGGCCTGGTAACATGTTGAGGTGAGCAGTATGAGACTTGTGTAAATAAGGTTGGTCATGTGTGAGAATGGTATGAAGTTTTATGAAATGAGTATGAGGTATTAAGAATATTACAAGGGGTTTTAAGGTGTTCTCAAGGTCAAAGTGTGATTGGTAGTTTAAGGCATAATATGTAAAGAGACCTGGTATGGTTTAATGAGGGGTCAAGATCAATTTCTAAGGTGCCAAATCTCATGAGATAATTATAAGAGGTGTGAGAGGCTATGTCAAGTTTTTTTTACCAATTTTAAGGTCATACATTAAAGGATAAATCATGAAAATTAGTGTTGAGGTTTTGTGTGTGCACAGAATGAGGTTTTGTAGATATGAAAAGGGATTTCTCATGCTCATTGGCACATTAAACCTTTGCATGAGGATCAAAGAATTTTATGGTAGTTAGATAAGGGTACTTGATTAAAGTTCCTAGCATTTGTTTCTAGGTTAAGGTCATAATATTTATGAACAATTTTTAAGAATGTAAGACAGTTTAAACCCTCTCTAAAATCCTAATAGTGACTTGATATGAAATATCTTATTGGAAAGTGATCAGAATAGATTGGATGACTTATTTTAATGTTTGTATCATGTATATAACTCTCTCAAGTTTTTATAAGTGGCATTTATCTGTCAGAAGAGTGACTAAAAGCTACAGTAAACCCCTTCTTAGATTTTTGATGTAGTAGGCATGGTTAACTAGGTCAAAGAATGAAAATGGTTGGAAGATGATGTGTGATAATTTTATTTTGTGACCATGTAATTTTTTGAGTAGGTTTCATACCTTAAATATGATAAACTAGTCATGGAAGTTGACCTATCTCTAAATAGGCCTAATGAGGAAGATAATGAGAAATCCAGGCAGGAGTGAGAATGAGATTAGGGATGGGTTGAAATGGATTAGGGATGGGTCTAAATGAATGGGGTTATTTTTAAATTCCTATATATAATATAAAATTTGATTATAATTTTTTAATATGCTCATAAACAAGAAAAAATTTATTCTCAAGGTGACTTGCCTAACACAGTGAAGTTTATGAACGTTGAAGGCATGTTATTGGTTTATAATACCAATATTGATTTTGAAAATTGTAATATATATATTTAAATATGTTATAATAACTTTTAAGTATCATATAAACTTATTTAAAGTTTTTAAAAGTGTTCTCCTAGGTTTTTAAAGACTTGGTTTTCATGACTATGTTTTTCGAGCTACATGCAGTTTTCTATGTGTGAGTGAGAATGATCTTCTTGAGTCCTTTTTCATAGATTTGAGGAATAAAATTAATATGATGTATATATATATATATATATATATATATATATATATATATATATATATATATTAGGTTATTTATAATGTATTTATATGCATGATAATCTCTTGACTGGGTTTTTGGAGCCTGTGTGTAGTTTTGAGTGAACATATGAAGATGATTAGTTTGAGGTATTTTGTCCTATATTGTGAAATATAATGGACTTGTTTATGAATATAAGGTCATTTAGGTTATATAATTGTGATTTTTTTTTGGTTTATGTGGAAAATTTAAGTGTATGAATCATATTTTCAAGACATATTTTTTGGTAGTAAGAAGGTCTAATTGTGTGGTTCAAGGAGTGAAATGAGATAAATGGTGTTGGGGACATAAGGTTAGAATATAATGGGTATAAATGAATAATTTTTGAATTTTTTTATACATTTTTTTAGGCTCATGGTGTTCCAATGTGGTCAAGGTGAAATGTGTGATTTGAGAAGGCCTAATTGTATTAGGTCTCTATTATGCCTAATGGTGGTTTTGGTCCTTATGGGCCGTGACCAAACTATGTAGTGGTTTTTTCACTTGTGAAATGTATTTTTTGATATTGTTAAATGGTGATAAAATTATGGATAGGTTATTTTTTTACCACTATGGGTGAGATCAAGAGTCAAGTATAAAGAGAAGGTCTAATAGGCCTAATTTGACTAGTTAGAATATTGAAGACATGAGTGAATGATTTAGAGTTTTAGAAACTAGATAAAGGGTGTTAAGAATATAAAATAAGTTTGATGAATATGTAATGAAATTATAATAGAATTTATATAGGTAATGAACAAGGTCATAAGACCTAATTCTGCTAAGGAAAGGGCTAGTTGAGCGAGAAGGCGTAATAGGCTATTTGAGAGAGATAAAAGAGTGTGAAGAGAAAAAGAAGATGGTAATATTCAGTTGAGTGAGAAACAAGTGTCAAAATTTGATCATATGTTTAAGGTAGATTAGTTGGTGCTGAGTTACTTATGGGGTTGGTGCCACTTTATAAGTTGGTGTTTGCTAAAGGACTAGTTAAGTTGGTGCTTGACTAGTGAAGGGGTTGGTGCTCCTTATGGGGTTGATGCCTCACTAAATTTTTATTTTTTACTTATATGAATATATTAAAATATATTTATTAGTTTTTTAATCTCCAAAGAGGGTTTATCACATCTATAGTGTTCTTATATTATTTTCTTTCATAAATTCTTATTTATGCATTGGTTAATATATGTATGTGAATGAATGCTTCATGAATGATAAGTGAAATTAAAGGATTGTTTTAAGAAAATTGATTCACCCCCCATTACACGTAATTCCAATATATATCATTATTTAATAATAAAATATGTGGATATTCTAAAGACTGTATTTTGAACTTGCTATGGGCATTACGAGTTTATAGTGTTACCATTTGGGTTGATGAATACACCTGTAACATTTATGAATCTAATGAATAATATGTTTAGAAATTACCTAGATCATTTTGTTTTGTTATTTTATATGAATTTATTGTATATTATAAATATGAATAAGATCATATTCAACATCTAGATTTGGTTTTTTAACATTTATGAAAGCATAAGTTGTATGTCAAATTGTCCAAGTGTGTATTTTTCCAAAATAAAGTACAATATCTAGGACATATTATCTCAATGGATGATATTTTAGTTTATCTATTTAGATAGGAGCCATTATGAAATGGTTGGAACCAAGGAATGTCTATGAGGTAAGAATTTTCATGGGATTAGTGAGCTATTATAGGAAATTTGTTTCAAATTTTCCAAGATAGCAAATTTGATTACCTCTCTGCAACATGAGAATCAAAGTTTTATTTAGTCAAATAAGTGTGAATTAGCTTTTGAAGAATTTAAAACAAGGTTTATTTCATCACTTTTATTAATATTTTTTGATCCTAATGGTCAATTTTTAGTGATCACAGATACATTTGGAGATTGACTAGGAGTCCTTATGTAGTATGGTACAGTGGTAGATTATGAGTCAAATAAGATGAAGTATTATGAAGTGAATTATGCCCCTAATTATAGTGAACTTGCAATAATTATTCATGATTTAAAAGTTTGGAGACATTATTTTTTGGGAAAACCATTTTAGCTCAAGACTGATAACTTAGGACTCAAATACATCTTCACCCAACCAAATTTGAATTCTCATAAGAGATGTTGGGTAGATTTTTTGTCTGACCATGAATTTGATATCAATTACATCAAATTCAAAGAGAATATAGTAGCTAACACCTTAAGTCATAGAAAATACATAGTAGTTGTGGCTACTATTAGGAGTACTTTCACAAATCATGTGATCAAATTCTCACTAGAAGATGAATTATATAATTAGGCTAGGAAAGACTTGTTTGAGAATGCTAAGGATCCTATGTATAAAAGATAAAAATTAAAAAATATAGTCTTTTATGATACAACAAAAGGATGTATGTGCCAAATCAAGATAATCTAAGGAGCACAATGATAAAGAAACTACATAATTCCCCATATCTAGGACATCTAGGAGTAACCAAGCTCATGGAAGATATTAAACCAATATATTTATAGAAAGTAATTAATAAAGATGCAACATAATTTATATCATGTTATTTGGAATGTTAGTGAGTAAAAGCTGAACATGTGCATCTAGATGGATTGTTATTTACACATGACATACTAGAATGGAAATGGTAGGTGAACAATATGAACTTTGTCCAAGGATTACCATTCTCATGGAATAGGCATGACATAATCTTGGTTGTAGTTGATAAAATAACCAAGGTAACACATTTTATACCAAGTAATTTGACAGGATGCACCAAATTTTGTGAAGAGATTCATAAAAGAAGTGTATCATTTTCATATATTTTTAGAGAAGATAATATCAAATCATGATGTATGAATGAATTATAAGTTTTGTTTAACTTTGAATTTAGCTTTGGGTATACAACTAAACTTTAGTACTGTGTATCACCCACAAACTGATAGTCAAAATGAGTGATTTAATTAGGTGTTAGAGGATATTATTCATATATATTGCATAAATTATCAATACAAATTGGAATAATACCTTCTATTGGTTGAGTTTGTATATAATAACTCATACCAATATGCTTTGAATATGGCACCATTTGAAACACTTTATGGAAGAAGGTGTAGGATACCAATCAGTTGGGATAGGTTGAAAGATAGAGTAGTCTTTAGACTTGAGATGATTTCATAAATGAAAGATCAATTTAGAATAGTTAGGTAGAGGTTGGTCAAGTATAATGATAGGTAGAAGAGCTATGCTAATCTGAAGAGATTAGGTAGATAGTTTTCATTAGGTGATAACGTATTCTTACTCGTTAAGATGTAAAAGAGCTCAATTAAATTTGGGAAGCCAAAAAAACTTTCATCTAAATATGTGGGACCCTTATATGTTTTAGAAGTGGTCACTTTTATAGTGTATGGTATTGATTTTCCACTATCCCTAACTCTATTGCATAAAGTCTTCCATTTATCTTATATTAAAAAGTATATAGATGATCCTTCACATGTATTGGATTGGAATGCTTTGTAGCTTCTATATCTTGGAGTGATCATGGTAGAACCAATCAGAGTAATTGATACTCGTAAACTTTGTGTAATAGAGAAGTATCACAATGCAAGGTCTTGTGGGACCAATACTCTAAGGATAGTGCTACTTGGGATGACTATGATGAGTTCTACAAGATATTTTCACATTTATTTTCTTGATTTGATACTAGATACCATGTTATTTTTATTATGATAAACTTTGTTTGTTATTCATAACTATTGTTTGAATAAGTGTCATCAAGATGATGATCATCTCTAGGGAGGAAGGATGTTACATCCCAATTTTTCACTAAGCTGATTTACCTAATTATCCATGGATTATTATAGTTGTTAAATTGATTTTTTACTTTTTAACTAAATTATAAGTCATGTGATAATATGGGATAGTTGTATGTTACATGGATTTTATGATTATAAATTCACTAATTGTGAATTTTGTACATAATAATTATGTTACATTTATTGTTACAACATTATTTTATGATATATATCATGATGTATTGGACTAACTACCTTATTATCATGAGTTAGATACAGAAGAGTTCATCTATCAAAGCATGACGGAGGGAGAGCATCATTGGAAAGGGTGACGTAGATGGAGATGGCAAAGGATGATAGAGAAACTAATAAAACCCATCTACACACCACATTAGATTTTATATGTATATTCATTTTGTGCTTAGATTGTTAGAGTTAGTATGTTATTAAATTTAATTGCAATAAAATATTAGATTTTGCATGTTAGTAAATGTTAATTTAAATTTAGTACATAAATATGGAATAAATCTTGTATGTGATCACATTGTGTATATTTTACATAGACTTAGTGCATAATGATTATATGAGATTATTTTACTTATGTTTGTTTATGATTACGAGAACATAAACCCATGCCAATGATATATAATTACTATTATATATAGACTAACAAAATGTCTTTACAACATTTTAGAACATTAATCTTGTTATTATTGATATTCAAGGATATCAATATATGCCAAGCTATTAAAATACTGAAAGACATAGATAACCTATATACACTAGTAATGAAATAAATAATTATCTTTTTATGATTGAAATAAATAATTGGCTGTTCTATAATTTTGATATAAGAAGATAATTGACATTGTGTTAGTCATATTACCATACAAATAAAGGAGATAATTACCTTTATTAGTTATTTAAGGAGTTTGAATTATTATAAATACTATCCTAATATCTAAGTCTAATTTTTGTAAACATGCATGGAATATGTTAAGATTTAAAAGTATTGTTATCATTTTGTAAATGATTAAAATTGGAATTTTGAGTAATATACTAAGACATATAGCATAAGTTAACATGCACATATTTGAAATGAGTGAAGTAATTATTTAGAAAATGAGGAAAGTGGAATAAAATGAAATTAGGGCTTACTTAAGTGATGCTAATGGAAGTTAAATAGTTTTAGTCACTATTGGAATGGAAAAACATGGATTTTGCATGGACTGCAAGCTTTAGTGAACAAGGGGAATGAAAATATTAAGTGGTAAGAATAATATGATAAGAGGGAGATAGGGAAGGGAAGAAGACATAGAAAAAATAGGAAAAAGGTAAAAGATACACAAATCAAGGAAATAATTGGGATGAGTCTGGTTCATTCTATATCAATTTGGAAGAAACTTGATAGCTTGGTGAAATATTAATTTCATTTGTTTATCAAAATTTTGTTTATGTTTAGATTGTTAGGGTTTTTAAAATGTATTAATCTTATACCAAAAAAATACAATATTATCCCTATGGATGGCTCGACCATCCATAAGACTAAGCCACATAACCCCTAAAAACCCTAAGACTGCAAACATTTTGAGTTGGAGTTAAGAAATTAGGATAAAAATTAAATTTTGAGGTTAGCAATACAATGTCCTAGCTTAAGATTTAACCCTATGTGTTTAAAAGTACCATATATACATATATAAAATGAGTTTTAGAATGTCAAATGTGTGTGTGTGTGTGTGTGTGTGTGTGTGTGTGTGTGTATATATATATATATATATATATATATATATATATATATATATATATATATATATAAACACACACACACACACACAAATGCATATATATATATATGTGTGTGTGTGTATATGTGTATATATTTTGAACATTCAAAATAGATATATAAATATATATTTATTAACTCATATAAGAGGAAACGATTTGATGGGTATATACTTATGTGTGTGTGTGTGTTTATACAATTGTAGAAAAACAACTTACAAGCCATAAGTTTCGATATTGATATAATTGAGTAAACAAGGGGTTTCTAATAGGTTAAGGAGAATTTAGGTTTTCTATTGATTCCTTTGGTATATATATTTATAAATGGATTTTCATTTGTTTTGTTATATATACATGATATTTTTGTGTGTCTAAGTCATTTGTAAATGATGATTATATACCTATATCCATGTTGACTATGTGTTTTAGATATTAGAGAACATAATATACACATTTTCATAACTATGTTGATTGTGTTTTATAGTTACCCTTAAATAATGAATATATAGATATATACATTGACTATGTGTATTTGGATAAATAATGTAAAACACACACACACATATATAGACCAAATCTTATCATTTGGAATGTATTATGTTAGATACTGTGTATATATACATACATGAAATCATGTTTATAAACTCAAATGAGTTAACATTATAGACCATATTTTAATAGAGCATATACATATATACTTATGACTGTGTTGAATATAGATATTTCTTTCAATTATTTTCCATTATATAATGAGTTTTCTAAATCTCCTTATCTTTCAGCCTTTTGCATTAAATGTGACCTTATATCCATTGTCACATATTTGGCTGACACTTATCAGATTGTGTTTCAATCCTTCAACATAAAGGACATCATGTATAGGTAATTTTCCATCTATGTTTAAGGTTCCTTTACCTCAGATCTTTTCTATAGTATTGTCTCCCAAGATGACAGATCCTTCCTTACATTTTACTTAGTTTGATGAACTTACTATTGTCACCATTCATGTTTTTTGAGTAACAAATATCTATTACCCACAAATTCTGCTCCTTGGCATGAAGTGCAATTTGAGCAATCATAGATTGATCTTTCACTTTCCACACATCCTTGGGTTTATTATTTAGCTTATTTTTCCATTTTTAGAGAGTTTTGAACCTCTATTCACATTGTAATGCATGATTTTTTTTAATTTGTATCTTTGGTCTTATAAAGTTTGTTCTACATTGTTTAGCTATGTGACCAAAATTATTGTATTTATAACATATCATGTGCACATGAATTTTTTCTTACAAGTTTTTTCTCCTTTTGGGTACAATTTTACATTCATTAGACCTATGACTAAACTTATTATATATATAATAATAACCATAGAAAAATGAGTAATACCTAGTCATAACATTTCTTTATGAAGGATGAGGTCTTCTTAATTTTGGCTTTTTCCAGTCTCTCACCCTTATGTAACCATCTGCATCAACTACCTTTGTCTTCTAAATATTATTTGAGTTTGTAGATATTGACTCATTCTTATTCTTCTTTTCTTAAAGATTCTTTTATCCTTCATATTTCTTCATATTAATGGTGATTGCATTTGTCTTTGTATCTCTAGAGGCATTCTTGCAAGCTTTTTCATTATTTATTCTTGATTTTCCCTTTGCTTTGAATTTGTCATATAAGTATGCAAATGTATTGGTTATGGGACTTTTCCCTTTTTCATAACCAAGATCATTTCTCTTTTGATGGTTTTTGAGACTTGATCAACTCATAAATAATTACTAAACCTTCTTTTAGCTTCAGACCTTTGTCTATTTTCTCTTTGGCTTTTTCAAGTTCTTTTCTCAGATCCACTATCTCTGCTTCTAACATCATGCATTCATTAGATTTAGATTATAGTTCAAGTATTAATACATATTCTATTATTTTATCCTCTTCAACTTGTGTCTTTAGGCTAACCACCATATGATAAAAAATTTCAAGACTTTTGGATAGTTTTTCAATCTTTTTTTATCCAAGCTTCTTCTATTTTGAGTTCTCTTTTCTCATCTTGTCAATTTCATCTAGATCACAGATGAGTTTACACTTTAGATTAACTTTTCCTTCTTCTTATTCATTTGAGTCTTCAAATTCTTGTTAATCGACATAATTTGATCCTAATATCATGAATATGACTTCCTTTTCCTTAGCCATAAATACACAATCATGGTCATCATCAAAACTATCATAATCATCCAATGAACCACTATCTTATTTTATGTAGAGGCCATTCTTATTTTTAAAGTTCTTCTTCTTAGAATAGTGGGGTTTTATCTTTTTAATATCCTTTTCTTGCTTAGAGTTATCCTTTTTTTAATAAGGGCATTTATTAGAAATATTAACTACCTTACCATAGTTAAAGAATTTAAAAGGTAACTTACTTTTGTACTTTCCAGACCCTCTTATTTTTTTGACAAAATTGGCTTTTTCTTCATCAGTATCCTTAGTTCTAGATGTAGGTGCTTCTACCTTTACTTGTTTAGATGCTTTGAATGCAACTTCTCTCTTGAAAGTGTCTACTTCTCACATTCTCATCTCATAGGCTATGAAGGTTCCATGCAACTCATCTACAGTGAGCTTATATAGATCTCTTGCTTCCTCTATTTCAAATATTTTAGAGTCATACCTAGATGGTAGAGATATTAAGACCTTTTTGACAATGAACGGATATTTTATATCTTCTCCAAGGCCTCTAATTAGATTGACTATTTCATTTACTCTAAGGATGTAGTCTATAATTTTCTCTTCTTCATTCATTTTAAGACTTTCAAACTTGCCTTTGTATATTTGTAGCTTGTCCTACTTTACCTTATCATTACCTTCATAGATGCTCTTCAACTTATTTTAGATATCCTATGAATTTTTACAATACATGACTTTAACAAACTCTCAGTTAAATAATACATAAATGATAACATTTTTTGCCTTGGCATTGATCTCATATACCTTATTTATAGCCTGATCAGTAGGAATTATAGTAGGAACTATATATCCATTTACAATAGAATCCATACAATAAATCCTAATGAAGATAAATATGCTTCCATTCCAATGATCCAAAATGCATAGTTTGATCCATCAAAGAGAGGTGCTTTATTTGAGGAAAAGCCTTCTTGACTAGCCATTTGTGTTTACTATCCAAGATCCACCTAAGATGATTAAGCTTCTTCTAAGAAACCAGGGCTCTAATACTAATTATTGGAACACAACTATCTACTAGGAGGAGGTGAATTAGTATATTTATTAAATTAGTCCTTTTAATCCTTTTAATGTAGATTAAAACATATATACAAAGATCACACACAAAAATATGCATAGCACCCAATGTACATGGAAAACCCAATATGGGAAAAACCATGGTGAGAAATAGGTGCTAGAATATACTATTATAATATAGTCTCACAATCAAAACTTCACTCGTTACAACATTTAAGGGCATATACCCTAAGGAGACACCAATCTCCTAATTTGAGATCACCTACTCTAAAGAAGAACCAACTCCCTAACTGAGCACCAACTCAACTCTTCTGGTGGCACCTACAAATCAAATATTTATTATGGAGCTACAAATCTAGATTAAAATATTGATTCATGAATGAATCCAATTCCAATTCTCTATTACAGGTCTATTCTATAACTGCTCATATTCTACACATATCTCTCTTATCTTCCACTCTGCCCCTCTAGTTTTATGTCTCTATGTTTCTCTATTAGACACAATTCAATAATAATAACAATATTTAATGTATCCTAGATGACATATATATTTGTTATATCTAGGTCTCGCTTCTTCTCTATGTTCACACTTGGTTGTTAACACATCACGCTCCTGTAAGTTTATCATTTATTGAATTCATGCACCACCACCATAATTTTATGTATTTTTCTATATTTATCATATATTTGGCTCAAGCTTTGATACACATGCCATATTACAAAATGTAGATCTATCATAATGATATATCACATTATTTATGTTGTATAGTGCATCTTTCCTATATGTTCCATCACTTAACCATTGAGATGAACATATATTTAAATACTAACCATTAATTTTAAGTTTCATTCCATGATACAATGATCCTTGTTTAAATGACTCAAATTTAAAATGAAACTATTAAATCAAACTTTGAAAGGCTCATGTGCTCTGTTAGATCTCTATGAGCTTCTAAACTTTAATATTTCAACTTTAAAGTGAATCTATTGATATTTTCATCTAAGATTCTATGTGGTATTAAATATTAAAAAGTATCACATGATTTACATCTATCTATTGTTAAACATAAAAAACTTAATCTTATCTCACTTCTTCCTTATACTTTGGAATACATACACATCATTGATCTAGCTAGGTATTTAAAATGATAAACATCAAACACTTTCACCTCTTTGATTCCAAGCACTCTATTGATATTCATTACATGATCATGCACTTACCATTAGATCCTTTGATAGACTAATATTCTCATTTTTTCTCTATCTAATAAGCTTCCATGAATGTGACTGGTACCCTTTTTGGCCTTCTATACTTTGCTATCAGTGCTCATGCTTATAACATTTAGCACTCTCATATGTCTTTTGTACATTGTTAGTCCCTACACTTATGACACTTGGAACTATCACATTCCTTATGAGCACTTTAATGTTAGTCCTCATGTTTGTAACACTTTAAACTCACGTGTTCATTTTACACATTTTTAGTCCCTGTTCTTGTGACATTTGACACTATCATGCTCACTCTCAGGTACCTTTGACATTGAATCTACTACACATCATTGGATCTTCATTTTATGATTTAACAATATCCATTGATTAAGCTTGGACAAATATTAAGTCAAGTAATTAGGAATATTAAAGTCTTTGATCACTACTCATAGTTGGTAAGTACAAGTTTGAAGGGGCTAGTTGTACAATGATGACAAGGGCTTAAGATATAACTTAAGCAACTAGTTCCCATCTATATCTAGTCAATATAAAAATATAACATGCCTATGAATTCCATGGATTAAACCCTTAGGGTTTAATTGATAAACTCTATAATGTCTAAGAGTAAAGAAAAATTATTTTTGAGATCATTTCTCTTCATTTGAAATTATAGACCATACATATGAGATGATCTTAAAAAACCCATAAAAAATCTTCTATCAATTAATCTTTAAATGGTCTAGAAATGCTCTCTATAAAATCATGACACTTTACACTATGAAAATATAAAACATGCTCTTCTCTCTATCAATTCTACCTAATCTTCTAAAATCAATGACATCCATAATGTCAATAATATCCCTTTTGACATCAATGATAATAATATTGATAATAGATCTAATGGTGAGTGTTACAAGATAAAGACCTAGTTAATCCACAAAGATTGATGATGTGCATTTGGTCAATATTGTAATGGTGCACAAAATGAGGTCAACATGTTTGATGTTTAATGTTTAGATAGTGGAGCACTGTGAGTTAAAGTTTGAGATACTTCTAAAGTAGATTGATGGTGCAATTTGAGTGAGATCAGTGAAGAGAATGAGATGTGTTCTAAGTGATCAAGGTTTAACTATGACCATTTGGATTTAAATATTTGAATTTGAAAAAGGAAAGATTAGTACTTGGTTTTTGAGCCATAACTTTTAATCTATGCAAAATTTGATGTTATAGTAAAAAGCAAAGTTATAGAGAACTTCAAGATTCATCTAGTAATATTCATTTAAATGTCTCAATGTTTGTATAGTCAAATTTATTTAACTTCAAATTTTATTGTGTGTTCTTTCATACTCTGTAAGTAACCCAAGAAGGGTAAATTAGTTTTTCTTGATCATATTTTGATGTTTCAAGATGATCTAAATATCAAAGAGTGTTTTAAACTCCATGAGGACCATTTTTATGGATTATAAATGTTTGATCAATCATATTTAGTATGATCAAAGGCTTAAAAGGTGACTATGTGTTTGTTCATGGTGACTATGTGTAAAAAATATTGTTTAAGTAAATTGAGATTTAGTATAAGGGTGTTGTTTGGTTTTTATCACTTAAATAGGACCTATAGATTGTTTGGCATGGGTACATTATTTTAAAGTGTTCTTATGTTATTATTTTTCTTAAAGATGTGTCAAAGAGGTGAATGGATCTTCATAGGACCTAAGAGGTGACTTAGGCTTATTTGAAAGAGGGTACTGCTTAAAGGTGACCCATGTAGATGTATTAAGAGTGAAGGCATGTGTTGTTTCCAATTGAAGAATTTTGTGAACATGATAATAATCATGAATACTCTAGAAAAGGTGAAACCAAAGGTGATGATTTCTAGGCTTGTTGAATATACTTATAAGACATGAGTGAAGAGGTGTGTGTGACAGTTTTGGAGTAAAGGGTGTATGCCTAGTGGATGGGTTGTAAAGAAGAGCAGGTTGATGATTGTGTGTATGACTTATAGGTTATATTTATAATGTCAAAAAAAAATGATCTTCTAGGTTTGAAGATTGAGAATGAGTGAAGAGGTTTAGAGTGATTGAAAAAGATGTTTTGGATGCCTTGAGTGTGAGGGAAGGATAAATGATGTTTGTTTGAGTTTGGTAGTTAATTTGAGAGGCATATTAGAGTGTGGACTATGTAGTGTGTGGAGTTGAATAGAGCTGATATACATTATATCTCCATAATACTGGTAGGTAATCAATGATCAAGAGATGTTCATTTCATAGATGTTGGGAGGGTGCTCAACATCTTAGTCAGAAGGACTTGACCATCAGGTGGTTAGAAAGAATTGATCATCTTATGGGTAGGTTATCCTTATGAAATAAGTTTTTCACTAAAGCTAGTTATAAGGACTTAACCAATAGGTGTTTAGAAGGACTTGATCATCTTAGGGGTAGGTACTCCTTGTGAAATAGGCATTTCACTAAATTATGGTCATAAGGACTTGACTAGTCTCATGTTTGTGATCAGATTATATGACAAGTAGTACATGTGTTTGTAGGCTTGAGAGTTGGTTTTATTCCCCAAGAGGGTTTCCCACATAGATCTTGTGTTGTGTATGTGATATTTCATTATCTTCATTATTCAATTTCTATAAACATCTTATATGCTTCATGAATGGTTGTATTGCATGCTTAAATGTTTGAAAATTAAATTAGATTGTTTGTCATCACTGATTCACCCCCCTCGGTGATTGCACCCATAAAAATTTAGGGTTGGGATTGGAATTTATTGAGAGAGACTTTTATATCTAATTTTATTTTAGTAACTGATGAGATATAGTTGATGTGTCGCATGATAATGAATTGATTTCTATTTGGACAATAGTTTTAGTTTGACTTGAAATATGTATAGTAAAAATTAGAGGGATCTGAGTTACTTTTATATGGGTATATTTTCTTGGTATATATCTTGGTAACTTGGGGAACTATGCTTATTACAATAGTAAGAGTAGAGGCTATTGTTTGAATTATTTGGGTGAGAGCCTCTAATGGTACATACTCTAAAGGGGGCATTAAACTTGGAAAGGAAGTAGTCACATAATCAATAGAACTTGAAAATAAAGTTGTATGAGTTTCTAAAACTTATTACATAGGTATTGAGGGATATAATTAGACTATAATATATGTACTATTAGGAATTTGAACAATGTGAGATGCTAAGGAGGACTATGTTACCTAGGGTGGTTGATCATTTCTTGGAGACTATTTTCATGGAGGTAATCCTTCTTATGCTATCATTTTAAGGTGAAGGTATGTATAGGGTGATCCACCTAAATAAGAAGGATAAACTAGTCTTTCTCCATATCTCGAGTTTGATCTTTCCTAAGTGATGCATTTATTTCACCTATAGTTCTTATTTTACTATTCACTCCATCATTTATAGATTCATATATATTCTATTATCAAGATAATATTCATGGTGATATATCACTCAAAATTTTCATCTTACTATTTGTAAATGTGTCATAACACTTCCTACAAGATCATGTTCATTTAGATTAAATGATAACCTGTATATTACCAATGTATACAATGTTGACCATGGATTCAAATTGGCCTTCCCTATTTTGAGAGGCATAGGAGGCCACATCTTAAAATTGATAAACATGGATAATGTATACATTGCCATACAATATGTTCAACAAATTCATCCCAAGTTTAACACAAGTTTTGAATATCCTAATAGGAATGGTATTGAATTATTATTTATTTACCCAATTATTTAGGTCTTCATCCTAATCCCTAAGAACCTTTATCAAATTATGGTATTAATCCATTCTAACCCCACTGTTTGATTTTAGAATACTCTAAGAGGTAATAATTAATAGTACTTATCAAATTCCATATCAAAGAGAAATTATATTTTATTATTATGTTTATGTGCTAAAACCATGTCTTCTAGTAAACACATTGAAGAAGAGGTCTATACATGGATATAACTTTGGTTTGGTTACTGATCAATAAAGACATGCATTTTATATGGAAATTACATCCTTTATATTATATATGTCAGTATGAGGGGTGCCTGCATCATCTGGTATCACATCTATTTCTTCAACTTCTTTAAAAATGGCCTTATATTTCTTGAAACCTAAACCCAACTCATCTAAAATAAGAAATTGGTATGTGTAAATATAGGATGTACCATAGGAGAAATTGGACAAGGCCATGTTTATTACCCTTTTATGCTAGACTAAAGTATTCAAGTGTTTAATATTTAAAAAATTGCACTAATGCAAAAAATGTGAAGGAATCCCATGTTCCATCGAAGGCTATGAAATTATATATCTACTTTGAATAATGGCTAGTATAGAAACCAATGCAATTATTTTAAGTGGTGACCTTTAGTTATTTCTTTAGATACTACTTCAATCATTTAATCCATGTGTATTATTTCATATAATGTCCTTTCATATATTTTTTTATATTCACATTTTTTGTTTCCCATTCTTTTGAAGGATTTATTTAAAATTAAAAAATTTAAGTTATCCATGTGTCATCATATCACACCATCAGGATTATGTAGGGACACAAAGTTTTGTTGTTATAATCCATGTGGAATATGTGAGATTATGAAATATATTAGTCATGATTGGGACACTTATACCTCAAAGACCTATCTGCTAGTTGGGGTTAGGTTTGTTATACTCATCTCAAACCATGTGGGACTTATACAATTTTTGAAACTTTATTTATTGTTATTGTGAAATATAAGTATTTCATAGTAAGGACACATTGCATGTCATAATTTATTTAGGTCCATGCAATGTGAAGGATTGGTTAGATCTCTTTGAAAAGAATATGACATAGTTTTAGATTACATAACGAATCTCAAAATGACATGTGGACTTCATCCATTTATTCATAGTCATGTAGTGTGAAAAAAATGATTACATTGGCAAGATGAAGCCTAAGTTGCATCATTGATGATATTAGGGAAAGTGGAAATATGTGAAGTAATTGTAATTATTTAGGGTGAAAAATATTTATAGAGGTTTCTCAACTTACATAGTGGTATGATATTGTGAGGTCATAATAAATTGATTTCTGGAAACCTTTAATTAATTTGAAGTCATTTTGTATGAAATATGGTGAAAAAATTACAATTAATATAGGGTTCATTGAGAATACATAATATAAATGTGTCATCTTTCAATTGATTTGAATCCATGTAATTCTTGAATTTTTTGCACCAAAGTGTGGGGTTTTATGATCAGTGATATTCTTACATGCCAAGAGATTTAACATTAGTCAAATTTAAAATATATTAACTTTGAATAAGTAAATTAAATGATGAATATGCAAACGAATGTCCCATAGCAAAAAAATAGTCATGATGGATTGTAATTATTGATTTGAAAGTGATAAAAGAATCATGAATAATAAAATGCAAGACATGGAGTGGAATACATTGACACTTTAAACTAAAGAGAACCCATGAATTAAACTAAGATACATTTTAAAAAAAACATGTGAACCTTTAAAATATACCTTGAAAATTTCTAAGTGTCTATAATATATTTTTGACTTGAGAATCTTGGATAAACACTTAGTAATATAGTGACACTACATTAGACTAAAATCAAAATAACTTTGTTTTAGCATTTTCTTGAATTTTTTTATTAAGATTTGTGGGTCTCTATTTTGAATGAAATGGAGGCACATTTCTCACAATATTAATGCTCCTAATTATTCTCTAAAAATGAAATGTGATGATATAATTTATCATTTTCTTCTTTAGAAAAAAATATGATAATAGTTCTTAATTATGCAATCATATTTCTATGGAAAGTGATTTTATGAAATAAAATGATGACACTGTTTGTGATGATTACCATACACTTATGTATAGTTTATGAAATAATTTGCCTAAAAAATCTTATACTATTATTAATAGTGTACCTATGCAATGATTAATAATAAAATTCAGCCTTTTAAAGATCCCCTTAAAAATATTAACATAGATTTCCAAGCAGTCATAAATTTAATACATGTTGTCAATGTTTTACAACTTAAAGTGAAACATATTTATCTATAAATAAAATGATATAATTCATGGATAGATTCTAATTATATATATGGGAACATGATAATTTGTAAAAATCATTACCTAGGGACTTTATTATGTTTACAATAAAAAACATTGAGGGGGGTGTCATCGGTTAAAATTATCACGTCAACTAATCTAACAATTCACCTATCATAAAGGTTAAATTGAAATTGAATGACATTGTAATAATAGGTACCCATGGTTGAGTAAATAAGTTATAAAGCATGCAAAGGTGTATTTTATAATTAAATAAATAGGCTTTAATAATATTCAACACTTAACCAATTTATAGGAATCAAGTACTTTATTTAAAGTATAATCAAGCACATAATACATCTATTCAATATAAATTCTTTATATCAATCAAGATTTGATTTTAAATATACAAATTATTATTTCTAATATGATCTACATATCCATTAGTTCATCACATACTTCATTCAATATATCTTATATATAAAAATTTCAATAGATGTTATCAATCCTATTTGATAGAAAAGTATATGAAAAATATGGTCTTAGAAGATCAAATATTTTGTATTATTTATAAATATTTCAAATATTATTTGTCTTTATAAAAATAAATTATCATGTTTCCCTTCCAAATTGTGCTAAATAAAATGAAAGAAAATAAAGGCAAGATAAATAAATAAAATAATGAAAATGAAAATAAGAGACAACATAATTTGTTAATTAATTTAAATTAGGCTAGATGATAACAAAAAAAAATTAAAATAACTAATTATAAAAATAAAAATTAGTCAACCAAACTAAGACAAATTATGAGAGTCTAAAAATTCAAAAGTTTATAATAAAAATATATGTTAAATTAAGTTACAAAAAAAAACTAATCTAAGAAAAATAGATTTTTTTTTGACAAGAACTTAAGTATAAAACTATAAAATTTGAATTCAAGTAGTGAAATAATAAATATTTTCTATTGAGAAACTATAAAATATTTCATGACTGATAAAAAAATACCTAAGAAAAATATATTTCAAATTAATGAAAACTTGAGAATCTGTCATGCATTGTATGAAGTATTCTTAATTTTCAAGAGAAGTATAAATTTGATTATGCACATATGACTATATTATTATGTAGTCATAAAATAGTTAATAATATTGGCCAATTTATATAATGAATTTATAAATAAATAGTTAACTTGAGTATATCTGAATATACCAAGTAATACACTTCACTATTAGAGAATAAGTTGTTTGGTCTTCCTATAGTTAACACTCACTCTCATAAACTTAAGTTGAAATATAATCACACTAATAAATATTGAAAAAGATCTCCTATACCTATATGTGTGCCTACTTCAAATGATGTCCTTTAATTCCTTTTAAACCTTCATTAACAGTTAGTTATGGTTTAAGTGATAGCTATATTTAGTTAGTTTAAAATTAAAATATTTTAACTTTATTAAAAGTTAATAAAGTTTTAATAACTTAAATTTTAAAATAATAAACCACTTTAAATTAAGTGATTGAAGAAAAGGAATTGGAAAATTATTTAAAAGATGAACATATTTTTTCCTCAAGGGTGGGGGTTGCCTAATTTACTAAAAACTTAAATAATCACTAATAAAGTTGTCATGTAATCTAATCATCATAAATGACTAAAATCAAAGGAATAATTTTTTTTATGTCTTCACAATTTTTTATCAACAATGATCAAAATTATCAAATCTTATTCTATAATAATGATAAAATATAACATCTAGTGAAAATAATAATGTTTAAATTGATAAACTACAACATCATCCACTAATATCATCATTTCACCCATAATATGGACAAAATACCACATAAAAAGGTAGAAAAACAAGCATGTTTTGACCTTAATCAAGTTTGAAATTAATCAATATCAAGAAAAATTGTTACATACTATTAAAATTATGTCAAACTCACTAAATATGACATTACCACTATTATTACCATGTCTATTGCAAGCATCAAATCACTGTATCAAATCTTACTAAAAGTAAATTGATCACTATATCACAAAACCCACTATAGTTTATAAAAATATTATAATTATCAAGTATTCTCATCAAGCTGAATGTAAATCAAAACAATGAAATATCTCAAAGTATTAATAACTAAAATAACAAGTATATTAATTTATTTTTATATCTTATAAACTAAGTAAATAAAAGGGACTCCCTTCTCTGTGATATTCTATATACTCAAGATTTTGGTGGGAATCTCAATCCTAGTCAACCTTTCACATTCACCATTTAATTATAATTTAATTTTATTTAAAATATGTGTTACCACATATAGGGAAGAAGGGCTATGAGCACATTTATGGCTCATGGAGGAAAAATTGTTTAGTATAGTGATAATGGATAGATAAGGTTCAAGATGAGGAATTTAAATATTTTTTGGCATTGAGTCAACTTGAAAAATAATTTCATTATTTGTAGTGTACATGTGGGAAGAAATAGTTGGTAAACTGCATTCGATTTGACAATACCACCAAATGATTATTTGGAATCCCCTTCAATTTACCCTAAGGAGTAAACTTAGTACAAGGAACATATTCAAAACATCCTATAAAATACTGTCACTATCATCAAAGTGTAAAGATACTTGGGTGTCATGATTAAATTTTTACGTAAACTTGGTAGCAATATTTTAAGACCTAAAAGATATGCCTCAGTAATTACTTTGTGTAGAGGGCACATTATCTTGTTATTGAGTGTTTATACCCCAAACATTATTTCAACATAAACTAACAGAATATTTTCTCCAGTGAAATATATATATATATATATATATATATATCAAAATAATAAAATAATGTCATATTAAATTTAAATCTCTTTTAAAATGAAATATATTCATTATATTCTATAATAGATTGATCAATCAAACTTACTCTATACTCACATCAAAAATATCATTTAATAAACTATAATAAATTTTATACTTCAAGAAACAAACAAATTAAGTATCCTAAAATGTTGTCACATAATCATAATGAACTATTATTGAATTTGAAATGTAATAGACACCCTTAACTACAACTAAAAACTTTTCATAAATAACTAAATACCATTCTAAGAATATTTATAATTATATCATAGTGTCTGAAGGAATGATATAATAACATGCAGGGTTAATTTTTTATATATATCATATATCAAATTTTATTTGAAACCCAAATCCTAGTATTAAAAATGAAAGGAATTCAAAATAATTTGAATTGAAGAGTAATTTCCAACCATTTTGCATCCTTAAAATATTTAAATGCAAAACTCAAATATCGGAAGTCATTATATTTATAATAACATTTACAAAGTATCTAGTAATGTTGAGTTTGAAAAAGCTATGTAAACCATACAAAAAATGATATACAATCCTATATTCTCATTTTGAAAAAAATGAAACCCATTTTACTTGCAATTAAACCAATATTAAAATATTCTAAAGGAGACAAATATTTGAGAAATATGTATCAAAAAATTCTTATAAAATATTGAACAAAATCCTATTTTAAAACTATTCATGTCAATAAAACCTTTTTTTTAACAATGGACAATAATGAGAAACTAAAAACCTTTTATATTTACCTACAACCAGAAGTTCCAAATTTTCAAAAACCTAATATGTGATTGTCCTTTGAAACTTATTTTGAAAGTAGATAATATATTAATAATACTAACTTTTATACAAAAATAAACTTGAAAAGGTGTTTTAAAACTAAGCTTACATATGACACTAAACTAAACAAAATTATCAATTTTCTTGCATTCAAAATAAACAATTGGAGATGAGTTAATAGACGAGATTAAAAAATCATTTTCTTAAGAATAAATTTCAAATGTATCTATCTTGAAATGAAAGTACTTAGTATGCAAAACCCTAATATTATTATCAACCTCCATATAATTTCAAAAACTTAAAGACGTGTACATATAAAGAACAAATGAAACTCATTATGTATATAGTTATGTCAATTTTCACTTGCATAAACAACTAAGATTTAAAAAAACAACATATTGGTTTACTTATGGAGAAAACATTATTCATAAAACAACTAAGTGAAAAAGAATTTTGAAAAATACCCACTTTAAAATATGAAACTTTGAAACAAGAAAAATAACTAATGGTCTATGTTAAAAAGAAAAGAAATAACCAATCAAATGCCCAAAACATTTCATGATTTATAAAAACCTATGAAGCATGAAACAATAAAATTAAGGTCATGCTTTGGTACTACATAAACCTTAGCATGAAAACCCACTAAAACTAATAATACCCTTTAATACAAGAACAAATATGATGTAATATTTCAATACAAATCTTTAAAATTGTAAAATTTTAAATAAAATTAACCTATAACTACCTTCAAAGAATATAAAAACCAAATGAAATACAAATATTGGTATTTGAGTTGTTCAAAACATCTTATTGTCATATGTGAACTTTTTTACAATAAAACTAACTAGAAATTAATCCTTTAAAAACCAAAAATATCTTCACACATGACTTTCACAAAATGGATCAAGCTGATAAAATGAATTAGAGGAGTACAATTGAAGGATAAAGTTATTATAACTAAAGAATAAAATGCATACAAATATAATATAAAATAACACATGCATAAATTTTCACCATAATGATGGAAATATACATGAATTTAAACTCAACATATTTATTGATTCCATCTTTAAAAATGTTGAAGGAAAATTTCATATATGATAATAAAAATCTTACCCTTAAGATTTATGAATTTTAAACTGATTGAATGGCTCCGCAAGATCTAAAAATTGATTAATTATTTCCCAAAAACTACTTAGTTTAAATATGCCTTCAACTATGCCAAGCATACTTTCAAGAAATAAGAATTTTGAGCATTGTAACATCATGAAACAAAGATAAGTGTTTCATTAGTATAAATCAAAATGGAAGTGAGATATCTAATTAATCTAAACACGTGTCATAAAATTTATCAAGACAAAAATAATGAAACTATAATTGGAAAATAACACTTGTTAAACCTTTTATATCCTCTTGATGAATTTAGATGAGATTAGATGTGATGCAGTTACAAAGGTGGGATGAGATGCATAGATAATTTAGCAATACCTCCCTTGTAATGGATGATTTTGATGAAATGAATAAGGATGTATATTGAATTTTTGTTGTAAAATTAAGAAACACTTCATTTTAGGAATAAGTTAATTGAGAATGGAGGGTGGTCAATCAATTTATAATTTTTTTGAATTATTGTGAACTATTGATAAAGATCCAAATCAATGGGTGAGAAGAGGTCCTACATCTCATTCAATTCCATGTGTGGAGTGTGTAAGAACATGTAAATAAATATAATCATAAAATTTTAGTGTGTAAGAGCATGTCATAAAACTTGCTTTCACACTTTTCTCCTTGCATTCAAATTTCCTTGAGGACACTTTATTTATGCAATCATAAATATATCATGTCCATAAATCAATCCTAGATCAGATGGGATAGATCACACCTACACTTTCAATTTGGGACATATAATTGTTAAGTGGGAGCATGACCAATGTGAGGATTTGCTAGACCTGATTAAGGAATCACTTGTCACAACACATCTTGTGAGATAAGGTTTCAAAGCCTATAGTCTAACATAATCGTATAAAAAACTAAAAAGAGTCATATGATTTAATATTTCACTAATCTAATAACAAGAAATGTAAATCTAATCTAGTGTGTACTAAATCTTGTGACACAAAGTGGAGGTTAGAAACAAAACAAATAAACAACTAAACTAAACATGTATAAAAGACATGTACTCACATAAATGTATACAAAATACTAATACAAGAAAGAGAATAATAAAAATGCTTTATCTATCTACTCTTACAAAGGAGGAATAAAGTTATAAATACTTACCTTTGAAGATGAACCCATTAAGCCTCAATCTTCCCCTTGGCCAAGGTGCTTCACTAGAGATTATCATGGTATGTAAGGATAACTAAGATAAATTAGCTTTAGGTACACAACCTATCCAAGCATCTAAAATAATTATCCATAAGATGAGATTGGAGCTTCAAATAAAGTATTGAACCCTAAAAATTTATTCCCTAAGTAGAATGGTCAATAGGTAGATGTTCATTCATACTTCTTCGCTTAATTATTCATTCTAAAAAATGGTGGTAAATGACCTTGTGTATATAGTAGTATCTTATCCTAAAATATTTTGAGAACAATGGCTATGCTAGGTCAACTTGGTTGACCTAACATATTTTTGGGTCCAACTCACTAGGTTTGTGCTAGGTTGACCGAGAAGCCAACAAACCAAAGGAGAGAAAAAATCCCTAAATTGTGCTAGGTCAACTTAGCACAACCAAAAATTCAAAAGGGAGATAAGGAAATAAATGATGGATAAAACATAGAAAGTGATAATAATAGATATAAATAAGAAGAATAAATTTGGGTTTAATGGTTTGAGGAGGCTAGTGTGTGGAAAAAAGAATAATAATCTTACAAAGCATCAATGGTCTGCCCACCCCTTTCTTGATGCACCCCTTAAGGCATGCACTTAGAGAGATTGAGACTCAATAGGTTATTGAGAGATAAAAAGTGTCAATAATCAATAAGGTTTTGAAAATATTATGTGTATACATATGCCCCAGTTGAAGCTCATCACGTGTCACGTAAGTCTAACACAGGATGATGCTTCGAAAGAGAACATGATAACACATAAAATTGATGCTAAGCATGGTGTAGTAAACAAAAAATAAGATAAATGAAAGGACATAATTGAAAAATACATACTTTTAACTTAATTTAATGTCATAGATAAAGAAGTAGGATGTAAGAGATGTGAAGGTGTCTAATGTAGAGTACACTAGGTGAACCTATAAAAGTTAGTGCAAAAAATAGCCAAAAATCAATTTTTTTGGAATATTGACATATGATAGTGGAAAATAATCTCTACGGCATCATGATTTTAATGCATTTTATAGTTTTAAAAATGGATGAGTAGAAATAAAGATAGAGGCAAAATAAAGAATTTGCCTGAAAATAAATGAAAGATTTGAGTTGCTAAAAAGTGTTGTTAAATAGGGAAAAAGAGAATTCATTTTGCATTTTGAATTGTGAAAGAGAGAAAATGTATCTTTGAGACCAAACAAGGCTAAGATGGTGAGAGAACAACATTTTAGATAAGGAGGACACCCAGAGGTAGAATTAGGTGTACTATAGGTATGCAACTACATATCTCAAACCAGTTTTTGAAATTTATATTAAATTAAGTTAATTTTTGATAAAATTTGATTTTAAGCATTTATAAATGTCAAAATTGATAAAAATTAGATTCTAAGGGTATTAAATAGGAATATGGGAAATGGTTTTGAAGGGTTTAGGAAGAAAGTGATTGAAATACACATTTTAGGAAAAATATACTAGGTCAGCACACATAATGCACTAGGTCAACCAAGTCAACCTAATAAGATGAAATAGGGTAGAATCCATATGGTCAACCTAGTAGGTATGGGTTGGCTTAATGTAATATTTAGGCTAAAAACTAAAATGGAGTGAGTAATTAGTTTGTAAGGGCCAAAATGAAAATTCAATACTAGGGAAGGGAAGATAAGAGGGTTGACTTGGAATTTGAAGTCAACTATGACAAAAATAGGGAAATTTTGGTCAAACTAGGTTGATTAGGGAACCAAAAAGCATGTATAAAGTTAAAAGAGGGATAAAATGGCCTGAAATGACTAAAGGAGGGCAAGAGGGACCAAGAAAGCTATAAATAGGATAAAATGAATATGGTAATAACAATTAGGCTTCTTTTTTAATAAAAATTATAAAAATGATGTATAAAGAATATATTGTGATCATACATGACATGGAAGAAATAATACATCCTTTATTATTTCTTGGTTTTAGAGATGTTTGAGATTCTAGAGGTTGGCAGACATGTTTTGGTTTCTAGATTTGTTAGATAGATTGACAGATGGAGATTGAGTTAGACTAGTAGTCATGGGTCTAGGAGGTATATCTAAGTTGTGTAGGATCTCCCTTAGTGCTAACCTATTATTCATGTTCTTGGGCTACTGGGAATGATTTAATAATAACTTTAGATGGGAGGTGGATGGGTATCACACTAGAAGATGTCTATGCCATCCTTGGGTTACCCTTAAGAAGAGAATCGATGACCATAGGGATACCAGATATATTAGAGGAGAAGAGAGCCTTATCCATGTGGGCTATAAGATTAGAGATGATATTGAGAGGATAGAGATTCATTATGGATGATGTGTATATATAATAGATTATAGACCTCTAAAATGTGTTGATAGGCCTTATGATATAGTGAGTGTTTTATCACAAGTCGGATGGCAAGGTACCACTATTTATGGTAGCCTTGAGCAAGATGATGGAGGAGGGAGTATTATATGATCTAGGCTCTGTCATCTAGGTCCAAATCATACATGGTCTATTTGAGATGGTGGTCAAAGGGATAAATACTATGGTACTACTCATACTATTAATAGCATGGATATATGAGATATTTCCCATATATCAACTGGTAGGGTTATCCCATGCAGTTGATGATGGGTTTCCTTGAGTGTGGAGATAGAGGGAAGACTAGGTAGCATGGGATGTGACCTACATGCTAGTGTTATAGTTAATAAAATGTGCAAACATTTTGTGGTAGTCATATGGGCACATAATAGCTACATGGATGAGTTGGCACATGTTGCACCAACACTAAAGAGGAGAGAGGTGATTGGACACTATATGTGGTGGAGAGAGCCACATATAGTGGTATAGGTTCTAATATAGATGGTCCTACCTCATTTAATGGCACCAATATTGATGCTCAACTAATGGGCTCAACAGGTGAGGGAACCATGATTGAAGAGAGGACTCAGACCACTAATAGTGAGGCTGACACTAAGGTGACATCGAGAGTGACCATGGATTGGATAAGCATGATGAGTGGTAGAGAAGGAGGTAGAGATACCATATGTACCACTACTAACCCTATAATGAAATGAATGAAAACCACCAAGGACATGGTGATGATGGAGATAAGAGAGAGTGGAGACTATATACATCCTAGATGATCCCATAAATGATCTTGAAGAGATGATAGTGAGAGCACTTACATGGAGGCTGAGATGGACATGAGCCATGACATTTAAGTTCGAGTTGAGGAGGTGACCTACTAAGGAGGTACTAAGAGTCCATGAAAATGGGGATATTATGTTAGGTGATCATGTAGATGATGATATCATAGGAGCCAAAACACAGATAAGTATGAAGATGGTTAAATTATTTCTTAAGTTTTTATTTGGTAGTAGAGAGATATAAATAGATATTATGAGATATGATAGTGATCTAATATCCATCTAGTGTGATTTTGTAGGCATACTTGAGGATGAGGAGGAGAGATGGGGGTACTTAGTGAGGGGATAACTCCATGACATCCTAGATGAGACTCTATAGCCATATGACCCCATGACATAGTAGGATCTAA
This sequence comes from Torreya grandis, assembly GCA_037957365.1. Classification (NCBI taxonomy): domain Eukaryota; kingdom Viridiplantae; phylum Streptophyta; class Pinopsida; order Cupressales; family Taxaceae; genus Torreya; species Torreya grandis. The sequence goes on from JARHVA010000564.1 coordinate 881,150, forward strand.
GTGTACTATCTACCCTAGCTCAAGTGAGCTAATTCAGATTAGCTAGTAAGGCAACGAGGCATATACAAGTGTAGAGAGAGGGTACAATCACTATATAAATGGGTACAAGAAAGAGACATTCTTGATAAGCCTTAGTATATAAGAGCATTGTGTATTTGGAGATAGTGACATGGATGATGTAGGCATATACAATGATGCAAACTCAACTGACATAGGCACATACAACAATCTACGCTGAGTTGGTGCAGGCACAAGTGTAGATAACATGCCTATAGGGATAGGTATAAGGATTGAGATCTTAAATTGACTCATTATAATGTATCATTTAGAGGAATCAGACTGAGGTCTCATTAAGAAGCATGGCTAGGCCATGAGATAGATAGGGTGGAGCCCAACCCTAGTGTTAAGGCTTTGTATATGGTCGTATCAAACTTATATATATATATATATATATATATATATATATATATATATATGTATGTATGTATATGATGTATCATTTTGGCTTATTGGTGTTTGTTATGCATGTTGTCTTTATGATGGTTGTGTTTATGGATGATTTTGGATATATTTCTTTCTAGAACATGTATTTAGATTTGTTGTATATGCTATAGGAAATATATGTGGTGTGGTTTCCTCTATAGCATTAAGGAGTACGCATGCATGGTTAAAAAGAAAGAGGAAAAAGGGATTTGGAAAAATATAATTAATCAAAGAAATGTACTACACACTAGTTCAAGTTGGGAAATGTGTAATAACAAAAAATGACTTAAGTATAAAAATACAATAAAATGGCAAACAATATGGTAAAAGGGGATTTGTTTTTAAACTAATGTAAAAGATTTTTTCACCAAATTAAAATAAGTAAAATCATACTAAATATCATGTTGGGAAGTATGACAAATAATGTAATAAAATGGAAGGCATGTAAAAGGTCATAAATGGTAATAAAAAAAATAAAAATTAAGTCAATCAATTATACCATATCATGATGGGAAGTATAAAAGAAAAATAAAATTTTCAAAAACTTGGTCTTAACTTTATCATACTAATTCAAGTTGGGAAGTATGAGAAATTCAAGAAATGGTTGTAAACTTACATGCACTCATAAAATAAGAAAATAAAAGGTGGAAGAAAAATGAAGTAAGCATAAAACATACTAAATATCAAGATGGGAAGCATGTCAATGAAGTGTAACCTCATAAAAAATCAAATCTTATCTCTTATTTGACACCTGTAATTTTGGATGGTGACTTGATTATTGAAAAATTTTATGAGGGTCGGGTCCTATCCATGGTCTTACACTTCAACTCGCAAAATAAAAATGCAAAGGGTACCAAATCAAGATTGGTAAGTAGAAAGATAAGTAATGGTGAATCAAAGATGTGGGTAATAGGATGGAAAAGATGGTAATTTGTGAGGGATGCCAGGTCCTATCCATGGTTTTATAAATCAAATCATAAATGATATCCCATGAGGAGTGATCAATAAGCAAAGCAATATTTCCAAAGAGGAAATATGAAGGAAAAGGAATGAAAAAGGGAGTGTAATAAGAAAGACTTCGGTGTCTTATGAGAAGACATTAGGAGGTAAGAGGCATATTGAGGACATGAAAAGACACTAAGTTACTAGTGGTCATCTATGCACAAAGGAAAACTTCTTGCTATAGACACAAAGATTTGCAGGAAAATAGGTGTGTTATTAAGATCAAAATACGATGGTAGATTGGTACAAAGAAAAAATAAAATGGACCTACCTTCCCATAATGTGTTCCCCACTCTTCAAGACCCCTTATAGAGCCATTGGTCTACTACGAAGATTGGGTACTTTCATGAAAAAGTAGGTATCACTAATTTTTTTTTATTATCCTCTTCTAATCTAATAGTCTACCACACCCCAAAGGACCTTAGCTCTATTATGAGGCTAATTTTGGATTTTGAGCTTCGACTAGGAGATGTGCTTTGAATAATGTCTTTTAGTGTGATTAGAATTTTAAGAATATTCAATATTTTTGCCTTTTGATATCATTGCCTTTTGTTTAAATGATTTAAATTTTAACTTTCTTTTGAAGGATTTTTAAGATTCCTCCTCCATACAAATTTGGAATGACCAATCATGGTAGAGATAATGATACACATGAATGAGTTGTAGGCTATGGATAAAGGAAACTAAGTATCCCAAGATAAAATATTGAATAGAACACTTAGGATTGATAATAAACTAAGCATGTGATCTCACTTTTTAACCATATATATTCTTAGTTTAACAAAAAAGGAAGAAAGGAAAAAGGAGATCCAAAGGAGGATTGGTGAAAGGAAATAGTAATGAGAAAGATTGCTTGTGAACTGATCACATGGTAATAGGAGATAGTAATCAAAGGGAAGAGGGTAAATATAACTAAGTCATCATGAAAACTATTTTTGAAAAATAAATTTAAGAAAACAATCATGAAGATACAAAGGAAGAGTTCTTAGAAAAACTCTAAAGGAAAAGAAAGAAATGATAGGGGGAAAATAACAATGATAAGGAAAAGATAAATATATGTGAAATTTAAAATGATAACATAAGATAAATATAGTAAAACAAGAAGGAAAAACATGATATAAGATAAGAAATAATTTGATACAGTGTCAAATGATATAATCAAAATAGAAATAAGACTGGAGCATAGGTCCAATCCAAAGATAAATGAGAAAGCACCATAAATGTGCTCATAAATACTGGTAAATCTATTCACACACATTATACAATACATTAGATAAGTCTCTATTAAGATATAATCTAATTGTTTCTAAGGTATCAAAAATCTTTAGTGAATACTGGGAAAATACTTCTTTTCTAATCTCCTCAATTAAAAAATTAGGAATGCTTAAAAGATCATGCCGAGGAAGAAGAATAGGCAAAGGATGGTTAGCGGAATGCATAGAAACATGATATATATGTGAAGAAGGAATAATTGGTGGAGAAGAATCCATGAGTGAAGGACTCACAGGTGAATGACTCATGGGTGGAGAAGGATCCACAGGTGAAGAAATCATAGGTTGAGGCATAGAAGGTGGTGAAAGGGATCATAGGAGGTGATGGAACCATTGTAAGTGGAATCATGGAAGAATAATGAGGAGACTTCTTATGAGAATGACCTATGGGAGAAATGGTAAAAGGTCTAGTGATGGCTACAAGATGATTTTTAAGATGTTGAATGATATAATAATGATTAGTGTGATGCATACCACATAGGTGCCATAGACAATATACCTCACCATACTTAGGTAAATATTTAGGAAGTACCTTTGGGGGAGGTATGGATTTGTCTAATGATGGGGAAGAAGGATGAAAGGTATCAAGGTATTGTCACAACTTGTGACAATAGGTGGAAGAGTGATTATATATCTTGTGTTGTGAGTGGTTTTATGAGCACTCATAAAAAGAGGTGAAATAGGAACATAAGAAGCTAAAGAGGACTCATTGACCCATTTAGTAGACAAAGTATACATCTTAGGTAGTAGAATAAAAACAATATCAAGGTAGGGTGATGATGGGGAAGGAGTAGATCTAAGTTCAATAGGAAGAACACTAGGATGAGAAGCAAGAATAGGCTTAGTAATAGTAGGAGAGGAAATAGGTTCAACTAGAGTGGAAAAAGGAACAAGATTAACTATAGATAACCCTACTAAAGGAGGGGAAATATTTGTATAAGGTCTAAGGAGGATTTCCCTAATTTTGGAAAAGTGATAAGGTATAGTTATAATACAATCCAAGAGCATGGTCCTAAGTGGATCCTCAAAAATTAGAGGTATCGGTGCCATCTCTACCCTATGATAAAGAGGAAAACTAAAAGAATTAGGAATTATAAATTAAAGTGAATGTTGAGATGCACAAAAAGACTCAAGTAAAAAAGAGAGGTAATGAAAAATATTGGTAGCACAACCCTGGATAAGGCCACCTAAAATAGGATCATCTAAAGAATATCCATCATCATAATCTAGAGTATGAAGATTGATGACACAGGTTGGTATGGCCTTATCATTAGAGGAATCTTGATGAATAGAGTGCCTAGTATTGGTTAGTACTATGGGAATCCCATCACAAATAAGATTACAAGAATGAGGATACAAGGAAGAAGGGAGCTACAAGATGAGATGAGGTGAGAGATCAGAATTTTTGAACTTCAAGTTAATATCATTGGGTTTATCATCATCATAGTCTAAAATATTGGGAGGAATTTTACCAATGAGCTTAGGATGCCCATTATAACCTCTAGTTGAGCTAACCAAAAATTTGAGATGTTGTGACTCATGGAATGGAACACTAGGCAAAGGTTCAAGAGTAGGAATATTGAAGACAACATGATCTTAAAATTGTTTGAAATTCCAAGGGTTAATGTCTCCTTGAATCCTATAAATGGCTCCATTGTGAGGAAATTTTATGCATTGGAAATGAAAGATGCAATAGCTCACATATGATGAGTCTATGACCTACCAAGCAAGATGTTATACAAAAGGGGAAAGTTGAAGATCATCACCTTCACATGAATAGTGATAGGTGGGATAGTAATAGGAAGTCACACATACCCTAAGGGAGGCATTTGCCTTATATCATATCCTTGAAATATGTTGCATGTATATTTGAGATTACATTAAAAATACCCAAAAGTTTTAATGAAATCAAGGGAAGTGACATAGGTGCTAAAACCCTCATTGACTAAGGATCACTTAACTTGCACATCACTACTTTAGATCCTAATAAATAATGGAGCATCATCTAGATGAATTATAATCTCATCAAAAATCATAGATGCAATAAGAAATCATAAATAAAGAGAAGTGTCTATAGTTTCATCAACATTAATGGACATCTCTTCACATTGTTGTAAGATATTATCCTCAGATCTACATAAAGTAGCCTCACATCTTGATAGAGGAGGGTGGGGGATATTCATATTGAATAAGAGTTTCATGAGGTGGTTTCTATGTCATGGAGATGTCCTCATGAGTTCAAGAAAAAGGTTTCTGGGATGGAAGATTAATAAGTTCTGCAATGGGATCCCACTCATCATAACCCATAAGAATATTATTAGATATAAGTGCCTAATGATTAATAAGATCTTCAAAAAGTGGATATGAAGAGCATTGAAATTTACATTTTTAATAATAATAAAGTTGATAAGAAGGTTATAAATCATTTAATGATGAAGAGGTAGTTGGTTTAAATTGATCTTGAAGTTTGGAAGAAGTGTTATTAGAAATTGAATTGTTATTAGTATTAGAATATGATGGGAGAGAAGTAAAAATAGTATGAGATGTGTCATCTAAGGGAGAATCATAAATCAGATCAAAAATATATATATATTCTTCCCCAAATCATTCAAATGAGTTGGAGAAGAATCTTAGATAACATGATATGTTTGAAATAGAGGAGCGTAGATAGGTTGTGAATCAATGAAAGACACCACTATTCGCATATTGGTCATGATAACCACATTCTCTTTAGAATTTGGTTCAAAAATACTTTATAAATTATTTGAGGAATAAGTGGGCTGATCTTTAACTTCTTATATTGGTTGATGATTAGGTAAGGGGTCTTTATAGATAGCTAAGTGAGCATTTTCTTGATTTAAGGCTTGAGTTTTATCATGTGATTTATAGTCTTTGAAAGTAATCTCATAGGCTTGTTGATGCTTACAGATAATAAAATCAATATCAAAATTTGGGCCAAGAATAAATTCCATGGATAAATTTTAGATTTGTCTACAAGTCTCGTGAGAGTGACCCCAGATAACATGAAACCAACAAAACTTATTATGATCATACCATGGTTTTATAGGTTAATTAGGGTCAATCTCTCAAGGGAGAGGCCTTGGTAGATGTTTAAGAAATTATGTCAAGGATAAAGACTTATAAACATTAATGTTATTTGTTGAGAATGAGGATTATTTTATTGTTGAGAAGGAACTAGTTCTAAAGAAGGGGTAGGAATGATAGCTTGAACATTGTGAATGGTGTTATATGAATCGATAACACCATCATTGGTAATATTGTGGGTTTTTTAATTTATTTATAAGCAAGGGCATAAATAATGTTGGGGTGGCTCAAATTGATGCATGAGGAAATCTTGTCTTTTGGATTGATTGATAGCTTCCTTCAAGGTACGTGGAGAAAGGGTACAAACTTGATATTGTAATTTAGGGAATAAAACATTTATAAAGAGATGAAAGATTTTTTCATCCACCATGTTATGTTAAAATTTATTTAACAAAGTCTTCCATTGATTAACAAAGGCTTGGGTAGTTTCATTTTCATTTTTTTTTCAATTGATGAAATGAGCCAAAGTGTTCTCAGGAAGATCACTAGTTTGAAATTCTTGAACTAAAGCATTTACTAAGTCTTTCAAACTAGTGATAGTGTGTGTTATAAGTTTATTGTACCAATACAATGAATCATCCTTGAGGGTTTTGGATAAGATTTTGGTAGTGTTAAAGGTATTTAACTTCACCTGATCCTTGTAAATATTTATAAATGTCTTAAGGTGAAGGGTAGGATCAGTTGATCCATTATAATAAATTGTAGGTGTTATACCTCCAATGCCAATGTTAGCAATTTGGGTGGTAAGAGGTTAATTTTTTAAATGCTTGATGACTTTTTTGAATAATGGAGGTTGAATAATGAGATTACCTTAAGACTATCGAAGAGGGGGAGGATAAACACTTTGGTTATGTGTGCCCCAAGTCATTGGTTGAGGATTGGATTGAATATTAAGAAGGTGGTTTTTCATTTGCATCATTTGATTCATATTATGAGCTTGGAATGTGTTCATTTTATTGAGAGTTTGCAACAATATTTGATGAGTTTGATTAGTGTTATTAGAAGTAGTATTTATGTTTGTGTTGATGTTAGTGGCTTGGGTACCACTATTAACATTGATATGAACTTGAGAAGAGCTATGAGAATTTAAGGCACTAGTGGCAAAATTTGCTGGTGAAGAAAAAGATGGACTAGTAAATGGTTGAGATGAAGAAGAACTAGAAGAATGAGTACCTTAGGTAGAAAATGATGAAATAGTGAAAGTATTAAGAATAGTAGATCTTATGAGAGGCCCACTAGATGTAGAACTTGCCATGTTAGTTGAGATACTAGGCATGGAGGTGGAAGAAGTTAAAGAAGATGTCATGGAATAAGGAGTCAAGATTTAAAGAAGTGGTTGAGAAGCAAAGAAATATATACTCCCAAATATAGTTGAGAAATTGGGTGTAGGAGAATGAGGTTATTCAACTTGATGGCTAATCATGAGGTTATAGATGGTGTAAGGATCCTTCCCTCTATGTTGAGGGAATTTTGAGATTAAAAAAATCATTTCAGGAGTACAATCTAACTCAAGATGATAATGTAAGAGAATAAGAGGGTTTTATTGTAAAAGGGTATGAGGAAGGGTCTCATAGTTCATCATGTAGTATGCAATATGAACATTACTAACATTCACAAAAGGATCCCTAATTTGTCTATGGGAGACCCTATTAGGATTGGTGAATTCCATCATTTCTGTTGAATGAAATTTAATATTGTCACCAAATATATAAAGTCCATGATGAAAGGAAAAAGAGATAAAATGAGAAAACAAAGAATTAAAAAGTGACTAAAATAGTAATAGGTTAACCTAGTTGACCTAGTGCAAAATAGGGATTGTAAAATTGTACAGAGTCCATAAGATTGACCTAGTTTAGTGAATAGTGACTAATAGAAAGAGGAAAATATGATATAAATAGTACTAGGATGACTAGGTCAACCTATCATATCATACAAGGGCTAAAAAAGATGCAGGGTTGATAGGGTCGACCTAGTATAATAGACATGGAAGAAAAAAAGGCTAATAAAAAATTATGAATTAAAGAAAGATAATTGAAATTAATGTAAGAAAGTATTAATTACTAAAATGGAAACAAATATTCAATTGAATTGGTGCTGGCCAATCCAACTGATACACACAAAGCAAAATATTGCACTAACACTGGCTAATGCAATCTTTTGCATACATAATTGATCAAAGAGAAAACAAACCACTTGAAAGTAAAACTAGATACTTGGTCAACCTAGAGTGTTTATTAGATTATTAAAAATGTTTTTAAATGTGAAAGGGATATTGGATATAAGTAAAGTACTAGATACCAATCTAAGGATAGTTTTAAGTAAGTTTAGGATGAAAGGGAATGTAGTGGTAATGATATAGGCTTGGTATTGGGAACTACCCCCTCACTTCACACAATAAAACAATAAAGGTAAAGCTTTCTTATCCAAAATATATAATTAACCATGTTTTATACTTGACCACAACATCAAGCCACCTTCCCCCTTGGTGATGAAATCCAAGTAGGTTGGCTTAGGTAGTTATATGTTAAAATGTTTATTGATGTTATGTGGCTTGGCTGTGTGTGCATAAAATAGAAATATTGAAACTAAGTGATTAATTGAAAATCCCCTATTTAGACTATGTAAACAATTCTAAGCATGCAAATAACTAAAAATAAAGATGTGATTAACATATATGGTTCATTCTAAATTTGAAACAAGGTATAGTTGAGAAACTATATGGACAATAATATAGAATAGGATTGACATGGTCAAACATATACTATGGAAGAAAAGTTGGAAATTGAACTAGGTCAGTCAGGTTAACCTAGTTATTTCAAAAAACATAGAACACAAAACTAGGTCCATAGGGTCAACTTAGTTGACTATATAGAGATAGTTTTGAATATTACAAATTTGGAAGGAAAGTACAAAAAATAAAGATACAAAGGAATATAAACTAACCTAAATGGTTTATAGATGAAAAGGAGAAGATTGATGATATGAGACCTTAGATAAAACTAACAAAAACTTGCAAACTAGGTTGAGTTGGTCAATCAAGCTATACAAGAACCTACTAAAAATATAGGAGGCCAACCTGGTCAACCTAGTAGGTTGAACAAGAAGTCTAAAAAAATAAAAAAATTGCACTAGGTTGAGCTGGTTGATCTAGTTATTTGAACATAATTCTACAATTTTTAGAAACTTGTACTAGGTCTAGATAGTCGAGCCAATTACTTGTTCTTGGAAACCTGTGCACATAGATAAATAACTGGGTTGATCTAAAAAAGTAAAGATATGATAAAAATAATGATGAATATAAATTAAATAATTGAAATAAATATTACAAGGGTTAGTTTCATTTCAGATTCACCAAAATGTATGCAATGAAAAATGCATCATGTCCATAAATCAATCCTAGATCAGATGGATAGAACACACCTACACTTCTGATTGGGGGCATATAATTGTTAATCAATAGCATGACTAATGTGAGAATCTACTAGACCTGATTATGGGATCACTTGTCACAATACACCATGTGAGATAGGGTTCCAAAGTCTATGGTTTAACATAATTGTATAACAATCCTAAAAGAGTCCTATCATTTAATATTTCACTAATCTAACAACAAGAAAAGTAAATCTAATCTAGTGCACACCAAAGCTTGTGGCATAAAATGGAGGTTAGAAATAAAATAAATAAACAACTAGAATAAACATGTGTATAATACATATACTCACGTCAATGTATACAAAATCCAAATACAGGAAGAGAATAATAAAAATATTTTATCTATTTACTCTTTTAAAGGAGGAATAAAGTTAAGAATACTTACCTTTGAAGATGAAACCATCAAGCCTCAATCTCCCCCTTAGACAAAGTGCTTTGTAAGAGATTGTCTTGGTATGTAAGGATAACTAAGATAAATCAGCTCTAGGATACACAACCTATCCAAGCATCCAAAATACTTATCTATAAGATGAAATCAGAGCTCCAAAGAAAGTATTGAACCCTAAAGATTTATTCCCCAAGTATAATGGTCAATAGGTAGATGTTAATTTTTACTTCTTCACTTAATTATTTAATCTTAAAAATGGAGGTAAATGACCTTGTATATATAGTAGTATCTTACCCAAAAATATTTTAGGAATGTTGGTTGTGCTAGATTGATCTAATCGACCTAGCACATTTTTGGGTCTAACTCATTATGTTTGTGTTAGGTCAGCTGAGAGGCCAACAAACCAAAAGAGAAAAAGTCCCTAAATTGTGCTCCGTCGACCTAGTTGACCTAACACAATCGATAAGTCAAAAGGGTGCTAAGATAATAAATAAAGGATAAAACATAGCAAGTGATAGGAATAGGTAGAAATAAGAAGAATAATCTTGGGTTTAGTGGTTTTAGGAGGCTAGTGTGTGGATGACAAGTGGTAAAAGGAATAATAATTTTATGAAGCACTGATGGTCTCCCCACCCCTTTCCTAGTGTACCGCTTAAGGCATGCACTCAAAGAGATTGAGACTCGATAGGTTCCTGCAAGATACAAAGTGTCAGTAATCAATAAAAAATTGAAAATATTATATGTATACACTTTGAATTTGGTTTGTGATTTTTAAATTGTCAAGTAGATCCTTGGATGAAATCACAAGTTTGACATGGAAAATAGGATTTATTGATTAATATAAAAATTGTAATAATGAATTTAATAATTTTCTATTATTGATGAGATTAATTAATTAACAAAGATTAATTAACTAATGTGATTCTTGTAGGATTGGATAAATTTAATTATTTATTTATTCAATGGATTAATTGACTAGGGGTAATATTGTAAGGTGTTAACCTGATTTAGGATGTGACTGATGAATTTTTTGACCTAATACAGTGAAAAACCATCATTAAATATATATCATTATGATTTTAGATTAAAATGGTGATTATATTAATGTTTCATGTGATCAAAAGAAGTTGGGGTGAATCTGCATAATAATGTCGCAATGTGATTTGGTGAACAATGATGACATAAAAGTGGAAGAAATGAGGTGTATACATTTTCCCCTTATTTCAAATGGAATTATGAGACACTAGTGAATCATGACCTTTAAAATAATGAGAAAACTAAAAAATTGGCATAAAGGGATGCCTCAAGTGACATGAAAAAGATGAAATTCACATTTTTTATAAATTTTTCCAAAACAGGATCATAAGGATGCCTAGATGAAAATGATAAGGAAGGGATTCCCCCTCTAAGGACCAAAAAAATTAAATTAAATGGATGGGGCCCTAAAAATGAAGGAAACAATAAAAATGAGGTAGAATAGGTTAATAAATGAAAGGGAATGGTGATAATGTGAATTAAAAGGGTGAAAAGGGTAAAAAATGATCAATCATAATGGAAAATGGATGCATAGGGAGGATAGAAGGGGGTAAAATTTAAATTAGGGATATAAATTAACCCTAGGGGGTGAAAACAAATCATTTTCCTCCTCTATCCTTAGAAGATCTTAGTGGTGGTTTTGTGCTCAATACCCTTAGAGAAAATAACAAACATTCTAGTCCACATACATATTGGAGAGTGGTTTCGATAATATCAAATACCAAATGGGAATAACCCAATAGTAAGTAGGCTTAAATTTTGAAAATTTTACTTTTTAGATGCATTTATTAGCCTTGGAAATAACTTATGTGATGATTTTACCATAGGGAAATTTTTTTTATGTGGTAAAATCATCCATAAAAATAGCGAAATAATTTACAAAATTAAAAGAATCATCTATAAAATGGTGTAAATATCTGCAAAGTAGTGGAAACATCTGAAAAATGGTGAAAACATATAAAGATGATGAGATCATCGAAAGGGTGAAAGCATCTAAAAAATAATAGGATCACATGAAAATCAATGAAAACATAAAAAATCATGTCAAAATCATTAAAATTCTAGGAACATCCACAAAATAGTGGAAATGTATGAAAAATGGTGAAAACATGTAAATGAACTAAAATTATTGAAGTGGTAAAAGCATGCATAGAGCAATCAAATCACTCACAAAGTGGAATTCCACTCATCATGCCGTATGTATCATCATGATATAAATTATTGTTTTATTAGTACAAATCAAAATGGAATTGAAATATATAACTAATATAATCATGTGTCCTTAGGTTGAGCAAGACAAATTGAATGCAATTATAATTGTAAATCAACACTTTTTATACCTTTGTTATCCTCTTGATGAATTTGGATAAGCTCAGATTTGATGTATTTGCAAAGGTGGGTTAAGACATGTAGATAATTTAACAACACCTCCCCTTGAAAATGGATGATTTTGATGTAATGAACAAGGATTTAGATTGAATCTTTGTTGGACAAATAGGCAACACTTAATTTTAGGAATAAGCTTGTTGAGAATAGAGGGTGGCCCATCGATTTATAGAGTTTTTGAATTATTGTGGACCATGTGATGAAGATCCAAATCAATATATGATAATGTGCCATACTTCTCATTTAATTCCATGTGTGGAGTGTATAAGAACATGTAAGGAAATACACTCATGAAATTTTAGAGTGTGTAAGAGCACATCATAGACCTTTCTTGCACACTTTTCTCCTTGCATTCAATTTGTCTTGAGAACGACAAATTGACTTTAGTTTATGATTTTTAAATTGTAAAGTGGATCCTTGGATGACATCACAACTTTGAGATGGAAAATAAGATTTATTGATTTATTAAAAAATAGTAATTGTGTATTTCATAATTTTCCATTATTGATGAAATTAGTTAATTAACATAGATTAATTAAATAATGTGATTCTTGTAGGATTGTATAAAGTTAATTATCTATTTGATTAAATGGATTAATTTACTATGGGAAATTTCACAAAGTTATAACCTAATTTAGGATGTGATTTATGATTTTTTTTATGTGTTATGATGCAAAACCATGGTTAAAGATCTATCATTGTGATTTCAGATAAAAAAGATAATCATATAAACAATTTTATGTGATCAGAAGAAGTTTGGGTGAATCCAAAGAATAATGTGGGAAAGTGATAATTTTATTGAATAGTGATTAAATTAGAGTGGAAGAAATGAGGTGTTTACAAGAATTATAATAATTATTTAACTGTGTTAAGAAAGTCAAGGTTTCTATTATTAATCCTTAATATGATAATACAAAGACTAAACTAGTTGTATAGTCATAATGCAAAAAACATGATTTAAAAAATGACTAGATGAAGGGGTATAAAATAAAAATGTGTTCAATATAAGAACTATAACAAGTTAATTTATTATACTACAAAGATAAAATCAACAAACTCATCTAGAAGTCAAAACTCGTTAGTGAAAAAGTTTGTTAAGGATAATAGCCATTGTATAATTGAATTCAACACTTGCATTTCTTCCCTATAAATTTGTATCACTGTAAAATATTTTTATCATTTATTAGTATCAAAATGAGAGAGTGATCAAATAATTTACCAATATCATGTTCTATATAAAATGCAAAAAAATTATGGCATATTCATCTTTTGGTGCTCATATAAATTGTATGTTATTATCAATAAAATCACTCATAATTGATCATCTCCACTGATAATCAATCAAAATTTAAATTAAATTAAATAATTAAACAAGTCAATTAAATCAAGTTTGCCTCTGCCATGTATAGGGAATTTAGTATAGTACAACAAAAAAATTTAATTAGTTAGCAAAACTTCAATTTTTTCTCTTGGGTGTAAAAATTCATGATAACAAAGAGTAGTGATCCTTTTCTACACCTAAAGGCTTTTATAGCTTCATTGATAAATATAATAATGATAAAAATATATTTAAATATTTTATTAAGACTTAAATGGTAAAATTTTGGATTAGTTTCATCATCTTCCTAGTGGATCTTTGCATACATACCTTGAGTTAGTGGAGATATTATTATTATTATTATAATATATTCAAATTAGGGGACCAAGAGTTACATATGAGTGTTCACATTCTTTACATCAAGAAAAATCAAAACAAAACAATGATTACATCTTATAATTCAAAATTTATATGCATCAATTTATTTATCAATTAACAGATTTGGAGATGCAAAATATTTTTTGTAAAGGACTTATTTTTCCCATAAAGGAAAAAAATCTTTATCATACATGTGAATCATTTCAATATTTTTGTTTTAAAACCATTAAACTTGAGAAATATCTTACATATATTCCAAATGAGGATAATGAGAATACAAATAAATAATTTAACCAAAAGGAAGTTACATAGGAAACAATTAATCCTTATCAAAAGAGTCAAAAGGGAAGTAATAACTAAGTCAATAAATAAAAAATCAAAATAGACAAAAATTACTCATAAATCATTAGAAAATATGAGTTCATCTTCATCTGAAAATAGTCAATTGATCAAGTTTGATAGATTTATAAATAAGCCAAGTGTTATTCTACAGATATTTCTCAACATGAAATTAATTATGGTACCTTCTAACCACTATCATAATTTTCATTGTTTAGAATAAATAATCTTGAGACAATTTTCTAATTATTATCATATTAGTGGATCTACATATAATATTTTTTATCTATTGTGACAAAATATTGAACAATTTATAAGTAAACATGTTATTACATTTTTAAAATCTAATAACATTTCTACATGTCTATTCACTCACTCTCTCTCTCTCTCTATATATATATATATATATATATATATATATATATATATATATATATATCGATCTTTCCTAGAACATTCATATAAAGGAGATAATGGTCATTCATGCTCCAATAGAAGGTGAAACTAGAATGGGTATAATTTTTGAAATCAAAGTACAATTCAATACATGCAAAGTTAAAATTTTAAGATAATTAGGGTACATTGAGAAAAAATTACAACATAGGGTTACATATAAGGATGCAATTGGGCACATTACTTTACCAATCACTTTGGTGATTAAATCGTTAATATATTATTAATTGTACACATATTATTACACAAGGTAATGTTATTTTAGGATAACCATGGTTTCAATAAATGAATGCAAAATTGGATAACACTAATATGAATATATCCTTTGATTTCAAAGATGGTCTACTTACATATCAAAGAGATAGAAAAAATATCAATAGAAATCATGTTAATAATATAGTTACATATGATACTACATAGACATGGATACCAAAGAAACATTAACAATCTAAAAATAAAATATAAATTACACATTCTAAAACACAACTCACAATATAATCATATATATAAAATAAGTGTTCAACATGATAATAAAAGTGTTCAATACATAAAAGTCACTAAATAACTAGGCCATGATCTCCATGTCCCTCTACATCAACATGGTGATCATGGCCTAGTTATTTAGTGAA
The DNA here is from genome assembly GCA_037957365.1 of Torreya grandis. Taxonomy (NCBI): domain Eukaryota; kingdom Viridiplantae; phylum Streptophyta; class Pinopsida; order Cupressales; family Taxaceae; genus Torreya; species Torreya grandis. The sequence goes on from JARHVA010000564.1 coordinate 896,369, forward strand.
TTTTATGTATTGAACACTTTTATTATCATTTTGAACACTCCCTCACACACACACACACACACACACACACACACATACACACACACACACACACACACACACACACACACACACACACACACACACACACACACACACACACACACACACACACACACACACACACACACACACACACACACACACACACAATATTCAACATGATAATAAAAGTGTTCAATACATAAAAGTCACTAAATAACTAGGCCATGATCACCATGTCCCTCTACATCAACATCAACATAAATATATCTATCTATCAACATTTGAGATTGAAATGAAGAGGCCCCACAATTATCCTACCTCAACCTAAATCATGACTAACTCCTCCTCTTTTGATCCTCATAAATAACTACCCACACCTAAAGTGTTGCATGTTCATGCTATAATTGAATGTACTAAGATAGCAGACTTTGTCATAAATGTGGGGTTGTAATTAGAGAGGGCATATTATGTATTTTCAACTTGGATCTCAACTCATCGTATGTAGCTCAACATGCTCAACTCTCAAATCATCATACTTTGAGGCAAACATCACATTTGTAACAATAACTATTATATCTAGATCAAATAGTGGGGCATGTACAACCAAGGTTTATATCTTGATCTACAAGGCATCTAAGAAGTACCTCACTTGGTACATATCTAATCATTAATTGAAGGTTCACATTAGCAATCACATTCTAGTATACCTTAGTTTCTAAAAATACATGTTAAATCACACATTTTAAACATTAAGTTAAATCACACAATGTAAAAATATTAAAATTTTGATTTAGTATATAAAATTTGTATACCAATATCCATGGGGTGAACATTGATTTGAGAAACTATTGGTCCATTCCCATCACCTTCATCACCTTGTGCTCTTGCATCTTACTCTACTATAATAAAAAATCATCTACCAATTCCTTATCCACTAGCATGTATACATTGTCATACATATAAAATCATCAACATCAAGTATATAAATAGATGGATTACCTCAATCATTAGAATGGATATTATCTTTGCCACACTAGGTTGACCTCACTCATCTACATGTCTATTAGATTTAATTGAGTATCTCCACATCCATGGAGATGGAAGCACAACCTATTTGATTCCAAACTAACACATCAACTATTCATACTAAAAATGTTCATATACTAAGGCTAAATGTCATGGAACCAAAACCTAACTTTCATCTTACGTAACTGTACATCATCCTCATCCCATCTAGGATATTCTCAATATGGTCACCATATGATAGAACTTGTCATAAGACAATCAATTACCCTATGATCATCCATAGTACCACTCCTCAAAACACATGTAAAACTAATCCACCTTTGTGAAAATATATAGGAATGTGCCTAGTCACCAAATGGCATACCCATAGTTCATATCACAAAAATTTGATCATATGCCCAATAATGTAATCTTTTATTTGATCCTAATCCTCCACCTTACACCTCTCAAGTAAACCTATATAAATAATTGTATAGATGTGCTAAAATGGTGTACCCAAATGAATACATCATATTGTGGTCCTAAATATATTGAATAATGTGATGCATAATGTATAATATAACAATACAAATCTGATATAAAATAATAAATGATGATAATAATACATAAAATAATTTTTAGAGATGTAGAACACTAGATAACATAATCTCAAAAAGAAGTATGGCATAATTTTTGGTAGTATTATGTATCCCTCTAGCATGGATGGTCAAAAATAAATACTCTTTTCATATATGGTATTTTACCTCTTTATATTACATGGTGTATTAGGTAACAACCATAAGTAGCCTCATAATCATCCAAATATCCTCAAGTGTCACGGACATATCCCCCGTGGGGATCCAAAAAGTGAAAGTATCTAAATCCCATCACTCTAAAAACATTGTCATCATATTCATGTCATATGGAAATAAGTACAAATTATTAGCATGGCTTAATATGTCATAATGTATTATATCTCTCTCAACATCACTCATTGGTAATGATCATACCATATCCATCACTCAACCATGTGTAAACTCCTATGCTCACATATCAACTTGCAATCATAAAGTGTAATTCAAATTCAATTATTTGATTATTAAAGATTAGAAATATTTAAAATTACAATAAACACATAATAATAATCTACATGAATTTTAGAAAAATCCATATTAGATCAAACACTATCATGATAGAATAGATGTTGTTGTGGGACATTTCTATTTATGAGGGTTCAAACACTTCCATTGTTGGAAAAACACCTTTCAAAAACACAAAAATATATTTTAAATTGCATAAAATTAATCATAACTACAAAAAAAAAAAAAATGAAATAAGTCAAAAAAATAATTTTTATGACATACTAGTGGCATTGCAACATCAGTTGGTTTATAACACACCATCTATCTGCTTGAATTGTGTTAGAGTAACATTTCTTCTCTGAGGCATTATGTTAGTTAGAACTTAGAAATTTAAAAAAAAAATGATTTTTTAGATTGAAAAGTCAACTATTTATAACCAACCAAAATTTTTACCATATAGCATAAATTCAAAATTTTAAATTAATACATTATGTGTGATATAATATCCCCTATATCTTTTTGTCCTTAGGTTAGTTGTATTGAAAAGTTCATAAGATTATTTTCTACATGGTAACATTTTAACTACATTTGGTGCAATCAAATAAGGTGAACATTTTTTATGTGCTTCTACATTAATTCTGATTATGGACCCTATACTACACACTAGGGGGGAAAAACTACATCTAATTTGATAATAATAATAATTAATATTTCCTATGAAAATTACTTTGTAACTTAGACATCACTATGGTATTTCACCACTAGTTACAATAATGCACTTAACATGGGAAATTGATATAATCAAATTAAAGACGACAATATTTTTCAATAAAAATCCAAGTCAAATAGTTAAAAATCACATAATTCAAATCAATTTTATTGGTCTTAAAAATTGATTATGCACTTATGATACTTTCTTATATGTCCACCTTCATAATACATTGATTAGATATAACATTAGGACTCAATCACTCATGATGGATTATATGCAATCACACATAATTATTAGATAAACAACTAATCTTATAATGTTAAAATTCCAAATGTGAATGAACACAATTCACAACATGATTGTAATTTTATTTGCTACAAATTATTCACATATCTTCATCCTTCATATCAAAATGGGGGCATACATGGTAAATTTTATTAAGTTAGTTTCAAACTTCATAGATTATGAATATGAAATAAATTATATAGCTCAACTTGGGTCAAAATGGGTTAGATTACATCATTTGGCCATAGTTTTTATGCATATTAGTACATATTTAACTCATATTATGAGAGGTTTGACACATATTGGGGTAATAAGCTCATAATATGTCACATATTTATTAGTATTATATGCAGATTTCACATATTTTATGAGATTATATTACATAGATTACATGATTTAGTTTATACAAGTTTTATAGGTAATATGCAACATATGTGAACAATTTCAAAAAGTCTAGGATATATTGTCACACATTATGTGACTCAAATTAACAAATGGAATGGAAACTTATGTCATTCTCTATTTAATATTACTTATATTTATTTTAGAAACAAAATATAATTAGATACTTAGATCGAATAATATAATATGTTTTCAATGGATGATTCAAAACATTATGCAAACTCTCAAGCATTTATAATATATGTTGGAACCAACAATGGATTCCATTAATTAGATATAGTGAATTATGTGGGGCTGAAGCTATGTTTGACTTAACTTCTAATAACTTCTCAATTTTGAAAGAGGTTTGGGGAATTTTAAGCTCAATTCATGGTATAACACAATAATTTCTTAGGTTCTACCAAGATTCTACATGTAGAGCCCAATACAGTGTTCATGTCCATAGTAATGCTCTAAATCTTGTTGAATTCTTTGTTCAAGAAGGTTACATGACTAGAGACACCTTATACATATGGGTTAGGTATTTTAGAGCCATGGCATATTCATTCTAGTGACATGGACATACTCCATGAGTGACAAAAGACTACTTGCTTTCATATGTAGTCATTCCTTAACTAATATGATTTTCATATTATATTTTTGATGTTTTAATAGTGATTTATCTAATTTAACTCCTATTTGTTCATAGATATGCAAGATATTATAATGTGCAGAAGGAAAAGAAAAGTCTAAGTAGTCTCTAACATAAATTTTCATTCTCTTTATATCTTTAAACCAATATTTTGTATTCCTTTTAAATACTAAATTAAAATGGGGACATTTTTGGACACTTGAATTTGGTATAAGCTTAGTTTATTTAATACATTTATACAAATCTACACATATATAATATTAATAGAAAATAAGACACTTGTTGCACAATTTTTTTGGTCTTTGGTATCTTCTATTTATTTTATGCAATTGTATAGTTCTATGTTTTAATTATTTTATCTTATTAACCTCTTTATATGGATCCTCAATCTTATCTTGTTGATGTTTTATATTTTTTTATGTTTTTAGACAAGTATGTAAGTTACAAATAGATATGTGGCTATGGAACCATCTTATAGATTTATTCAGATGTATCTTGTAGATTTATTTTGGTTCAAGTCTATTTTAGGTCACTTTATTTTGTCTATTTGAATCTCATTGGGTCAAATTTTGTGCACTAATATCTTCATAATTCTAAATTATTATTTTTATTTATGCAAATCCATTAGAGGAATTCAGGATAGAGGATCATTATTTTTAAAAAATCACACAAAAAGCACACAAAAATTATATTTATTATGGTTATTCAAATTATTAATTCTAATAAATATCTCTATTTTAATGCTTATACCAAAGTATGGTTGAGGAAAAAGTGCATTTAGACTTACACTAGCATGATTTGGCATATGTACACATTAGAAAAAAAATTACATGCAATTTGAGACTTATTTAGAGTATTAGAAATGTAATAAATTCTCAATTGGATAGTGGGGATTGGATGAGGTTAATCCATCCCATTCCCTCTCACTTTTTTTCACTCCTTTCACATTTAATCATATAGTGCACACCTAGGGCTTGGAGCAAAGATAATGCAAATAGAGTTATCTACATGGATTGAAGACATATTTATGCATAAGAGATCTTATAAAACATAATTTAAATATCTAAGATCATCATAGATTAAACATAATTACTCAATATGGTTATGAACTTATCAAAAAATACCATAGTATTAGACCTATCCAAGAATTATAGACCTGTTTAGGTTCACATAGATAATCTATTTCTAGATCTCAGCACTCATCGACCCATTTTTGGTCACTACTAATGATTGCATCCTACCAAAAACCTATATAGACCTAAAAAAAATAAGTTCATAATTATTTTAGTGTTTTATAAAATTATCAACTTACTATATTTAGCCAATTACACTTACACTTGTTTAGTGATTATATATCTCAAGCAATTTGATTTATTCAATATTTTATCTTTTATATGGTTACACATTATCAAAATATGGTAAAACACACCTAAATAAACATTTTTAATATGAAAATATTTTAAACCTCTCCCACCTTTTGAATTATGTCAATAACATTTTCCCATTTTTGTTAAATAAAATTTAATTTTTTCTTACTTATGATGCCACAAGAAATGCTTGATAATTTTATTCATCTTTTGACAGTTCCTATAGAGACTTACAAAACTAAGATCAAATAAATGATAATATCCCATAACATGTATTTAATCAAAATGATTCCTTTTGATAGGCTCAACCAATTCTATTTCTAACCTATCAATCTTGCTTGCAAATATTATTAAAGTTTCGCATAAATTTTATCTAACTACGCATGTGAATAAATCCACCTTAATGTATTTACTAGGTTGACACCAATAATAACACCTAGCACCACACATATCATTTCATTTCTTTCCCTTATAACATTTTCAATTTTTTTCTGAAATTTTAAAATTAACATTTTTTCTAGAGGTAGCCTCATGTTTTTGTAAAACATTCTTCAAAGCCATAGTTTCAACCATCTCTACTAACCCAAATAGAAGGGTATCATCTACAAATTATAAATCAGTGTTCCAATTATCAACCTCATGAGCTTTAAGACCTTGAATTCTATTAGTTTATCTTAATCTCACCAAAACCCTACCCAAATATTCAAAAATAATTATAAAAAGGTAAGGAAAAATGGGACCCCCTTGCATTATTCCAATGAGATTTAAAAAAAAAAGCTTAGTAGATTCCCAATGACCAAAAAAAAAAAAAAAAAAAACTCTATCATATTTCTTCTCAATATCTAATTTTAACAACATTCCCAACTTATTTATGACTTAAAAATATGCAAAATCTTATGATTAATGATAACCCCATACATAATTTATCTTTCATTAACAAACATCCCTTATTGAGAATAAATTATGAGGGGAAGAAATATTTTCAATATTATTACAATTTTTTTAAATTGTTTTATATACATAAGTGTAAAGAGAGATTGGTCTGAACTTCATAAAAGTAGTTAGATTTTGTTTTTTATAATGAGAGTTATAGAAGTTCAATTAATATATTTTAAAATCACTTTGAATCACTATATTCACTTACCACACCTATTAACTCATGCCCAAAATCTACCAAAATCACTAAAGCACATCAATTAATAATCTATCAGGACTTGGTGCTTTGTTTCACTCCATCAAATGAATAACAACCTTAAATTATTATTTAGAAGAAGGTTTATGTAAATACTCATTATATCTTGGTGAAATTATTGGTGGAATGCTAGATAATAAATTATCCATAATTCTTTCCTTTCTATCCACTTCTTATGATAATATTTTTTTGAAAAAATCCACAACTTCTCTCAATCTGTTGTGATTCTTTCAGGGTCAATCCATTTTTTAAGAATATATTTGCATACATTATTGATACAATTTATTGCTGGAAAATTTGGTATACATATCCTCCTCCTTAATTGATGACTCCATTGATTTTTATTTCCAAACAATCTTATCCCTTAAATAAACATCAAGGAGTTTCCCCCTACTCTTCTTTTTGAAGATTTTATACAATTATAGGGAAAGACTGATTACTTGAATTTTATAGTTCTAGATCATCTTACATGATACTAATTTATTTAAAAATATTATCAAAATCTCTATTATTCCTTTATATCAAATAATCTTTCAGAAATTTTATATTCTCGGAAAATATAAACATAAAAGAACCTTGACCTAGATCAAAACTATTTCACCAAAGTTTTAATTGGCCCTAAAAATTTGGATGTCTAAACCATGCGATCTCAAATATGAAGGGTTATTTTTTAGGCACCCAATTAATATTGATATATATGGAAATAAGATTTTTATTTTAACTAAAAACATTCAAGATTGGGGATTCAATAATCTAATTTTCCTATAACCATGTTGAAGAAATAATTTTTTTATCAAGATGTTGTCCAATATCAATGAAACCTTTTCTTCTATATGTCTAGGTGAATTTATTATTTTTTAGGGATATATCCAACAAGGAATTAGAAGAGAGAAAAAATCCTAAAAATACTTATAAAATTGAGATTATTTCTTACTTTTACCCCTTTTATCATTAGTATTGAGAATTGCATTGAAATCTCCACCACAATTAGTTTCCTATTTGCAGTTTGATCTAACACATTTTAATTTTTCCCCATGTTTCCTCTTTTTTAGAGAACTAGTTGGCCCATAACCATTTATAATCAATCCTAAAATATTTTATCTATAATACTAGAAGTCACAAGCCACCCAAATGACCCTTTTCAAAACTAAAACACCTTTTACTAAAGCAAGATTCCAAAGCACATATAAACCACCTAAATTACCTTTTACTCTACTTGTAAAACACATCCAAACTTTATATTTTAGAATAAGTAACTCATCAATTTTTGCCTTAGTTAACTTAGTATATAAAAAAAACACAACATTTGGTTTTCTCACATTAATCTAAAATATCAAAAGATACCCCTTATTAGGATCATACATGCCCCTAACATTCTATAAAATAATTTTATATACAAGATAAGATGATCTAAATTTATCCTCTTTCTCAAAATAGACTAGGACTCAAATAAGGTCAATCAAATAGATCCTACATATACTTGGACAAGTGGGTAAGGACTAATGATATCCATAGATCTATCAGAGGCTAACATACAACTCAAATGCCAATAGGAAAAGGTTATAAATCATAATATTATGACACATGGATATAAATTTCATTAGATCTGAACAAATGTAAATGATTATAAATATGCAAGTAAAGTAAATGATTGTAAAGAAGGTAAGGTGAAATGGTCAACCAAATGGGGTTCAATGCAACCTAAGATGATAAATTTAAATCCCAAAAAACCATATAACCATACCAAATTATTTATTATAATAAATATATTAATCAAGAATACACACATACATCCACAAATAAATAATATGTATCTAATCTACTAAGGAAAGGAAATAGTATAGGGATGAAACACTTAACTTGGGTTAGACTCATTGATGTTTTAATCTCCCATTAGATCAAGTGGAGATTTATAATAGATGTTGTAGGTTGGATAATTGAAATGGTTTGATCAAAACCTAAATGCCCGTAGTTGGGAATTCTCAATGGCCTCTTCTATTGAGCTTTAATGACACCATAAGACAAGATCTCTTAAGATATTATGTTCTAAACATCTAACTCTCCCAAATAATTATCTGAATAGAAATGCAAGTGAAAGAAGAGAGTATGAATGTGATATATCTTATTAGGAATGAAATATGACATATATATATATATATATATATGAATCCAATACCTAAAACCAAACATAAAATCTAAGTCAACAATATTAGCTAGGCCAATATAGTTGGAAGATGCTAGCTAGAATAACATAATGTTAGATATGCTAATATACTATAAATGTCATAAGATAGACTCAAAACTATATTGGGTTGACTAATACAATATAATTGAGATAAAGGTGTGAAATAAAAAATACTAGATAGGCCGATACCATAAGATACAGGGAATCTAGTTTTGGATGGTACGTAGACAAAGATGAAATACATATAAAGACTTAGATAAGGTGATACTAATAGTAGTGATTGTATGATATAATAGAATTTAAACATATCCTACAAAGTACCATGAGATAATCCAACACTATTCTCGATGCACCCATTAAGATGTGTACTCAGGGAGATTAATGCATCGACAAGCCACTACAAAAGAAAGCATCAATAAAGTGATAAATATGAAAATATTAGGTTTATACATATGCCCTGATTGAATTTCATTACATGTCACAATAGTGTATTTGATAAATATACATATCAACACAAGAGAACATAACTAAAAGGAAATGTTGAAATAATTTAAATTAAATAAAATGAAAATATATACCTTCACTTACCTTATTGATTTTAGATGATGTTGATTGTGTCATAGGTGATAGATGACACCCATAGAGAAGAATGAAAGATGGTTCTAGAAAATAAGATATAAATCCATTTTTATGCCCAAAATGATCTATTGGAACCTAAGAAATCTCTATCTCACTAAGATTATAAGGCTTCTTTTGGTTCATGAAAATAACATATGGAAATAAATATATGGTTGAAATATTAAATCTCATGGTAAATAACTAAACATTTCAAAATTTGAAATTTTATTATAAATATGTAAAAATATTCATTTACACATTTGTTATTTTTGGAAAACTATAGTTTTGTTTATATAAATTTAGCACTTTGAGATAATATGGCTTGCAAATGAGGATGTAGACATGTAGGAGGACATATCATAGTTTTATTCAAAGACCTACTAGTGGATTTATTATTCATTTAATCATTTTGATGAAAATTAACTAGATTAGGAAATCTAGGTGTTAGGGAAAATCTATGAAATAAATTTGTTCCAATAAGCATAAAAAAAGATAGATCTAGGACAGGGATGGGTAGTTGATGAAAATTCAAAACTAGGGAGAAAGACATTTATTAAGGATAGGAAAATAAATCACCACCCTTGATAAATTGTATTAGCTAGGATGATATAATTTATAAGTAGGAAAATCAAATCCTACCTGATATATTCAGGAAAAGTGTTAGATGATACCATTTGGTATGGCTGATACTGTATAAAATTAGTCAACTAGCTAATACATTAGGGTATGGATGATAGATAAGGTAATATAATCATTTCCACTATGATTTAATATATGGTCAATGTAGTAGAAAATTTGAGCATGGCTGATATTTTAGGGTATGGTTTATATAGAAGGATGAATAGAGGGCTAATACTATGAGGTATTATTGGTTAACTTGAGAGATGTATTAGCTAATATCATATGGTATGGTTGATGAGGTTAAATATTTACATGGTTAATACCATATTTTTTGAATAGTGTATTTATAATTTTTTCACGGCTAGTACCATAGGGTATGGCTAGTGCAATTAAAAATCTAAGCATCTCTAGTGTAGTTGGATGCTTGGCCAATGTAGTAGGAAAATGTGGAATTTTTTTGTTACAGTTGAATGTCTAGTCCATTTTAATTTTATTTATTATTTTTAAATAATTTTTAATTTTAGTTTTATGGATTAAAATCTAATTACACTATTTTTTAGAGATAATGCCAATTGTGGTAGAGTGTAGATGCTAACTGGCTATCAAAATTATTAGACAGATTATCAATGGAAGATAGATACAATTTTGTGACATTAAGGTTTGGAGGGATTATAAAATGTGTCACATTCCTCTCAGGGTGGAGGTTATTTTTATTTTCTTAGGGTGATGGGAGAGGAATATAAACACCTTCAGATGGGAAGTAAAAGGGGATACAATTAAAGTAGATATTGTATATAATCAAAAATGAATCATGTCTATAAATAAATACCAACTTAGAGAAGATAGATCATACCATACACTTTTGATTATAGTTACATTATATATTCAATAACATGACCAATATGGGGATTTTTAATACCTAATTAGGGGAAATATTATCATAATACACTATTCTATGGAGGGTTCTAAAGCCTCCAGTCAAGCAAAATTGTGTAATAACCCTAAGGGAGTCCTATGTTTTGATATTTCATTAAAATAATAAGTAAAAAAAAATTAATCTAGTGGTCACCAAAGCTTGTGGCACAAAGTGGGGGTTAGAAATAATAAAAGTAAACATGCATAAAAGACATACACTCACATAAATGTATATAGAATCTTAATGCATGGAAGAAAAGTAAAAATGCATATCTATCTAATCATACAAAGGAGAAACAAAGTTAGGAATACTTACCTTTGAAGATAAACCTATCAAGTCTCAATCTCTCCCTTGGCCAAGATGCTTCATAAGAGGTTATTGTGGTATATAAGGCTAACAAGGATAAATCATCTCTAGGATACACAGCCTATCAATACATCCAAAATAATTTTCCACAAGACTATATCCATATCTTTAAATAAAGTATGAAACCCTAAGCTTGCTCCTCAAGTACAATGGTAGATAAGCAAATGTGCAATAGCTCTTACTTTTGCTCTTCTCTAAATAATGGTGAAATGAACTTATATATAGGAAAATTTAACCCTAAACTTTTCTAAAATTTTTGGTCAATAGGGTCAACCCAGTTGACCTAATATAATTAAAGATAAAAATTCACTATGTTAGCCAAAATCTGACCTAAACCCTAAGTGAATTTTAACCAAAACTTTATAGGGTTGACCTAGTCGACGTAGTATAGCTGATAATCAAAAAGGGGTTAAGGTTAGGAAAAAGAAGATAAAAGGTGTAAAATTACTAGAGAGTGTGAAATAAAGAAGAATAATCTTAGGGGAATGGTTTTTAGGAGACAAGTGTTTAGATAAGAAGTGAAAAAAGGTGCATAGACTATTGGTGATTCATAGGATTATTTAGATAAGAAGTGAAAAAAGGGATAACAATCCTACGAATCACCAATAATCTATGCACCCCTTTCCTGATAAACCCCTTAAGGCATGTACTCAAAGAGATTGAGAATCAATAGGTTCCTACAAGATAAAAAGTGTTAATAAATACTAAAATTTTAAAAATATTATGTGTATACATATTCCCCACTCTAAGCTCATCATGTGTCATATGAGTGCAACATGAGATGGTGCTTTAGGAGATAGAACATAATAACACATAACACTGATGTTAAGTTAAATGCAGTATGAAGAAAATAAGATAAATGAAAGGAAATAATTAAAAAACACATACCTTTACTTACCTGAGTCATGTAGACAAAGAAGTAGACTATAAAGAAGTGAAGGTTTCCAAATGTGAAGAACATTAGGTGAACCTGTAGAAGTTAGTATAAAAAATAGCCAAAAATAAAGATATTTAGAAGATAGGCATTTAGTAGTGGAAAATATTATCTATTTAATCATGATTTCAAAACATTTTATGGTTCAAAAAATGGATAAATGAAAATAAAGATATGGGTAAAATAAGGAATTTGATGGAAAATATTTGAAGGGTTGAGAATTTTGTAAAGTTTAAACAGGGTGGAATGGAAATCATTTGTTATTTTTGACTTATGGGTGAGAGAAAAAAAGCTCTAAGAGACCAAAAATCTAGGATGAAAAGGAGATGATAGGTGAGATGAGAAGGATTCCCAATAGTGGTAGTGGGTGTAACATAGGTAGGTAATTGAGAATATCAAACTAGTTTTTGAATATTTTATTGATTTTAAGTGTTTTTTTTAGAAATTTGTGTTTTAAAGCACTTATAGGAATCAAAATTAACCCAAAAAGTTGTTAGGGGTAGGAAAAACCATGTAGGGAAATGGGTTTGAAGGGTTCATAGTAATAACTACCAAAAGACATTTATTACTAAAAATGTAAGGGGTTGGTAGGTAAAAACAACTAGGTCGACCCATTCAAACTAATAGGCTAAAATTTTACAACCACACTACCGAATTAGTAGGTATGTGCTAACCTAGTATGTTTTTTAAACTACCAACTTAGTAAAATACTATCAACCTAGTATAAAAATATAATTCACTGACTTAGTACTAAGAGGGGAAAAATTAAAGGGTCAACTCAGTTAAGTCAACCTAGTCAAAATAAAGAAATATTGGTCAACCTACTGTTTGATTAAGGGATCAAAATAATACAAAAATGCATGAAATAGGCTAAAAGAGTGATAGAAAGGCCCATAATGGATGAAAGGGGATAAAAGGGGAAAGTAGGCTAGAAATAGGTCAAATTGATTAAAAAAAATAGATTAAAGCAAATGAGGCTTATTTTATTTAAATTTTGAAAAGAATGTAGTTTGATTATAAATGACATGGAGGATCTAATGCATATTTTGATATTTTAGGGTTACAGGGGTATCCTATATTTTGGGGTTTAGTGGATGCAACATGGATCTCATACCTATTAGAGTGATTTTTGATTAAGGATCAAGTGAGATTGATTAAATTAGGTTTAGGAGGCATCATAGATATGTGTCAGATTCTATTGAGCTCAAATTTGCTAGTCATGTTCTTGGGAGCCTGGGAATGGTTGACTAATATGTTTAGGTGGGAGGTGGATGGGGAAACCATTGATGTGTTTATCACCTTAGAGGATGTTGATTATATCCTTGGACTACCTATAGTAGGTACACCTATGGTCATAGAAGTACCAGATGGTTAGGAGGAGAGAAAAGCCCTAACTATATGGGTGATAATCTCAAAGAGGATATACCCCAAATTGAGAGTTTGTTTGATGTTTATACCTCATAAATTTTAGATATTTGAAAGGTGATAATAGGACTTGTGACAACATGGATGCTATGTAACAAGGTAGATGGAAAGGTACCACTATTTGTAATAACCTTATGCGAGATGATATTAGAGCATGGGGTGTTGTATGACTTAGGATATATCATCTAGGTAGAACTTGTGCATGACATATAAGATGTTATCCAAAGGGAAAAAGTTGATAAGGCCTATTATATTATTGATCATGTGGATATATGAGAGGTTCCCTATGTATTGGTTAGCTAGTTTCCCTCATGCAGTTGATGATAGATTACCTCAAGTATAGAGGTGGTGGTCAGATCAGGTAGTGTATGTCATGCCCCACATGCCAATGTTATAGATAGTGAGGTAAGAAAACATTGTACAGAAATATTATAAGCACATTTTTATGGTGTGTCCAAGATGGGAGATAGTGGAACCAACATTGACATAAACATATATTATCAACCATTATACTTGGTGGATGAAACCACATCTAGTGGCTCATGTACCAGGATAAATATGACTTACTCACCTAGTGAAATTGATAGTAGTTCCCATGTTTTAGGCCTGATATGTGAGAGAGTTGAGGGATAGAAGAGGATTAGGGCTAGTAGTTGTTAGGTTAGTGATCAGGACATGATTTGAGATATCATGGATAGGTCAGGCATGATGGGTAGTAAAGAGAGGAGATAGATGTAGATGCAAGAGTACTAGAGGTACCACTACTATCACCATAGTGGGAGAAGTAGATACCATGACAATAAAACATCGATGAAGGTATTAATACTAGGAGAGAGTATGAATAGTATTAATCCTGGATAACCCATTAGGTAGAACATAATAGAGGTGGGTGATAGAGAGACCATTTAGGGATGGCCTAAGATGGGCAAAAGTGGTGATTCTAAGATTTGATTTTAGGTAGTGACCTACAAATAAGGTTCTCAAAGGATGTGTTGATGGGGATACAATTCTTGAAAGTTGTGTAAATGGTGAGATGGTGTTAGGTAACACATTGCTAGGTAATAAAAGATGATTAAATTTTGGTTAAGTTTATTTGAGATAGACTAAAGATAGATTGATTTTGAGATATATCCATGATCTAATATCTATCTAGTTTGATTTTTTCAAGTTTTATAGAGGAGGAGGAGCCTAGATGGGGATCCCTAGTGAGGGGATCACTCTATGATATCCTAGATGAGGTGTTGATGGCATATAACCTTGCCACATTGAAAGATATCATGGTACCGTCTGCCCTAGCTCAAGCGAGCTAGTTTATACTAGTAGGAGAGGCCAAGAGGTGATTTAAATAACATAGAGAGGAGATGAAACCACCAATAGGGGTGGGTGTAGAAAAGGCACATGCATGGTAGGCCCTAGCTCAAGAGAGAGCCACACATATGGATACTTTGACATAGATGGGATAGGTACAAGCCTAGGAGAGAGTGACACATCTAGTGACCCTAACCCAGTTGGGATAGGTACAGGCCTAGGTGGCTCATCTATAGGGGTAGATATCATGATTGAGATCTTAGATAACCTATTTACAATGTACAATTTAGAAGGGATAGTCTAAGACATCTATGGAAAGTGTGGCTAGGCCACAAGAAAGGCATGATGGGGCCTAAACATAGAGATAGAGCGATGTATATGGTTGCATTTTTGTATTAAAACTCATTATATATATATATATATATATATATATATATATATATATATATGTCACATTTTAGCATTTGGATGTTGATTTTATGTGTTTGCATTATGGTTGTGGTTGTGGATGCTTGAATATATTTCTTTCTAGCACATGTATTTAGTGATGTGTGTGTGTGTGTGTGTGTGTGTGTGTGTGTGTGTGTGTGTGTGTGTGTGTGTGTGTGTGTGTGTGTGTGTGTGTGACATTTTGGCTATTGGATGTTGATTTTATGTGTTTACATTATGGTTGTGGTTGTGGATGGTTGGATATATTTCTTTCTAGCACATGTATTTAGTAGTTGTTGTATATGTTATAGGAAATATAAGAATTGTGGTTTCTTTTCTAGAAGTATGTAGGACACATGCATGGTTAAAAAAACAAGCAAAAAGGATTTGGTAAAATATAATTAATAAAAAATGTACTACACATTATTTCATGTTGGGAGATGTGTAATAACAAGAAAAATTACTAATTATAAAGAACCAAAGGGTGGTAAACAAAATGGTAAAAATATTTTTTTTTAAACTAAGAAAAATATTTGCACCAAATTAAAATAAGTAAGATCACACTAAATCATGTTGGCAAGTATGAAAGTAATGTAATAAAGTGGAAAGAACGTAAAAGAACAAAATGGTATAAAAATAAATCAATTAATTTATTCAATCATACTAAATCACATTGGGAAGTATAAGAGATAAACAAAATTGGAAAAATTGGTCTTTAAATTTATCACACTAATTCAAGCTGGGAAGTATGAAAATTTCATGAAATGGTTGGATTCTTACGTGCAATCAGAAAATAATAAGATAAAAGTGAAAGAGTAATGAAGTAAGCATAAAACATACTAGATCAAGCTGAGAAGCATGTCAATGATGTGTAACTTCTTAATCAATCTCATCTTATCTCATATTTGACATATGTAATTTTGATTGTGACTTGGATTATTGGAAAATTTTGTGAGAAAGGCCAGGTCCTATCCATGGTCTTACACTAAAATCATAAAGGCAACACCAATGAGGTGAAATAAATGTGAAAATATGGTAATAAGTGATGTTGGCAATAAGAATGTGAAATAATGGTAATTTGCGAGGAAGGTCAAGTCCTATCCATAATATTACAATGCAACTCACAAATGGAATCCTTAGGGGAGTGATTAGTGAACAAAAAAATATTTCTCAAGAGGAAGTAAGAAGAATGTAGGGATTAAAAAAGTGAATGTAAAAAACATAACTTGGGAATATTATGAGAAGACTTTAGGAGATAAGAGGCATACTAAGGACATGAGAAGATACTAAGTGACTAGTGACCAATGTACAAAGGAAACATATTCGCTATAGACACAAAGTTGTGTGGGCAAATAAGAATGACACTAAGATCAAATCATGAAGGTATATTAGTATAATAAAATTAAGATTGACTTACCTTCTCATGATGTGTTCTTAATTCTTTAGGATCTCTTATAGAGTTGTTAGTCTACTAAGAAGATTGGGTACTTGAGTGAGAAAGTAGGTAGCACTAAAAGATTTTTTATTCTCCTTTTCTCATCTACTATCCTAACACACCCTAATGGACCTTAGCTCTATTTTGAGTCCAACTATGGAGATTGATATTTGACTAGAAAAAGGAGATGTGCTTTGAATCACGTCTTTTAGTATGATTTAACTTTTTAAGAATTTTAAATGTTTTTACCTTTTGTATCATTACCTTTTGTTAAATGATTTTGGATTTTTAATGTTTTTAAGTATTTTTAAGATTCCTCCTCCATATGGACTTGGAATGACCAATCATGAGAGATAGATTGATATACATGAATGAGTTATTGGCTTAGGTTAAAGGAACCTAAATGACCAAAGATAAGACTAACTAGAACACTTAGGCTTAACAATGAAGTAAGATTTTATCTAAAGTCTCAATCATGTATATTCTTAGTTTTTGAAAAGGGAATAAAGGAAATAAAATATATCCAAAGTGGATTAGTAAAATGATTTTATAATGAGATTAATTATTTTTTTATTGATCACATGGTAAATAATGAATGACTAAAGGGAAAAAGGTTTGTATAATCAAGTCATAATGATAATTATTTGTGTGTATAAAGATAAGAAAGCAAACAATCATTGAAAGAGAACAAGGGAGATTTTAAGATATAAAATCAAAAATAAAAACAAAGCAATGATAAATAAGACATCCATAAACAAACATAAATGACATTATAAATAATATAGAGTGTGAAATTAAAGTCACTATGTAATATAAATAATAATTTGGCATAATGTCAAATGATATAACAAATAGATAAGGATAAGACTGGAGCACACATCCAATCCAAATGAAAATGTATGAACACCATGCTTGTGCTCATAATTACTAATAGATTTTACCACACACATTATCTAGAACATCTGATAAGTCTTTATGATGTTGGATGTGAATTTTAGCTAATGTCTCATCTATCTTCAGTGAAAATTGGGAAAATACTTCACATCTAATATCCTCAATAGAAAAATGTATAAATGCTTGATTGATCATTTTAAGGAGGGTTATCAGGTAAGGGATGCTCATAATAATGCATGGGAATGGACATTATAGGAGATGAATGGATCATCAATGGGGAAGGATCCATAAGTGAGGGACTCATAAGTGGAGAAGGATCCATAGGTGAGTGAAGGTTCATGGGTAGAAGAATAGGAGGTGAGTCAAGAACCATAGGAGGGGATGGAACTATAGGAGATAGAACTATGAAGTATCAAAGGGGATATTTCTTGAAGGAATGACCTATGGGAGGAAAAGTAGAAGGTGTGAGAATAGTTAAAATATGACCTTTAAGGTGTTGCTAAAGGATGAAGTAATGATCTGTGTGATGGGTGCCACATTGGTGTTAAAGAAAATATGCCTCTCTATACTTAGGAATATAATTAGGTAGTATCTTTATGGGATATATGGCCTTGTCTAAGGATTGAGGGGTAGAAGGAAACAAAATGTCAATATATTGTCATAGCTTATGATAATGTGTGGATGAATGATTATCTATGCCATGGAAGCAAAATATATGATTGTGAGTAGGCTTGGTATAGGTACTCATAAGAGGGGTAACAAAATTAGAAGGATATTGGGAAGGCTCATCATCCCATTTAGTGGGTAACAGATCCATTTGTGGTAAGGTAAGTAAACCATCACCAAGAGAAGGTGGTGGTGGTGAAGGAATTGGACTAAGATCGATGGGATTAGAGGTAGGGATAATCACAATTAAATTAGGAGAAGGAATGAGCTTTGAAGTAGGCTCTATTGAGGGAAAAGAGGGTTGTATACATCTCAAGGATAATCAAGTGATAAGGTTCACAGTACTTAACAAAGAGATAAGGCCCAATCATAACATGATATATAAGCATACTCATACATGGTTCTCCAGAAAATTGAGGTGTTTTCACCATCTATACCCTATGATAAAGAGTAAAAATGCTAAAATTAGGAATTATATATGATGGAATATGGGAAGAGGCACTCAAATATGGAAGTAAAGAGGAAGATAATGGATATTCTTAACATCATAGGCATAAACAAGACTACCTAAGAATGGATTATCTAAGGTATAACCATCATCATAGTTAGGTGTATGATGATCAATGATGTAGGTAGGGATGACATTGTCATCTGATGAGGTTTGATGAATGGAATGTCGAGTCTTCGTTAAGATAATAGGGATGTCATCACAAGGTAGGTTGAAAGAATGAGGTTAAAAAGAAGAAGGAAGTTGAGAGATGAGATAAGGTAAGAGATCAGGAGTTTTGATATTGATATTTATCTCATTAGGCTCATCATCATCATAATATAAAAGGTTAGGAGGACTATTACCAATGAGCGTAGGGTAACCATTGTAGCCTTAAGTGGAATTTATGGGAAAGTTGAATCATTGAAACTCACAAAATGGAACATTGGGCAATGGTTCAAGGGCAAGAATATTAAAGACACGATGATCTTAGAATTGTTTGAAATTCTAAGGGTTAGTGTCACCTTGAATTTTATAGATAGATCAATTATGAGGAAATTTAATGCATTGATAGGTGAAAGAAGTAATTGCTCTCATACAATGAGTTCATAGCCTACCAAGCAGAATGTTGTAAGATAAAGGAAAGTTAAATATCATCACCTTCACATGAATGGTGATAGGTGGGATGGTAATGAGAAGCCACACATAGCCTAAATGAGGTATTTACCTTTAATCATATCCTTGACATATGTTACATGTGGATTTGAGATTGCATTTAGAATATCTAAGAGTTTTTATAAAATTGAGAGAGGCAAAAAAAGTGTCAAAACCCTCATCAATCAAGGAATACTTGACTTGGATATTATTGATTTAGACACTAATGAATAAAGGAGGATCATCTACATGAAGCAAAATCTCATCAAGAATCATAAAAGTGATGGGAACTTTTAAAGAAAGAGAAGTGTCCATTATTTCATCAACATGGATGGACATCTCTTCACATAATTTTAATATGCTATCTTCAAATCTAGATAAGGTTGCTTCACGTCCTACTAGGGGAGGATGAGGGATGTTTATTTTGAACAAGAGTTGCATGAGATTATTTCAATAACATAGAGAGGCCCATATAAGCTGAAGAAATGGAATTTGGGATGGGAAATTAGTGAGTTTTATGATGGGATCCCATTTATCATACCCCATAAGAAGAATCTTATAAATAGGTGCATAATGTTGAAGGAGGTCCTCAGAAGGAGCTGAAGTGCATTAGAATTTGTGTTGATAAGAGGGAAAAGGTTTAAAATAGGGTTTTGAACTATGTTGAGAAGATGTAGTAGTTGGTTCAAGTTGGTTTTGAGAATTGGTAGAAAAAATGTTGATAGAATCTTCATTATCATTGGTGTTAGGTAAAGAAGATGGATGGATGATAGAAATATAATGGGAAATTTTATTGAAGGGAGGATTAGGAAATGGGTCATCAAAAGTTATAAGGTCATCTTACCCCAACTCATTTATGTAATTTGGAGAAGAATCATGGATGACATAAAATGTGCAAGATAATGGAGGGGTGTAGATAGGTTAAGGGTCAATGAAAGCAACCACCCTTAAAATTTTAGTCATATTAACCACATTCTCTTTAGGAATCGGGTCAATAAGACTATCTACATTTTTGGTAGAAGGGGTGGGCTTATTTTGGTTATCTTGGTGATTTGGAAGAGGGTCTTTATAGATGTCTAAATGAGTATTAGCTTGATTTAAAGCTTGAGATTTAGTATTTATTCCATGGGATTTTAAATCAATGTCATAGGGTTTTTGGCATTTTTGAATGATAGAATCATGGTTAAAATTGGGACGAAGAAGAACATTCATAGCCACATTATGAAGCTGCCTACAAGTCTTATGAGAGTGACTGAAACTAACATGAAACCAAAAAAAATTATTGGGATCATACCAAGATTTCATAGGATGAGTGGGGTCAAGTTCTCATGGTAGAGGCCTTGGTATGTGTTTCATTAATTTGATTGAGGATAAAGTTTTGTAAACATTGATGTTATTAGGTGAAGATAAATGAGGATTGGTCAATTTTTGAGAAGGGGGAGATAGTTTCAAAGATTGGTTAAGAACAATAGCTTGAATAATATGAATGGTGTTATAATAGTCTATGACACCATCATTTGTAGCATGATGATTCTTGTTTTTAATTAAGATATGAGTACTCGTAGAAGGTTGGGGTGGAAAGAATTGATGCATAAGGAAATATTGATGTTTTTCTTGGTCAATGGTCTCCTCCAAGGTACATGGAGAGAGAGTGCAGACCTGATATTACAACTTGGGAAAAAGAGCATTGGTAAAGAGATGGAAAATGTTATCATCAATCATTTTAATTTCACATGTGATGGACAATATTTTCCATATTTTAAAAAAATCTTGGGTAGTTTCATTTTCAAGTTGCTTATAATTGATAAAATGGGCCAAGGTATTTTTAGGAAGATCACTAGTTTTGAACTTTTGGATTAGAGTATTTACTAAATCTTCTAAACTAGTAATAAAATGAGTTTTAAGTTGGTTATACCAATCTAAAACATCACCCGTGAGAATTTAGGTTACTAGCTTGGTAGCAACAAATTTATTTGATTTGACCCAATCTTTATAGATATTTACAAATATTTTTAAATGAAGAGTAGGATCAGTTGACCCATTGTAAGAAATGGTAGGGGTGACACCTCCTATATCAATATTATCAATTTGAGTTGTAATAGGATCATTTTGAATATGTTTAATTATCTTGTTGATAAGAGGAGGTTGAGGGATGATATTACCATGGGAATACTAAAGAGGAAGTGGGGGAACATTTTGATTATTCATGCCCCATGGCATTCTCATTAGTTGATTTGTATTATTATATTGAAAAGTATTCATTTTATTAAACATTTATAATAAGAATTGATGTGTTTGATTATAAATTTTAGAATTATTTTAAGCATTAGAGTTGGTGTTAGTGGCTTGGGTACCACTATTGGTGTTGATAGGGGATTTAAAGGAACTATTAGAATGTGAAGTAGTAGTGGAAAAATTTTCTTGTGTGTAAAAATATGAACTAGTGAAGGGATGAGAAGAAGAAGCACTAGAAGCATAATTATCTTGGGTATAAAATGATGCACTAGTGGAGAAGTTGAGGAGAGTGGGTCTTGGAAGAGGTCCACTAGATGTAGAACCTACAATGTTAGTGGATATACTAGGCATGGAGGTGGAATTAGTTAAATAAGAAGTCATGGTATGAGTAGGGGTCACAATAGAGGAAAGAGATAAGAATCAAAGAAACTAGTACCCCCAAATCCATGTGATAATGTGGGAGAAGGTAAATGAGGTTCTTATACTTGACCACTAATCATGAGATGGTAAATGGTAGAAAGATCCTTTCCTTGATGTTTAGAAAGATCCTTTCCTTGATGTTTAGGAAAGAAGAGCCTTTCAAGGGTATACTCTAATTTAGGT
Organism: Torreya grandis; assembly: GCA_037957365.1. NCBI lineage: Eukaryota > Viridiplantae > Streptophyta > Pinopsida > Cupressales > Taxaceae > Torreya > Torreya grandis. The sequence goes on from JARHVA010000564.1 coordinate 918,845, forward strand.
TGATCTTATAGTGATAAAAGATGATTACAAAGTGAATAGGAATGATGAGGAGTCCCATATTTCATTGTACAAGTGGTTATATGAACATTACTCTCATTTAGGAGAGGATCCCTAATTTTCTTATGGGAGACCCTATGAGGGTAGGTAAGACTCATCATGTCCATTAAATTTAGATTAATGTTGACTTCAAATAGGAAGTTCATGATGAAGGAGAAAGACTAAACAAATCAAGAGAGATGTAAAATCAAGGAAATAAGAAGTGATAAAAAATTGTACATAGTCAATTGGGTCAACCTAGTATATAAAATAGGGTCTAAAAATTATATAGAGTTGACAGGGTCAACCTAATAATGGAAACATGAGCTAAAAACTGTACAAAGTCAATAGGGTTGACCTGGTACTAGAAATAGAGTCTAAAAAAGTGTATAGAGTTGAAAAGATTGACTTGTATTAGAAACAAAATTTGAAAAAGTGTACAAAGTCAACATGGTCAACCTAGTACTATAGGCAAGGGAAAAACAAACAGTCTATAAGAGACTATGTCAATCAGAATGATTATGTACGAAAAGAAGAAACATTTTGTAAATACTTTTGAAAGAAAGAAATGAAAGGAACACATAATCAATTGGGTCAATGAGGTTGATCCAATTTGCGCACATAACACAAAACCTTATAGTGACATTATCTAATTCAAATTTTTACAATACAACATACAAATTGAGCAAAGAGTAAACAATCAACTTGGAAAGTAAAATCTAACTAAATGGTCATCCTGAATGTTTTGTGATTGTCAAAGTATGATTTTATATGTGATAAAGATTTATTTGTAAGGAACTAAAAAATCAATCTATAGATGGTTTTAGGATGTTTAGGATCAAAGGGATCTATATTGATAATGGTCCTAGCTTGGTATTGGGGCCTACTCCCTCACTTCACACACTGTAATGATAAAGGTGTTAGCTACTTAGCTAAAATATACCATTAACCACATTTTTATACTTGGTCCAAAAACCAAGTCAACTTCCCCCTTGGTGATGAAATCTAAGTAGGTTGGCCTTGGGTAAATAATTGTTAAAATGCATTTTAATATTTTGTGATTTAGTAGTGTGTGCATAAAATAGAAAATAGTAAAACTAAATGGTATATTGAAAAACCCATAATTAGACTATGTGATATTTTATAAGAATGAAAACAATAAGAAATGTTGTGAGATAATTACTAGCATATAAGTGTTAACTCTAACTTTGAAACATAGTACAACATTGATTCATATGATAGTGTATGCAAATAATATAGAATAGAATTGATAGTATCACCTTTGTAATATGGAAGCAAGGGTCTAAAAAATAACTACATCGATATTGTTGACCTAATTTTTTAGATAGAATATAAAATAAAAAATTACATCAATAGGGTTGACCTAGTTAACTATATAGGGGTAATTTTAAATACTAAAATTTATGAAAAATAGAACTATAATAAAAGATATAAATGATAGAGAAGGATAAAAAGGAACCTTGGTGGGTTGGAGGATATAGAGGAAAATGAGATTGCTATTGAAGTACTCTAATTTATCCTTGTAAATTCTACTAATTGTGTTGACTGGGATGATTGATCTTTGCAGTTCCCTATTTGCCAAAAACTTATAAAATGTATTGTGTTGATAGGGTTGACCTAGTATCTTTTTTGTAAGTCTAAAAATGTACAGAGTTGACAAGGTCAACCTAGTAGCATAATCTAGATGTTTAAAAGTGTACTGTATTGATAGCGTTGACCTAATAGCTTGTACTTGATGATAAACTTGTACAAACATAACATAGTCATATTGATGTGGCTATGTGTTGAATCTATGCATAAAAGTTATAACTAAATTGATATCATCAACCTAATATCGTAAATATATAAAAATAAAATGATAAAATAATGAAAAATGATAAAATAAAACTTGCAAGGTTTATATTCACATCGGGTTCACCAGAGTGTATGCAATCAAAAATTCATCATGTCTATAAATCAGTCCTAACTCAGAGAAGATAGATCATACCATACACTTCCAATTGGGGATACATTATATAATTGAGAACATGACTAATATTTGATCTGTTAGACCTGATTAGGGGATCTCTTACCAAAATACACTATGTTAGGGATGGTTCTAAAGCCTCCAGTCAAGCATAATTTTGTAATATCTATAAGGGAGTCCTATGTTTTGATATCTCACTAAACTAATAGTAAGTAAATCAAATCTAATCTAGTTCTCACCAAATCTTGTGGCACAAAGTAGTGGTTAGAAATAATAAAATTAAACATGCATAAGAGACATATACTCATGTCAATGTATATGGAATCCTAGTTCATGGAAAACAAGTATAAATGCATATCTATCTACTCTTGAAAAGGAGAAACAAAGTTAGGAATACTTACCTTTTAAGATGAATCTTTGAGCCTTAATCTCTCCCTTGGCCAAGGTGCTTCACAAGAGGTTGTTGTGGTATGTGAGGATAACAAGGATAAATTAGCTTTAGGCTACATAACCTATTAATGCATCCAAAAGACTTTTCCACAAGACAAGATCTATATCTTCAAAGAAAGTATGAAACCTTAAGATTTATCCTTAAGTATAATGGTGGATAAACAAATGCATAATATCTCTTACGTATTCTTCTTTTCTCTAAATAATGGTAAAATAAACTTGTATATATAGGAAAATTTATCCCTAAGCCCTTTTGAAAGTTTAGGCTAATAGGGTCAACCTAGTTGACCTAGTAAAATTAAGGACAAACATTCACTAAGTCATAGGCTAGGTTAGTCAAAATATGACCTAGACCCTAAGTGAATTTTACCCAAAATTGTATAGGGTCAACCTAGTCAACCTAGTATAATCGATAATCAAAAAGGGGCTAAGGTTAGAAAAAAGAAGATAAAAGTGGAAAATTACTGGAGAGTGTGCAATAGAGAATAAAAATCTTATGGGAATGGTTTTTAGGATACAATTGTGTAAATAACAAGTGGTAAAAAGGAAAAAAAAATGAATCACCAATGGTCTACCCACCCCTTTCTCAGTGCACCCTTTAAGGCATGCACTTAGAGAGAATGAGACTCGATGGGTTATTAAAAGGTATAAAGTGTCAGTAAGTGATAAAAGTTTGAAAATATTATTTGTACATATATATCACTTTAGAGCATGTCCATGCCATTTTGGGTTGTGTATTGAAGGCACTCCTATGGTATGTGACACACCATAGATTGTAGATGAGAGGATGGAGTTAACCTAATAGGCTACTAGGTCAAATCAATATGATGATTGTAAGCTCATTAGATGACTTTACTTGGTATACATATTAGGCATTTTAGATATTTAAAAATCCCTCATTTGGATTATGATCATGTGTGTGTTATGTCATATGTCTGATATAGTAATACCTATGGACATTATGGCCATGTGCCAATATATGTTAGAGTAGGTAACCTTGTACTATATGGGAGATACTACATGGGTGTAGTTGGTAAGCTATTTTTTTAGAATTTTGAGTAAGAGACAATAGACTATGGGCCCAATTTTTTTTCTAGTTAGATATACAAGAGGTTACCTAAGTACAGACTAGTGGGGTTACCATTTGTGGTTAAAGATCATTTTTATTGAATGAGGAGATGGGAACAAGGCCACATAGTCCACAAGATCCCTCATGTGCCTACATTAAATAGTATTATGAAGGATAAAATTATGTGTATTCCATATAAAGATATAGTAAATGTGTTCTCATCATGGTCAACCATAATGTATATGATGGAAAAAATCTAGATTATAGGAAATTCTACATTATGGGTTGTGTTACATCTATGTGATTGCATCCCTAGGTATTTTAGACTGACACACCCAATGATACCTTTTTATGTCTCACCCCATTAAGATTGACATTTTAGGGAGCCATAAGGAGTGGGGAAATAAGGGTGTTAGTTGTGGTTATAATAGTGATACCTCTTCATCATGTTGTGGTTATAAGGTGATGTTAGAGATAGTGGGTAGTCAAAAGAGAAAGAGGAGGTAGATAATAGATTCCCATGCCACAAATATATAGATCCTAGATGGGCCTAATAGTGAGCTAGAAACTTTAGAGGTGAGCACACAAATTAACTCATCAATATGGTTGGTTCATTAGGGGAGATGGTAAGGATTCACCCCAACTTACAACCATGATATTGGACACGTCTTATATTTTAAAGGTGATGGCCCTACTATAAGTATGAATTTTAATTAAGTTTTTGCAATCACTTTATTTCAATATAGGTAGAGATATACAAAATAGGTAATAGTGATATACATATTATAAATTTTGGTATATATGAGAGATTTAATGTCAATTTTGATTTACATTTTGAAAATGTGGTAATAGATGAGGCACAATGGAAGAATCTAGTAAAAACAATGCACCACTAGATTTTGGACATTGTATTAGCCAAGAATAATACCACGAGGATGCTTGATCATATAGCACCTTCATTTGTACCACATGTTGGATGGTTTATATTGTCTATAGTAGATACCATGGAGATAATTCATTATGATCATGTTGTAGCTTAGGTGGTAGTGTTGGAAGGGGTATGGGGAAATGTGGAAGTGCCATAATAGGCATTGAACATTGATAGAGATGCACACATAGATATAGTAGGATTAGTAGTAAGTATTCAAGTGCAAGTGGAATATTTGGAGGGATAATTCTAGGGTATATATTTGTATACTTGGACACTACAAACAATATTACATTTTACTCAATCTAGAGATTCCATGGTGAGTGTGGCATCTCACCCTTAAGGGATGAAGGTGATCCACATTCTTAGGACCTATATTTTGTACTCAGTTATATTTATTTATGTATATATGAGTTATCAAGATGTATTTATGTATAAAATTTAGACAAACATGTTTATATATCATTGTAACTCATTTTTTTAAGTACTTATGTATAAATGGTTGTATGAGATATTTTATTTCTAGTACACATTATGTTTTTAATATCATTCTATGAGATAATGTGATTTATTATGATGTATATTTTATTCTTTTCTAGGAAATGTGAGAAAATGCATGATAAAAAAGAACAAAATTCATTTCATTAAAATGATATCTTAATTAAGTAGATATTTTTTTATAAAACATACTAAATGTAAGTATGACAAACATGATATATGTAAAACATTACAAATTTAAATTTAAATTTCATATCAAATCTTAAGACAAAAATAATAATGAGATGTGGAAAATAAATTATCCATTATCAAAAAATGTGAAATATAATGAAATAAGGATATGTATGAAAAATATGTCATCCAATGTTAAAAAATAAAGTCAAATTGAATCAAACATAAAGATAGACACAAATGATTGTCAATTATATAATTTAAGATAATAAAATACTCCATTCAAATAAGGACTTAAATAAAACAAGGATGTGCATCAAAATAAGCCAAAGACTAATGAGTGAAAAATAGAAATAAGTATTTGTATTGAAATATGAGTAGGAAAGCATAACCATCTAGATACATGACCATGATGAGTAAGATGGTATGGATGTGAATGCTGATGGGGAATTTTTGAGAAAGATATGGTTGTATTCCACAAGTCTTACAATGGAACTCACAAATTGAAAATCCAAGTGGTTTAAAATTTAAATCTAAATCACATAAAAAGTGACATGATCAGCTAAAAATGATATCCATCAAAAAGATATCTAGGAAGACAAGTTGAAAATGTAAGGATATAAGATGACACAAAGGTGATGTATAAATACTTAGTGATAAAAAGACACTCTAAATAAGTGATAAAAGCTAAGATATTTTAACATCAAGGATAGAGATAACCTCACCTAGCAAGCACAATCTTAGGGTAACAAGTGAATTATAAATATCATCCCATAAATTATATATGCATGAAAAATAAAAGGATCATACCTTCAAATAAAAATGTTTCCCACTCCTCAATACCCCTTATATATTCATTGGTATATTATTAATATTGGGTACTTGTGTGAGAAATTAGGTGGCCTTAGAATGTAAGAATATTTAATACTGAAATGAGACCTCCTACCCTAGTCTACTAGCCTACCACACCCCAATGAACCTTGAATATATCATGAGGCCAAATGTGGAGTTTGATATTCAACTATAATAGGACACATGTAAAAAATATCACATATTTTAGTGTAATCTAACTTCTAAATTGGATTTTCCTTTTATCATTACCTTTTCTTAAGATATGGATTTTAGATCTTTTAGATTTTTTAATTTTTTTCATATGGATTTGTAAAAATAAAAAAATGGGTGATATATATAACTAAAACATGATAGATTACACCTATTATTAAGAGAGGAGAACCTAAATGAAAATATGATATGTTAGTAGCTAACCAAAAGAAGGGAGAAATTGTCTTGAGAAGTGACTAGGCTAAAAGAAGGATTTAAAAATACATGAAAATATAGGTTAATTCATTGAATGAGACCCAAGAAATGGAAACACTATGAAAGTTCATGATCATGTCATGAGATAAGTTTTAATTACCTACATAGGTTATATCATAATCATTATTAAGAGAAATCATCCCAAAAGAGTGGGAATGTAAGGAGATGCCAAATAATGACAAGGAAACTAAGGATAATTAAAAAATGGTAAAAGTGTGATAAAAGAAACCCAAAATTCATACCTAAGATCTATAAATGAAACTGAGGCCAATTGAAAATCATCCTAAAAGAGGGGTAGGATAAAAATACTATAAAAAACATGAAGATGATACCTGAGATCAAAAAAGGAAATGAAGGTAGATTGTAAATAATCCCAAAAGAGGGGGGATCGAAAGATACTAAAAAAATAAAACCCAAAGGTGATAACTAATATCCATAATAGAAACTAAAGCTAACTGTAAATCATCCAAAAATATGGGAAAGCTAAATATACTAAAAACAAAACCTAAATATGATACCTAAAATTCAAAAGTGAATATAAGGTTGATTGTAAAGTGATATAAGTGATAAAAAGAAAACCTACATGTGACACTTGGGATCTTAAAGGAAAATTGAGGCTAATTGTAAAGTGATATAAATAGTTCATACATACTAAAAAAATAAAGTGTGGAAATTTAAATGATCATTATATAAGAAGGATATGTGCAACAATCATAAAAAATGCCAAAAAATAATAATATGAAATCCAATCATGTGACAATGTGAAGTAAATGATATAAAATAATTATTTGATCACAAGTGTTGTGAAATATCTCAACATGAATAACATATATTAAATCTTGTTGAAATTCATATAGGGTTATAATCATGGTTTATTATAATCTTTTTGAGAGTCATGTTAGGACTACATAATAGATGAACTCTAAGTAAAAAGTAGGCATGATAGAAGGAGGAGGTTTTTGGGCCTCCAAATGAAAATAATTAATACAAGGAATATGTAGGGCCATGACAACACTTCATCTAATCTCAGGGTTGGCTCTAGTCATAGGGTATGTTTCTCCTCCCTCCTAGATGGAACATATGAGTGTTGTTGGGAATGTTGAGGCGGGGGCCATGAAAATTATTTGAAAGATTGTTGTATAGTTATACACTTATATATGTGATCTATAGAACACTAATTTAAATGGTAATACACACTTTCATGTTTAGAGATATAATTAGGTGTGATATTTAGTGGTGTTATGTTTAATATACTTGTAAACTTAGAGACTTTGTGATAAAGTTCATCAAGATACTTCTAAAGATCTTGGCAATGGGCCAAATAATGTGTACCAGTCCCATGGAAGAAACAATAGTGCCAAGGATAAAAATACCAATGTGGCCAAATATCCATGGTAGGATATGGGCCTTACAACTTATTTTTTGAAAATTTTATATTTTTAACTCTCTATATTCCTCAGTTAAATGACTAGTTACCTTGTGAAACTCACAATATAGTTTATCTTCTCGGGTGTGTGGGCATGGTGTCAAGTTTGAACTATGTGGATAATTATTATGGGTTCTGTCTAAAATCTCATCAAATAAATAATCACTATATTGTTAGGTTGTGGAGCTAAAAGATTCACTGATGCAAATAGGGGAGGAGGTTGATGAGTGTCACAGACAACGGCATCGGTCAGGCCAACCAACATCGGCAGGGAGGAGACAGAAGAGCAACCGACGTCAGTCACCTCCAAGCAGACAGGGACCGACGTCGATCACCTGTGTAGTTCAGGACTGCCAGTTTCATGGATAGTTAGTTAACAAACTAGGTATTTGCATGTTGAGGGCTAATTACCGTCTCGAGATGTGGATCTAATTATTGTAATTAGGTGTCTAATTATTGTTTGCATGAGATCTATTTAAGAGACTCATGGGCTGTATTGTATTAGTGCTAGAGAGTAAGAGAGCAAAATAAGCTCCTTCAGAGTGAAGAGAGCATGGTGTGTTCCTCCTAGTGCCACAGTACCAAGTGTGGGTACTGGTTTGGAGAATCAGAAGGGTTCTTCATGTATGTATGATCTTGGTTAGCAGGTGTGCATGGCTACATTAGGAGATTTGCATGGTAAGTAAGATCATTGATTTGTAGGTGTATGTGTGTGTAGGATCCAAGTTTGCAGGTGTGTAGAACCAAATTGATTTATAGGGGGTAATAAGATCAGGGAGGACAACAACACAATAGGTAGCAAGATCAGGAGAGATCTACTTGGAGTACGGTGTGTACTCAGTCATAGAGCAAAGAGGAAGGCAAGGTAGTTCCTTCCAAAGTAAGATCATTTGAGTTGCAGGTTGTTTCAAGTTTAGGGGAGATCTACTTGAAGTATGTTGAGTACTTGGAGTGTGTGGAGCACTTGTGGAGTGCGTGGAGCACTTGGGTACTGGTAGTAATGGATACTGACTGGTTGGAGGTGAACACCAACTCTGTGTTTGAGTTGTGTGTTGGGACCGTAAGAGAGAGAGCTTTGAGGAAAGAATTACTATACACTTGAGGTGTGGGAAGCCTCTGAGAGGTGTGAAGAAGAAGTGGCATATTATTTATTGTATTCTTTTTTGGATGAGTATTAATATAATTGGGTATTGTCTCTCATATTCTGTGTTGTTTCTAATTTCTAGTTACTTGTTACTTCTGGTTAATTCTGCATATTTAGTTACTTGTATTTGGTAATCAATGGTGCTTCCTTGGGTTCCTAACAGTTGGTATTAGAGCTAAGGTTGTAGGGAGTAGGTTTGTGTTTGGTTATAGGTCACTCTCAGGGGTTTCTAATTGAGTGGGAGTATACCAACGATAGAAGAAAGTAAGCTACGAATGGAGGAACTGAATAACATGAATGTCAATTACGGTGTCATGGAAAGAAAGAGTAGGTAAATAAAGATTGTTGGTTGGTAGCAGATCAGCATGAAGAAGTAGATGTTGTAGGTGTTGTTACACATGATGCTCTGGATAAAGTTGAATCTTGGTTAATAGATTATGTTGCCTCTTTCCATGCAGCCCCAAGTAGAGGGGTTGGTGAGCCTTGTCAGATTGTTGGCAAAGGGGAAGTGTTGCTGAAATTGTAGGCGGCCAACACATGGGTGTTGAAGAAGGTCATGCACGTCCCAGTCTTGAAGATGTAGCTAATTGCTTCAGGAAAGTTGGGTGATGAGAGATGCACAAGAACTCTCATAGTGGATGCACTTGAATTAGCATGTGGTAAGAAAGTAGGTACTCTTTATCTACTTATTTGTATTACTATTTCCACTTCTGTTGCACAGGTGTGGCTTTGTAGGCTTGGTCACATAAGTGAGAAGGGAATGGATGTTCTTAATTCAAAAGGGAAGAGATCAATGTCGGAGAGCATAGACCAAGATTTCTATGAGCAGTGGGTTGCTACAAGAAAGGATTGTGTTTATTGCAGGAAAAGGAAGACTGATGTATTTGATAAACTTAAGAACTAGAAAACCTTGGTGTTCTTGGAGGAGATGATAGATAGAGATCAGTGGATGGGGCTAGACATCTCTGAGCAGGGTAGTTTATATAGGGTTTTGATCCATGTAGAGCTCGTGGGTAAAAAGTCATCACTCACAGGCATACACAGGTACCGGTGTCAGTTAAGGGTAACTGACGTCAAACAGATAGGTGCCGACATCAATCATGTGCAGACCAGAGGAGCCAGTGGTGTCAGGTAGGGTGGTTGTTAGTGTCAGTCAAGGAACCAATGTTGGTGACTAGGTAAGACTAATATCAGTTAGGAAACCACCATCAGCAAAAAGGATAGTCACATGGGAATCGACGTTAGTCGAATGTAGATTGTGTGGTGACTGAGGTCGGTCACTGTAACAGATTTTGGGTGGACAAAAAGCTATCAAGGAGTCTCAAATGCCCATGGGGAGGACTGAAAGTGTAAGTAAGCCTCAAATTCATTGTTCCTCTTCTTTATACTTGTTGCTCACTGCAGAGTAGGAAGGATCTAGGAAACAGTGGGAGCATGGCAGGAATATGATGCAAAAGCAAATGGGAGATTTGGTAGGGTTGCCAGCTGGAGGAAAGCACTGAATGATGAATGGATACCTTAGTTAAAGAATAGAGATAATGGATACATGAGATGGAAGGCCACGGCATATGGTCTTGAGGAAGCTGCATGACAGTGGTACAGGGCTGACAGGTGGTACCAGGTGGATGACAAAGTAGGGATTTAGTCAATGTCAGTATAACCATTGTGTTTGTCTTACCAAGTGGATGATGGTCACAACATTATCCTATTACTGTATGTGGAGGATGAGCTTGGTGCAGGTTCAAACATACTGGGTTTTGCTGAGCTAAAGGTAAGGTTAGTTTAGTGGCATGTCATGAGGAATTTGGAGCAGCAAAATTCTTTGGCATAAGTGTGTTCTAGAGACATGGAGATCATAGGTTGATTTTGTCTCCAGATGATTGTGTGATACCGGTTAGCATGCTGATGGTTGGACAGTTCACAGAACATGGTCCCGATTCACATGATGAGGTTAAGTACATGCGTATTGGACTTGAGTTTGCCCAAGTAGTGGGTGATGTCAGAAAGTTTGTAGTCAATTCAGGAAGGAAGCACTGGAGGGCAGTTCAGTGGGTTCTCAGGTATTTGAGAGGGACTAGTAGCAAGGATTCATGCTATGTAGGGTCAAGTACTTCAGATGTGGCATGTTAC